>BSBM01000833.1:6495000-6705012 GCA_027924585.1 Larix kaempferi | reverse complement strand
CAAACTAGAGTTGGAATGCATCTCTTGGAAGGAATTCGACCCCTAGAGAGCTTGGAAACTTTATAAATGTCAAGAACAAAGAATGAAGGCACCTTTTGATCATTTTTAGAATTTGCAATTGCATTTGTGAAGAGGGGAGAGCTAGTGGATGACTAGTTTCTTGCCTTAGCCAATTTCGAGGGTGAAAGATTCCCATCCAAGTTGGTAATTGGAAAGGCCATTTAGACCTTTCATTTGGAGCTTTAATGGATTCTTAATTTGCAGGTGTAAGCTACAGGGCAGCTCATGGTTTCTTCTAGTGCAGCTCACTCCTTCAACCATTTCTAGTTTTCATGGCATATTCTTGATCCTTGAGCGAGGACATTTTTGGTGAGCTAATGTACTCTTTGGGGAGCTTCTCATGCCACATTTATTTTATAATATGAATTAAATGCTCTTTTCTTCATCTTCGGAAAGTTTCAGGTTGAAATTCCAAGTGGAAATGTATAAATCTGATTTTTTAATGAAGAAATGGTGTCATTTCTCCATAGCTCTTGCATAACGCTCTTATTGTTGCATATAGTTAGTGAAGGAATGCCATTTTGACTTCATGTACATGTTATATGATATATATCTTTTTAATAACCATATCAGAAGATCCACAAGTCGAGATTCCAAGAAAAACCATGTTTAAATTGCTCATTAATGGACAAACAATGCCATTTCCCCACTACCTTGTTGTGAACCAATGTGATGTTGATGGATTCTAATGGATAAGTAAACTATTTATGGTTTATTGATGAATGGATTGTTATTGATGTATTATATGATTTTAATGTTTAGTACATAAGAATTTGGATTCATTTTGTTGAGTTTCATAGCATTTGGAGAAGATTGCTTATCATTTCCCCCAAGGTTGAAACTAGTCTTTTTGCATCTGATTTAAGGGAGTTATAGAAGACATTAAAAGTTGAATGGTGATGCATATGATTCCATGTTGATGTCATTTATATGTTCCCTAATTCCATTTAGAAATTCGAGTTGGATTGAGTGCATTTGGAAAGTCATTTTCATCATCTACCCCTAGGGGATTTGAACCACATTTACTAGTAAAAACTCCATACAATGACAGATTGCCAAAGGGGTTTGCAGAATTATTTTGATGGGTCTAAATCATCCCTGAACATCATAATCAATTCCTAATATCATTCATACATCTTCTTAAAATATTTGGGAGCATTTGGAGCAAATTGGAGACCTAGAGCTCAAAACTAGTCAAAGGTCGAACTAGGGAAAAAAGTGAAAAATTTGCCATTTGAATAAACTTCTTAAAAAGGGACATTACAGTGGTATCAGAACATGATCTTGGCACCTTATGTGGTCTAATATTAATTATGAAAATAATTCATGGACCACCATTAGATATTGAAACCAAAAGTGCTTTTGTTGAAAAGGAAAAAGTAGGAAAAGAAGAGAGATTGTTTTTAGGAAACTATGACTAGGGATAAAAGGGGAACCTCAAAGGAGATTGAGGAGATTAGGAAACTCATTAAACCTTTATTTGAATACTATGAACAAAAATATGATGAAGGGATTCGAATTAATGGCTAGTCAACTAGCGGGCTTAAAGGAGTAGTAGGAGGGCAGTAGTAGTACACAATCAAAAGAAAAAGAAGACACATGGTGAGCATATATTTTCAAGCACAAGACCCCATAATAGAGAAAATGAATTTCAGAGAACACTAAGGCCTACTGCACCAAAATTTCTTGAGTCCAATGATGTGAAAGAAACTCTAATCGAATGGAAAAATTTGAGTGAAGATTGCAAAAACATTCTACCATTTGATCAATACCTCATTGTCTCAAACAAGCTCAAGATGAAGGAAGGTAATAAGAATACATTTCAAAATAGAGATTCCAAATCTATTGATCTTAAGGAAACCAAGGGGAAAGATGAATCAGCTTGCTTGAAGGAGCAAAAAGAGGAGACCCATGAACCACCTAGTTCTAAAATAGGTGAAGTAGAAGAAGCAGTACATGGAGAGGATCGAAAGTCACTCCCAAGTGACTCTGAAAAAAGATGAAGAGACATCACATGAGCATGAAGAAGGTTCTATTGAAAGTATTGAATATCATTTCGAGACACATTCTACCTCGGAAAGGAAACAAAGAGCAATGTGCAACATCAAAGGTAATTTCATATCTTTTCCTTTTGATAGAAATAATATGGTTGATTTTAATGAATTGTTACATGATGCATACTTGAAGAATGATGAGGATAATCATAATCTCACAATTCAAAATGAGCAACTTCTTGAAAAGTTGCAAGATATTTGTTTTTCCTCCTATATTTCAAATTTTCAGATGGTGGATTGCATGGAGGATTCTCATCACATGGCAGATCATGAGAAACATGAAAATTTGAATGTGCCTGATGTGTTTGAAGATGAACTTGAATATATCCAAGCACTTGATGTGGTGGAAGAGTAACTTGAATTGTCTCTTGATGAAAGTTATGCAATTTTTAAAGAAGAGCATGATTCCTCTACATTGGAACCAATCTATGAGAAATGTTTCACACTTTTGAAGGAGATGCATGATACTACCCATATGGATCCTTCCCATGATGAAACTTCTACACTTTTTGATCATTTGAGTGAGTTAGTTCATTCTCCTACATCCTACAATTCCATGTTTTGTAGCATTAGTCCTCAATGAAGTATGGGGTGAAAGGGTTCTTTTTTATGGTGCCACATGAGGAGTATGGAACTCCTAGATTTACCTTTTATGATGACATGGTTGGACCACATTCTTATCCACATTTGCAGCAGCATCCTTTGTTACTTTATGATGATGCACCTATGATATGCATTTGAGTCACTTGAAGACTCATGGTTTTTCTTGCTCAACACCTGGCTCATTTGATGTTGGAGGAACTTCATCCAACACTGGGGTGAATAGATTTATGATTGGAGAACAATTTTACTGGTAGCCACATACTTGGTTATATCTTTATTATTCTCACATTCATGGATGTATGGGTGAGACTTCTTTGAGTCATTTGAAGTCTCCTTGTTTTTCTTGTTCATTATTCGGTTCAGATTTTAGTGGAGATTCTCCATTCACTTCTTGGATGAAAGAATACATGGATGAATATTTTGATGCAAATCACATCCTTTTGGAGCATCATGATAGGACATGGGATCCTCACCTATGTCATTGGATCATATTTGATTGGTTACTTGATGCTTGTATGCACTTGGAAAATGGTGGTCTACTTGCTTGGAGGTATAAGCACTTTCATGATTATTTGATGAAGCATCTTCTTTGTGTTCATTTTCATTATGTTGTTATGTACTTTGATGATATATATTTTGTACTCATGATGTTTGGAATAATGCATACAAGAAAATGGAATCCAAGAACTATGAATTGGAGAGCACTTCTAATTGTTGGAGTGCAATACAAGCAATGGGACCCTGGGATAATTCTTAGTCTCATTGGTTTCATTTTTTGGGGGAAACAAGTAGTATGGGGGATGGATTCCCCACTTAATAAAGTGATTTTAATCGGAGTACTGCAACAGCAAGCATGGTGGTTCCTCTCTAAAATCTTCATGGAAGCTCGAAGACTCAAAATTGGACAACTCAGTGGCAACTTCAAAGAAGTATATAGAAAGCAGGTTCTCCAACACCCATATTTGAAATTGATTGAGGACAAGCAATATTGGGAAGGGAGGATTTGTCATGTCCCAAATTTTGCATTGGGTCACAATGACCTAATCCCATTGGCCATATTCATGAGTTTGTCAAATTAAATGTTAAGGGTCAAATAATTGCCAAGGAGGGAAAATTACTAGTTTCCTAGGTTGTGGGTGGAAGCATTGGGATTTGAAATAATAAGGATAATAAATGATGTGTGGACATTAGAATAGCATAAATATTTAATAAATGAGCTAAAAAAATATATACAAATCAGATGCTATGCCACTATGACACAAAACAAACCTAAAGGCTAACATTTGACATATATGACATGTTAGGGCTAAAAATAGCCTCTAAGAGGGCGCCCAAGGGAGTTATGGAAGCTAAGATGCCTCCACATGTGATTTGGTGGTAGTGGGAGACTAGGAATTGTTGTTACAAGTGGTGTCCTTTGGAATCTCTTCCCAACTTGAGTTGGAATGCATCTATTAGAAGGAATTCGACCCCTAGAGAGCTTGGAAACTTTATAAATGTCAAGAACAAAGAATCAAGGAATCTTTTGATCATTTTTAGAATTTGCAATTGCATTTGTGAAGAGGGAGAGCTAGTGGATGACTAGTTTCTTGCCTTGGCCAATTTCGAGGGTGAAATATTCCCATCTGTTGAGCCCAGAATTGGCCCCTTTTAATCATCCTTGATCACCTTTCCTTCCCCTATCCTACACCATTTATCATGTAATCAGTCATGTTGTCCTCACTTTATTTCCCCAAGCTGCCAAGGTATGACTGATCATTGCTTTATATTATTAATGCTTATGATTGTGATAATTAAGGTTGTGTATCTCTCAATTGTGCTAACATGTTTTGATTTATGAAGGAAGTTTGAAATAAGTGGACTGCATGAAGGTGGGGCTAAACAAGTCTTGAGAGGAGGGATGCTCGCTGAAAAAGGGATCCTCGAGGTTCCAATCATCAATTAATGCACGTGGTTCTAATGCAACATTCTAGACAGAGCTGTGAACAGGGTAGCTGTAACAGAATGCACCATAATTGGAGATCTTTTAGTTGTTTGTTGCTCGAGTTAATCGTGACCTGGAAAGATCGCCACTCCTGGGCCAATCAACAGCTTTCTCATATTTTTCTATATCCTTACTATGCCACGTTTGTAACAACTTGTATCATTTACGGCGCCTGAAGATCAGAGATCTTCATGGCTGCCCGTTAATAGAATTGGATGTTATGATCTGCATGTATAAATATGGGGAGCTGCCTCGACCCAGGGAGTTGAACAACGTAGAATCTATCTATTGTATTAGCAGTAAAGGCAAACTGTGTAATCATTCTTCTATTAATATAAGGAGTTACCTCTGAGTTAAAGGAATACGTTGTTCAGCCAGCATCTCTGTGTGAAGGCTGGGCCCGTCTTCCACAGAGATTGCTGAGTTAAAATAGGACTTTTTATTGTTGTGTGATGTTTTGTTTATGATATTTCTTTTGTATGTAGCAGTAGTAATTTTGGTGTGGATTTCCAGTATAATTAAGATTGTGTTTCTTTGAAATTGGCAAGTAATACAGAGTGACAGTCGACTGAGTAGAAACTTTATGCAATTCGTGTGACGATTGTACATAGCCTTGTTCAT
Organism: Larix kaempferi; assembly: GCA_027924585.1. Classification (NCBI taxonomy): domain Eukaryota; kingdom Viridiplantae; phylum Streptophyta; class Pinopsida; order Pinales; family Pinaceae; genus Larix; species Larix kaempferi. Next base: position 6,699,690 of record BSBM01000833.1, on the reverse strand, counting down.
CTCACAGTTAAGTTGTGATCCCATAAGCCTCTGCAATTTATCTTTCCTGTTATGACTGTTTATTTTGTTAGGATATTTAGACACTTAGGAGTTAGTTAAGATCAACTTGTGTAATATATCCGTTAGGGATAGTGTGTTTCTTTAGTATGCATTAGTATGCATTTGTAAATACTTAATCCGACGGTCACGATATGTTTCCGACATAGAGAGATCCGACGGCTCAACTTCTCTTAGATCAAACCTAACCTTGATCCGTGGCTTAACACCCGATTGGTCCATGATCTCTATTTAAAGAGCATGGAGGGTCATTGTTTAGTTGATCGATTATGAGAAGCTCATTTGTAACTTTCTTTCTTTGCATAATAAATTGTCCCGTATAAGCTATTTGGCCGGGGGCCGTGGAGTGTTTCCCTCAAGAGGGTTTAAACCACGTCAAAACATCGATGTGTTGATCTGTGATCTGTTTGTGTGAAGTGGTTGCTCTTGGTGTTCGGTCCTTTGGTAGTACCCTGTGCACCCGAACATGGTATCAGAGCTTTTATGAAGTGCCGCTTCTGGTTATGATCTAGATCTTGAACTGTTGTTGCCGAAACTCGAAAGGGTTTCTAGTTCTGGTATTTCTGTGCATTTTTGGGTTGTGGGAGGTGTTCCATTGCGTCCGGAGCATCGTTTCCATTGGGAAATAGTTTTCGTTTGATCGAAAACGGTTCCCGGTTGCTCCAGAAACGCGTATTTCATCAGATCTGAAGATATAATGTTACAGTGACGCATTTTTTTTTAATTTCGTTTTTTGAAAAGAAAAAATCTCATATTTCATCTTTTTTTACTGATAGATTTTTTTTTGGTTTGGATTGTTGCTTTCCCGTCTGCGTATGGTCTTTGCCGTGCACCTTGAGCGATCTCGGCAAATCAGAAACAGAAAGGGAAAGGGTTTTTCTCGGCTGCGTATGCTCTTTGCCGTGCACCTTGCGCGATCTCGGCAAATCAGAAACAGAGAGAAAACGTATATTTTCTGGGCAAGCTAACAAGATCTAACTCCACAAGTGTGGAAATTTTTTTTTGTTTCGATTTGTGGTCTGTTTTGTAGGAAAAAGGGCAAGCACGCAAACCGAGCAAGAAGAGTGTAAAAAAAAAAAAAAAAAGTAGCCCCCTTTCTTATTCCCATATTTTACATACCTTTTAATCTAGCTCACTTGGTTCAAAGTTGTTTTATTCCTTAATAGGTCTTGAGTTCAAGTCTTAGGAAGTTACTTTTAAAAGAAAAAGTGCATGCAATTTCTATTTTCAAGTTACTTTATTGTAAAAGTGCATCTCACTTAAATAATAAAAAATAAAAATACAAGTGAGTCACTTAAGTTTTTTTTATTGTTGCACTATTTAAAAGTAATATCATTGTAAAAGTGAAATCACTTATTTTACAAAAGTGGTTCACTTCAAGCAATTTTTTTGTAAAGTGATTGTCAAAAGGTTCATTTTGGGAAGAGGGGGTTCTTTTTTTTAGCTGGACATTCTCTAGCTGCCACGTCACTATTGGGGACATCTTCAACAGTTTCTTTGTTCAAGCATAACTTCATCCTACAGAGTCCGTTTTCAGTGCTGTTTTTTTTTAAACCGCCTATTTTTTCGAGCTCTTCACATACAAACTATTGGTTTCTGCTTTTAGAGTCATTAATTTACAAATATGGCCGCCCATTGTGATATTTTACTTAACAGTTCCAACAATTTCTCATGGAAATCTCGTATGGAGGATGTTCTACGAAGTAGGAGACTTTTCAGAATTACAACAGGGAAAGAAAAAGAACCCACTGATGATGATAAGAAAATAAAATGGGCAAATAGATGTGATGAAGCTCGTGGATTGATTGGGATGTCAATCTCTACTGATTTGCGATTCCACATATCTGGAATTGATGAACCTAATGCTGCTTGGGACAAGTTGAAAACTGTGTTTGGTAAACACAATGAAATTCGAGGTCACCAACTCGAAAATGAGTTGATTTCTTTAAATCCAAGTGACTTTTCATGCATTCAAGATTATTTATCTAAGTACAAAACTCTTAAACTCTTATGTGCAGAATGTAAGATTGAGAGGGAAGACAAACAGTGCATTTATCATATTCTTTCCAAGACCTGCATATTCTGTTTTTGTATCTACATTTTACTCCATGAAAGCATCCTTGAATGCAGCTAGCTATCAAGAGCCTAGTCTTGAATCCTTTTGTGATTCCCTGATTAGAGAACAAGATAAACTCATTCATCTTGGAATAATCAACAATGCAGATACATCTAGGAAAGCCTTATTGTTCCAACAGAAAGAAAAGTACAAGCCTCCCAAGAAACAAAATTTTCGCAATAATAAGTCAAACAAGGGTCTCAAACCCTCTTAGTCAGCTCCTACTTTAAAAAATGACAAAGGATCCAAGCCAAAAGGAAAGAAGACTGAGCGTCATTGCAACTATTGAAGGAAAGATAATCATGATGAATCTAAGTGTTTCAAGAAGATGGAAGTCTTGGAAGCAGCAATGAAGAAGCACCACATTAGCCTAGATTCACCTTCAGAATCTACCTCTCATGGACATGCACTTTGTGCTTCTGGTTATTCTTATAATGCATCTTCTTCTTCCACTTCAAGTGAATGGCTCATTGATTCTGGAGCATCTTATCATATGGCGAAGGATCAAGCCATCTTTTCTACTATGCATGAATGTAACAGCAAACAAATATTTGTTGGTGATGATAGATCTCTAAGTGTTGTAGGAGCTGGAACAGTTCCAGTAGATAATGGTCATTTTAGTGATGTACTATGTGTTCCAAGAATTTCCTGCAACTTGTTATCAGTCTATCAGATCATTCATTCTGGTGAAGGTAAAACTGTGACCTTTACACCTCACCAAGTGGTAATCAAGGATTTTAAAGATCCTCAACAGGTCCTAGCTACCAGAATTGTTGATGATATTACCAGGTTGTACAAGTTTAACAACTTTGGGTCATCACCTTTCCCTTCAGTTTTTGTTGCTCATAGTGATAACTTGAGCAAACTTTGGCATGAGCGATTTGGTCACTTAAATTATCGTTCATTGCAACAACTATGTATAGAAAATATGGTGACAGGTCTTCCGATGGTATCTTGCAGAGATGGTGTTTGTTCCGGTTGTGTACTCGGAAAACATCATCGGGACAGTTTTGACAAATGTGCCTCTTGGCACGCCTCGGTTCCCTTGGAGCTTGTGCATAGTGACGTGTGTGGTCCTCTTCCATCTGCTTCCTTTTCTGGTTTCAAGTATTTATTAACTTTCATTGATGATTACACCAGACGCACTTGGGTTTATTTCCTAAAACTTAAGAGTGAAGTATTTAACATGTTCTTGGCCTATAAGGCCCTTGTTGAAAAACAATCTGGTCATCAAATTATTAAGTTAAGATCTCACAATGGAGGAGAATATGTTAACAAACAGTTCACTACTTTCTGCACTGAACAAGGCATCCAACAACAACACACTGTTCCATATACACCACAACAAAATGGTGTAGCTGAGCGGAAGAACCGCACTTTAAAAGAAATGCCTAATTGTATGATCCAATCTAAGGGACTAAGTCTTCAATTTTGGGTTGAAGCCATAAATTGTGCAAATTACATAGTTAATCGCACCCCCACAAAAGCATTACAAGGTATAACACCGGAAGAAGCATGGAGTAAAATTAAACCTGATATAAGTCACTTTCGTGTGTTTGGTAGTGAAGCATGGGCTCACATTCCGAATGAAAAATGAAAAGCATTGCAGCCTGTTTTTGCAGCAACACCCCTCCCCAAAATTTTGTACATGTTGGGGCCCCTCCTGTATTTTCCGTAGAAAGTCTGCTTGAGAAGACATCCCAGCCGTCCGCTCTGTTTTCAACATAAAATTTTGCTTCCCTGCTGAGCTGCTTGCCGTCAATCCTCCCATGTTCTCCCCATTAAGCCAAAAGATAACTTAGTTTTGCCCAAACGTTTTGAAGTAATCCGGACTTTGCCCCGAAACAGCGGGAGTCAAACGTCCAACCTTTCCGAGAGGAGGACCTAGATTTTCTTTGTCAAAATCCGCGGGAGCCATTGGGCAAAACCACCCGAAACGGCGGAAGCTTTCGATCAAGTCTTCCGCGACCACGGAAAGGTTCGCGTTGTTCTCCCGAAACGGCAAGGAATTCAACAAAACCATCCGAAACGGCGGAACAATTCAGCTCTGTCTTCCGAAACGGCGGAAGCCATTCGGATAAACTCGCCGAAATAACACAAAGCGGTTCATCATTTTCTTCCGAAGTAAAAGCACTTGGAAATTTTTTAATCGTTGCTTTTGCGGAACGGTTCAAGCTCCGAAACGACTTAGTTCCCGAAACGGCGGAGCCTTTCACTCGAACCTCCCGAAACGGCGGGGCTCATTCACCTTAGTCTCCCGAAAAGGACTTAGATTTTCTTTCGATGAGAAGACTGCGGGAACAAAGGACTTAGAGAATTTTTAGTTTCAACCTTCCGCAACGACGGGAGTTTAAGTGAGCCCACCCGAAACGGCGGGAGTTTTCAGGGAACCCTTCCGCAACGGCGGGAGCCCTCGTAAAATCCTTCCGCAACGGCGGGGGAATTCAAGGAACCCTTCCGAAACAGCGGAAGCCAATCACTTAACCCGCTCGGCAAAAGGACTCCGAAACGACCCCGGGTAAATATGCGGAAAAGTATAAGTTTTGCTTCCGGAACGGCAGAAGCCATTCCCAAAAGCTTTCCGAAACTAGCGGGAGCCGTAGCCAAAAAAAAAAAAAAAAAAAAAAAAAAAAACTTTCCGAAAATCAACGAGGCTTTGAAGTTTTGGTTCGCGGAAGCTTTCGCAAAAGTCTTCCGAAAATACCGGGAGCATTCGCTATACCGTTCCGAAAGGGCGGAAGCTTTGGCGTTACCCGTCCGCTACGCGGCAGACTCTCGCGGAAGGCTTCGAGTTTCCTTTCCGCTTTAAGCCCCGAAACGTCGGAAGCTTTCATCGAATCCTTCCGCAACGGCGGATGCAATTCGCGAACTGGCCCCGCAAGTGACGGTCGCACGGAAACCGAGGTGCTTTGACGTGACCGCTACGCGCGGCGAATTTAAACCCCGTTTTAACCACGCCACCTACCCAATTAAATGCTCACACGTGCCAGTCTTTATAAAATACCATGGGGGGCTCGACCAATACACCATTGTTTTAAACCGGCCAGCGACGTGCGATACCGTGCAAATCGCTCCAGCTCACCTCGCGCATCCGTGCTCGCAGCCACCCTGCTCAAGCAATCCCCACGGTGCCAGGTAGGATCTTCACCTGGTTTTTCACTACTGAGCTGTCCTTTTGGGGAAATTATTGGGTTTTAGTGGGATTGTGACGGGCAAAACACCCGTCAAGGGCTATGTTTTGCCCGTCAGGTACAGTGAACGGAGTTTTCGTTTCACAAAATCGTCATGAGCCTTCGTAAAACGTATATTTTATGTTGATGGGTGCGGACGGTTAACCATGCCTTGTGTTGAATTTAAACCCCGGGCCGCGCCCCTCGTCGTGGGTTAAGTTATCGAAACCCTATGGGCTTTCCATGTCCCTGACCGTGAACCCTGGGCCCTTTTCCCATAAACCCCAGTCCCTACACGCGAAGCCGAAACCCGTAAGCGGTTAAGCCACGAGAGCCAAAACTTGAAGCCGCCCTAGCTCTCCCCGTCAGTTTGTCCCCGGCACCGTTACCTTCGCTCAGACTAAAGCCTCCCATAGTGACTCGGCAAGTGGCCGCGCCTGACGATAGCATCCATAGCCCTCACCGAGTCAACCCGCCTCTTCCCCGCCTTCGACCTCTCCAACCGCAGCCATAGCGAAGGACTTCTCCTTCCGCGAGGCGGAACCGGAGGCCGATTGCTTCCGCGAATCACCTATCGGTCCAATAAAACCAATAGCGTCCGCAACATAGCTTATCCCACACTCATCTTTTAAGAGCTTCAAATGTTTCAATGTGTGTCTTATAATTGAAATAATGTTTTACTTCCTAAATATATGCTTCATTGATTTATCTCATTAAAACAATTGTTGCTCTCTGCTGAAACCATACAACCTGTGGCTCAAACTCATGATGAATTGTATATGGACGTTATCAGGGATAATTCGAGATGCCAAAACCCAGTAAGAAGAAGGCGAAGATGACAGAAAGGAAACCTGTCCCTCCTAAGATTGAAACCTCGCTCCAGGACACTAGGTGCACCACAGGTGTCCCTCCGGAAATCAGATGGGGAGACATCCACAGAATGATCCGGGACCAAGAAATCCCAGATATGCTGCTAGAGGAAGCACCAATCTATCGAAATATCAGAGCCTCAGGCATAACTAAGGCCGCTACCCGCCCTGAGCTGTTCCCCTGCGCTGAAGTAATCGGATGGATACTCCAACATGCCGATGCTGAAGGAAGAGTGATAAATGATAGCGGGAACATGGCTATCGCCTCATTTCAACCCGCATATCTGACGGCAGCCTACAGGTTCCCCCGTGTCCAGCAAGCTCTGACTGATGAATGGTTAAGCCAGATGAACAATGTCGAGATGGCCAAGAAGCTACTAGTGCAAGGGAAACATTTGAGGAAGAAAGGGAGTGAGGAGTATGACGTACAGAATCTAAGAGCTCCTTATAGATTAATCGCCCTGATGCTGTGTAGAATCTTCGGCATGCCCGATGGCACAGTATACAAGATTCAGTGGGTCCCTATCATTCACTATGTGGCATTTCAGGGGACAGTTTTTGACTGGGCCACTATCTTGTCAGATAGTCTGGCCTCAATGATAAGTGCTGCTAAGCCCGGGCTGGCCTCGAAGAAGGCTGAATTCTTCATGTCTTCGTACCTGATAGACTGTATCTTGGCCAAGATAGAGTTCCCCGGATTGGGGTGTACATGGGATAGGACCACAACCCCGGTCTACATCGCATTCAAGATGTTGTGGGCTCAGAATTACAAGCCCAAATACAAACTCATCTGTGAGGGTTTCATCATGCCCCTATACGAGAAAATATTCAAGGAAGAACCAAGTTGCCTGTCACAAAACGCTTTGGAAGTCCTCGAGGATTATGGGGACTTCTACTTTTCAGAACAAGGCACCTATTTGAGAATGTTTGGAGGGACTAAGCCCCCATACATATTGCCGCAGTATGCCACAGACTATGTGGTACTCAAGGAAGCAGTGAGACAACTCTTCTTGGATGGGATTGGAGCATTCCTCCACAAGCTACACAAGGCTTCCTTTCCCCCCTTACCTTTCTGCATAGGTACTTACAAGTTTTCAGGGGTGGCCTCTGCCGACGAATTTGTTCAAGAGTTGAAGGCCTTCCATTTCGGTGAAGTCACCTTCCACAGGAACGACAGAAAGGGTAAAGTGGCCAAGCATTGCAAGGGGAACTATGCTAACTTCGAATACTCCCACTACCCCGATGCCGAGGAAGAAGCATTCAGAGGCATCAGCAACATGACTGAACTACGGATCTGTCACCAAAGTACTGGAGCGAGCTCTAGCTCAACCAAAGCCCAGAAGACTATTCAGCAAAAGGAGAGAGAAGCCAAGGATGCCCGAGCTCAGGAAGAGCTCAGGTTAAGAGAAGAGGCAAGGTTACAAAAGGAAGCCGAGGAAGCAAGGAAGCAACAGGACGCTGAAAATGAGAGACTGCGGAAGGAGGCTGAAGAAGCCCAAAAGCAGAAAGAAGCAGAAATTGAGCAAGCTGAAGCAAGGAAGAAGGCGGAGGAAGAATTGAAGGCAAGAGAAGATGCCCAGGTAGGTGGGTCCGGTGCGCAGGACATGGAGATAGACACCTCTCAGGCAGGTGGCTCTAGTACCCAAAGGGAAGGGACAGACCCCGCTCAGGAAGTCCGGACCCCACCTATGGAAGAAGACATAGACATCATAAACCGACCAATTGTACCGTACACCCCATCTGGGAAGCGTACGGTGTCCAAATGGAATGAGTTTGTCTATGACAAGAAAAGGAAAACAATGGTCCTCCAATCAGAAGAAAGGATTAAAAGTCCTTTCCATGACGACATAGTTACCCACCGAGAGGTCGCTGTCATGCAGAACACAGATGCGGATCCCATTGCCATGGCCTTCGCAGTTATAGCGACAGCACAAGCATCATTTGCCAATGTAGGGGTGATAGTCAAAGAAAATATATTGACAAAGAAAAGAGCACGTACCCTGCAGCGAAACGTGGCTAATGAGCAAGCTCAAAGAGACCTGGCAGTGAACAATTATAATTGCTTGTACGCTGAGCACAAGGAGTTGGCAAACAAGTACAGCTACCTGGAGGAGGAAAAGGACCAGCTAGCACTCCAAATAATGATTGCAGAAGCAGAGAAGAGTGGAGCAGAAGAAAAGGCTTCCCAGCTAGAAACGGACAAGCAGGCATTAGCTGAGCGTTTAGAGCAAGCGGAAAGCAGAACCTTGGACATGTCCCCCTTCCACGAGCTGTCATGCAATATACTACAGCAAGTGCATGGCTCTCAAGAGCTAATCACTGATGAGGTGTGCAAACTCAAGGCCATGACGGTTAGGCTAAAGGAGGTGAATGCGGAAGCCCACAGGCTCAAGGCTAAGAATACCCGTGTCAAAGCAAATGTCATAAGTCAGATGGCATGGAGGGAAGGGAAAGGAGGTTTCCCCCCGCATCTTCCTTTCAAGACCGTGGAAGATTTTAATGAAGATATAGCCTTGTTGGAGTTTGGCCGGAACTGTTCCAATAAGCTGATGGCCAGTGTGCAGAAGACCACAGATAGAATCAACAACCTGTACCAAAAGCTCAAAGGAGTCCATGACAACTGCACACTGGCCTTCCCTCAGACCCTCGAAGACTTCCCGGAAAAGGAACAGCGGTTGTCTCAATTGAAAGAAGAGCTAGGCGTCCAGATGGAGTATGTGAAAAGGATTGATGTCTTGGCCATGGATGATCTCCAACATTACATCGGTTCATCCACACTTCACAATCATCTGTTGAAGGAAACATATCAAGTTGCTGAAGCGGAAGTACAAAGCATTAAAATAGAGCTCGGGAAGAATGTAACTTCTCAGAAAATCCTGTTTCCTGCTGCAGCAAACATAATCATAAGGGATACAGGTGTGTGGCACAGCTACATAGAAGAGGAGGTCAGGAAAGCTGCAGCAGCAGCGGAAGCATCAGTTGATCCGGCAGCCCCTCTCCCAGCAGCCTCTTCCCCAGCAATGGCAGAAAGTCTGGCCAGCCCCATTCCCCCTTTCCAATTAGGAGCAGCATCAGCAGGGGATTCGAGGGCCTCTTCCCAGGAAGTATCAGTGACCATCAACTTGGGCGACCCTTTGCCAGAAGAAGCTCACGCACAGGAAGGAAGAAGCTGAATTCAGCAAGCCACTCTCTTCAGCCAGACACGTGCCCAGCAGGGAACGTTTTGAGTTTAGCAAATTTTCTGTTATATGTAAAACGTAAACCGTGGGACAGCTGTCCATATTTTTTTTTGTAAAAATATTTTTGTAAATGAAGTGGCCATTTTCGGTGATCGATTATATTAGAAATCTCTGTAAATGACAGGTGGGGGAACGCTAGGTGTCAGCCCAGAGGGTAAATTTGTAACTATAAATAGGAGCTAGAAGAGATTAGAAAAGACTTTTGGCAGGGAATGAAAATTTTGGGCAAATGATATGAGCTATCTTGTATCGGCTCTGTAAATTGAAATTTTCTAATAGAAGCCACGGGAGATGGACGTTTTGCTTGGAATGTTGGGTTGCTTCATGTTGGACTATTCTTATGACTGCAATTCGGCAATGTGAGATCATTCTTGACTTCTGAATTATTTCTTTGAACTAATGATTTTGCTCTCATCTATGCATGCGTCCTCTCTATTACATGGACAATGAATGCGTTCCATATTAAATCAGGAGTTACCTGCTGATACTTTTATCATTGCTGTGGATTTTTCTTCTGGATCGAATAGCTAACTGTCCTTTCTTCAGGATAATCGTATGGCTCATTGTTCATGCTTTTAATTGCTCCTTGCAGGGATCTTTTAGTTTAATTCCAGTATCGTTGCATCTAGATCCGTTTCTTTTATTCTTATTACTTAGATCAAACAATTTTGATTCCTTCTGTTCATAAGCAATAGATTCGTTCTGTAAGTTTCATTGTAGATCTGTTTCCTTATCCTGTAGCTTTTCTCTGTTTATTTTCTGAGCAATAGATGCGTTCCATTTTAAATGAGAAGCTATCTTCTCAAGATCCTCATCTTGCTGTAGCTTTGACCGTGAGAAATAATAGTTATCTGTTCGTTGCTTATGATATCTGTTACAGCTGATTGCTCTCCCCTTTAAGCGTGTTCCCCTGCAGGGATAGGTAGATGGTGTTCCTGTTTCTAGATTTCGGTCTGTTCCAATTGCATTTAGATTAAGTATAATTTAGGCATGTGCATCTCATATAAAACACATAAAACCCAAAAGAACGGTGGATCGGGCCATAACCGGTAGAATCGGATTTAAAGTCCAAAACCACGGTTGCCGGAACCGCTAACCGGACGGATTCCCTACACCAAACGGGAGACAGTCTAATTGGGACCGTCTCTCGGGGAGAATCCCTTTCTGATTGATGCTACGATATCCGAGGCATCAACAGTTTTTGGCGCTAGAAGGAGGGCCTGAAGTGCATGGCTGATAGACGAAAATCTTCCACGGTCATAGATAACACTGAAAACCCGCTTGAAGAAAACTTTTCAAACAGCCCAGATCTTGGATTAACAGACCAAGAACGCCTCATTTCTGACCCTGAGCCTCAGGAAGCTTTATACGCTGTTCCTTTTGCAGAAATAGAGGACTTGAGAAGACATACTAGATCTTACGTTAGACAGCTAGGTGGGTTAAACGCTGTCAACTTCCTCCCTAAGAAAACTACACCCAGAAAGGAGCCGCAATACACCCGTGATTCGATCCTCGTTCAGAGTTTTGAAGAACTGGTAAATCTAACGTTGGAAGAAATCTCCGGCACTCTTAACAAGTCAGACCAAGAAAATCTCGAAGAAATTACCACTCCCAAAAGTACTCCACCGAATTCACCTTACAATTCTCCACCAGGGTCTCCACGTCCAAACCCAAACATGGCCGTACCTGCCTGGAGAGCAAGGGGAGCGCTGAACCTAGCTGGACCATTCCATAATCTCCCTAAAAACCCAGAAAAGGTCTTGCCTAAGTACGATCCAGGGAAGGCCATTTCGGCGGAGGATCACCTCAAGAGTTTTTACTTAGCTCTGAACCTTTTAAATGTACAACATGAAGACGTAGTCTGCAGGTTGTTTCCGTATACATTCGAGCCTAAGGTATCATCTTGGTACTTTAGCCTTCAACCCAGCTCAATCTCTAGTTGGGATGATTTCGAAAAGTGTTTCCTCAAGAAATACGGGAACCAAAAAACTGTAGCCACGCTTATGAAAGAGCTATTATCCATGAGAATGGAGAAGAAGGAAAAGGTTCAAGACTTTAATCAAAGATTCACGACGCTGTTAAATAACTTTAGCGAAACTAACAAACCCACAGAAGAGTCTTTGATTGAATACTACACAACAGCTCTTGAAGGTCCAATCGCAATGTTTGTAAAACGATCCAAGAAAACGACCCTAATAGAGAATTTTGAGGAAGCTCGAAAGGTAGAGGAAGAGGCTGATAGCATAGCTAAACATGCCTTAGATGTGGAAACAAAACCAGCTGCTAGCAAGAAACCTTTGCTCCTCACGAGAGGCAAAGAAGAGCCATCTACGGATATGGAAAACGTAGTTAAGATGATGTAGAAGTTATCTAACAAAATCGTAGATCTTGAGAAAGACAAGGCTGCTAATACATCTAGGAAACCTTTCAAGCCATTCTATAAGAGAAGGGAAGACGGGGAACAGTCTCACCCACCAATGAACACTGCCCCTGTTCTAAATTTGAATGAGATTGGGATGGAGAATTTCTGCACCTTTCACCAAGAACCACACTCGGAGAAGAGCTGCCCTCAATGGATCAATTCCATGAGCTTGGTCATGAACCAAATGTTAGATTCTCAGATCCCAGACCAGGATGATCCTCCAGAAGAGTCAGGCCCTGAGTTAGAGGAACCAACCCCGGACACTACTATGGTATTGTGGGATTGGATACCTATGACTGAATTAGTAGAAGAAGATCACGCAGACAGCTCTCCCTCTACCATAAATGTTGCCACTCGCAGCAAGGGCCCAATTGCGGATCCTGTACCAGTCACCATTCCCCATAAGCCTAAAATTTCGAATGATCCGCCTAGGAGGCATATACCAATCATCCCACCACAGCCCAAAGTAAACCAAACAGCTGCCAAAAGGCCAAGCGCTGACAACACAGTTCAGCCGCCTAAGGAAACCTTGAACAAAACTGATCAGTCCATTCGAATTGGGAATGAATCCGATATAGGGTATGATATTATCGAAGATATCAAGAAAGTTAAAGCAAACGTATCAATATTTGACATGTGTAGCTTACCCCATCAACGAGACAAACTACTTCATGTTTTACAACCAAAACCCAGCGCTACATTAACAGATTCTCAAGACAATCCTGAAATTAACGAGGCCAGCATCGGTGGGAAATCCAAGTCCCAAACATTGCCATTTCTGCTGACATTCGAAATTTTTAATCACAATGTTCATAACTGTCTGGTAGACTCCGGAGCTTCTTCAAACGTCATGCCACTTTCAATTTGTAAGAAAATTAATGGGCAGCCCGTACCATCTCCAGCTCAAATCATACAATTAGACAGGACTGCTGTCAAGGTTATAGGGGAGATGAAAGATGTTCTAATTAGACTGTCAGCCGACCCTAGAGTTTGCCAATTCATTGACATAATGGTGGTCGATATTCCTGAAGCTTATGGGCTGATTCTGAGTAGGGATTGGTCTACCAAGTTGAGCGGCTACTTTGCTACCGATTGGTCTCATCTATGGCTGCCTTATCAGAACAGGCAGAATCAGATTAAAATTCTTAGGGAACCTCATATGAAACAAAACGTAACCCAGCTAGAAGAAAAGAATGAGGCTGTAGCTTTCTCTTCCTCGGTCCTGGGAAATTACTTCTTGGAAATGGATCCGGGTAACTATCAATCTGAAACCTTTTGCCATGAATCAGACAAACAGTCCGATCTCCTTCATTTTTCTCGGACTGATGAGGTTGATTGTAACATAGTCAATTTAGTTGCTAACGTAGACCACAAAGAAACTAACTTAGTTGAATCTAAAGATACCTTTTGGACATTATACTTTGATGGTTCTAAAACTATGGAAGGATCCGGAGCCGGTTGTGTTCTAATGGATCCAAAGAAGAACAAGTATTTTTTGTCTTGTAGATTAGAATTCGATTGTACTAATAATACCGCTGAATATGAAGCTTTGGTGCATGGTTTAAAGAAGGCCATTGGCTTAAATGTTAAGTACCTGAAGGTTTTTGGTGACTCCGAGATAGTGGTCAGACAGGTAAGAAACACCATTCATTGCCTCTCACCGCACTTGAAAGGTTACCAGGCTGAGGTATGGGATTTAATCATGTATTTTGACGCTTTCAATATAAAATCAATTCCTAGGTTGCAAAATTCTGCTGCCGATTTGTTAGCAACATCTGCTTCTAGATTGGTGCCGACAAATAATAAATGCTCGATTGAATTGATTTTCAGGCCTTCCATTCCCGATAACATCACAAACTTCAGAATCTTCGATGATGACGAGCAGATTATCAACTTCCTGACAAATGAAGACAGTTTTCAAGGAGCTGCAATAGATGAGGAAGAACATGATGATGATTTGATGAAGAAGGAAGAGGAGAAGGGAAATTTCATGCCAAAAGGGGTAAGGTCCCTCGAAATGCTTTTCGATCTTCAAAATAAATTCAAAAGACCAGCTAATACCAAAACTAACAGCTCGTCAATGCAACATGAGTTGGTTAATTTGGGTACCGAGGCAGAACCAAAATTTGTCAACCTTGGCAAATGCTGTTCACCAGGAGAAAGAGAAAGGTTCATTAAGTTGTTTAAACAGTACAAGGATGTTTTTGCATGGACCTATGAAGATCTGAAAACATATGACGTCCGCATCATTCAGCATGTTATACCAATGAAAGCGGGTGTCAAGCCATTTCAGCAGCAGTTGAGGAGGATGCATCCCACTCTTGAACCGCTGATCCAAAAGGAATTAAAGAAGCTCCTGGACGCTAAGATAATCTTCAAAGTTCGGCATTCCGAATGGGTTGCAAACTTGGTTCCCGTAAGGAAGAAATCAGGAGAGATTAGGCTATGTGTAGACTTCAGAAATTTAAACAAAGCCTCAGATAAAGACAACTACCCCGTGCCTTCAATGGAGCAAATCCTCCAAATGGTGTCAGTATCCGAATTGTTTTCTCTCCTCGATGGTTTCTCGGGCTATAATCAAGTGTTAGTAGCCGAAGAAGATCGTCTCAAGACCACTTTCAGGACTAAGTGGGGAACTTTCGCCTATAGAAGGATGCCATTTGGTCTGATAAATGCAGGAGCTACATTCCAAAGGGCGATGGATATTGCCTTCCGAGGATTGGGTGGGCAATGCGTTGTTGTCTACTTAGATGATGTGACAGTCTTTTCAAAGAAAAGGGAAGATCATGTTGTTCATCTGAGACATATCTTTGATCGCTGCCGGAAGTATGGTATTTCCTTAAATCCCAAGAAGAGCGTGTTTGCTGTACCCGAAGGTAAGCTATTGGGTCATATCATCTCCAAAGATGGAGTGTCAATCGACCAGGAAAGAGTCCAAGCTATTAATAAGATTCCGATGCCTCACAACAAAAAATCTATGCAGTCTTTCATGGGCACCATCAATTTTGTCCGCAGATTTGTTCCGGATTTTGCACAAATTGTTAAGCCATTGCAACAGATGGTTAAACAAAGCATACAATTTAAGTGGACAGATTTGGAGAAGGACGCATTTAGAGATATCAAGGCAGCTGTAGCTAAAGCTCCTTCCTTAAGAAGTCCAGATTTCGATAAAGATTTCATCCTGTATACCTTCGCTTCGGACGATTCTCTCGCAGCCGTACTCACGCAAAAAGTGGAGTTGGGGGACGAATACCCAATTTCGTTTATGAGCACTGGTCTGCAAGGGGCTGAGCTGAATTACCCCGTAGTGGACAAGCATGCCTACGCGGTCTTCAAAGCAGTCAAGCAATTTAGGCCATACATTTTGAAGAACAGAACTAAAGTAATAGTTCCCCATCCAGCTGTTAGATCCCTTTTCGTTCAAAAGGAATTGGGAGAGAGGAGAGGAAACTGGGTCACAGCTCTGCAGGAGTATGATTTGGAATTTAAACCGGCTACAATCATCAAAGGACAAGGTCTATGCAAGTTACTGGCGGGAAACTCGACTGATGAAGAGCACCATTGGAGAAATGAAGCCGAGCTCAATTCGGTTGAGGTATGCCATATCTTCACAACTCCCCAGTCATGGTATAGAGATCTAGTGCACTATTTACAGCAGGGATATCTACCCGAGCACTGGAATTCTAAACAAAGAAGGGCACTCCGCTTGAAATCGGCACCCTATCAAATCATTGATGGGATTCTTTTTAGAAAGAATTATGACGGAGTCCTTCTTAGATGTTTGGAAAAAGAGGATGCAAACAAAGTTGTCAAAGAATTGCATGATGGTCCCGCAGGTGGCCATTATTCAGGAGAGACGACAGCACACAAGATACTGAGAGCTGGTTATTACTGGCCCACTCTGTTTCGAGATGCCCACACGTACGCACGAAACTGTGATGTATGTCAAAGAAGCACTGGGAAGTTACCTAAGGCCGCAGGCCCATTGCAGCCTGTCATCATCTCTGAACCTTTTGAGCAATGGGGCATAGATGTTATCGGAGAAATAAATCCAAATTCTTCCTTGCAACACCGATACATTCTGACAGCTACCGACTACTTCACCAGATGGACGGAGGCCATCCCGCTGCGCAAGATCAATGAAGATGCAGTTATCAGCTTCTTGAAAGAGAACATCATAACCAGGTTTGGGGTTCCAATTTCCCTTGTTTTTGATAATGCTACTTATTTTTCATCTTGCAAGATAAATGAATTTGTTTATGAATGGGGAATTAAGTTGCATTATTCAGCCAATTACTACCCTCAGGGAAACGGATTAGCTGAATCCTCAAACAAGAATCTGATTCGAATCCTTAAGAAAACGGTGATAGAAAACCAGAGAAGTTGGCATGTGGCTCTCCCAAATGCCTTATGGGCAGATAGGGTAACCCCGAAGAATGCTTTAGGTGTCTCCCCTTTCACTCTTGTCTATGGCAAGGAAGCCATACTTCCCCCAAACATCTTGCTGCCATCCTTGCAATTGTCCCAAGCCTCTCGGGGTTCTAGTAGCCAAGCCTTACAATCCAGGATAGACACCCTGCTTCGACTGGAAGAAGCCCGACACAAAGCTAAAGACCGATTTCATCAACACCAGGACATAGTTAAGAGATGGTTCGATAAGAGGAAATCCGGCAAGAGGGACTTTGAAGTTGGGGATTTAGTCCTGAAATGGGACCATAATCACGAAGGCAAAGGAATGCATACGAAATTTCAACATCTATGGGTAGGCCCGTACCAAATTTCTGCAAAATTGGGCCCATCCACTTATAAATTGACAAATCTCGAGGGAGAGGAAGTAGCCCTTCCACTCAATGGCCTCGCCCTGAAACAGTACTTCGCGTGAGTCTCCGTGAGACTTCCTGTACATAAATAAAGTTGTCTGTTCGCTTTCGCTTTTAGCTGTTTCTTTTTTCGGCCATGTTGTTTCCTGTTTTGTTATTTGAACTTTTCAATAGGTTTTGTTTTCTGAAGCACCCGTTTGAGTTTCCCGTTGAAGATAGCTCTCTCAAAGAAAACCTGCAACCCATGAGTCTGGAACCTTGCTCAGTAAACCCGGCCTGCTGTGCTCTCGCTGAAATAATCAAAAAGCGGGAGGCCTACCTTGCTAGTCACACTAATCCTGTTCAATAGCAGAGACCCATGGCCATCTTCACTACTATCGTTGGGCTCCACCCACTTTCACACTTCAAAGGCATCTCAAGAAAGGTTACCTAAGTTGGACCCATGGAAAGTGGCACTTCTCGAAGACACGGGGTATTGAAATGACTCCATGCTGCTGATTTAAAAGCCAAAATGGCCTACATTCAAGAGTCTGTTTTCCAGGGATTCTCGCCTCAATTAAAGCATGGCTGAGACAAAACAAAAGGGACATGTAAAATCAAGAAGGCTGTCCAAAAGGCCCAGCTCAAAATAGTCTCCTCTCCGTCCGTGAAGTTTGATCAAATCAATAAAACCTATAACTCACACAAAAGGACATTATGGATTGAGGAGCCCAAATCAAAGATCGGTCCAAAAGAAAATATCCCTGGAAGGCTCAAACAGCTAAGCTGTCCAAAATACAAGCATCCCAAAGGATGCCAGCAGCATGGGAATGAGCAACAAGAACAATAATGTCCATGAGGAAGTGTTGCAAATCCTGTGGAGTCTGGCAGTAGTGACCATTTGAGGGATGACCCTCCTAAAATGAATCTCATATGCTGGCCCTCTGAGAGTGGTGAAGATGCCTCGGTCGAAGCTCCCCTTTCCCAATGACTAGCAGGAAAAGTGCTCCTTTCCCCGCATGAGTCTAAAATGCTCAGCTGAGTAGTGCACCCGAGACGGATGTTTTAATGAAGTTCCGGACCATGAAGTTCAGAGATCTGTGTTCGCCAGCGACTCGCCATTGTTGTTGCAGCAACACCCCTCCCCAAAATTTTGTACATGTTGGGGCCCCTCCTGTATTTTCCGTAGAAAGTCTGCTTGAGAAGACATCCCAGCCGTCCGCTCTGTTTTCAACATAAAATTTTGCTTCCCTGCTGAGCTGCTTGCCGTCAATCCTCCCATGTTCTCCCCATTAAGCCAAAAGATAACTTAGTTTTGCCCAAACGTTTTGAAGTAATCCGGACTTTGCCCCGAAACAGCGGGAGTCAAACGTCCAACCTTTCCGAGAGGAGGACCTAGATTTTCTTTGTCAAAATCCGCGGGAGCCATTGGGCAAAACCACCCGAAACGGCGGAAGCTTTCGATCAAGTCTTCCGCGACCACGGAAAGGTTCGCGTTGTTCTCCCGAAACGGCAAGGAATTCAACAAAACCATCCGAAACGGCGGAACAATTCAGCTCTGTCTTCCGAAACGGCGGAAGCCATTCGGATAAACTCGCCGAAATAACACAAAGCGGTTCATCATTTTCTTCCGAAGTAAAAGCACTTGGAAATTTTTTAATCGTTGCTTTTGCGGAACGGTTCAAGCTCCGAAACGACTTAGTTCCCGAAACGGCGGAGCCTTTCACTCGAACCTCCCGAAACGGCGGGGCTCATTCACCTTAGTCTCCCGAAAAGGACTTAGATTTTCTTTCGATGAGAAGACTGCGGGAACAAAGGACTTAGAGAATTTTTAGTTTCAACCTTCCGCAACGACGGGAGTTTAAGTGAGCCCACCCGAAACGGAGGGAGTTTTCAGGGAACCCTTCCGCAACGGCGGGAGCCCTCGTAAAATCCTTCCGCAACGGCGGGGGAATTCAAGGAACCCTTCCGAAACAGCGGAAGCCAATCACTTAACCCGCTCGGCAAAAGGACTCCGAAACGACCCCGGGTAAATATGCGGAAAAGTATAAGTTTTGCTTCCGGAACGGCAGAAGCCATTCCCAAAAGCTTTCCGAAACTAGCGGGAGCCGTAGCCAAAAAAAAAAAAAAAAAAAAAAAAAAAACTTTCCGAAAATCAACGAGGCTTTGAAGTTTTGGTTCGCGGAAGCTTTCGCAAAAGTCTTCCGAAAATACCGGGAGCATTCGCTATACCGTTCCGAAAGGGCGGAAGCTTTGGCGTTACCCGTCTGCTACGCGGCAGACTCTCGCGGAAGGCTTCGAGTTTCCTTTCCGCTTTAAGCCCCGAAACGTCGGAAGCTTTCATCGAATCCTTCCGCAACGGCGGATGCAATTCGCGAACTGGCCCCGCAAGTGACGGTCGCACGGAAACCGAGGTGCTTTGACGTGACCGCTACGCGCGGCGAATTTAAACCCCGTTTTAACCACGCCACCTACCCAATTAAATGCTCACACGTGCCAGTCTTTATAAAATACCATGGGGGGCTCGACCAATACACCATTGTTTTAAACCGGCCAGCGACGTGCGATACCGTGCAAATCGCTCCAGCTCACCTCGCGCATCCGTGCTCGCAGCCACCCTGCTCAAGCAATCCCCACGGTGCCAGGTAGGATCTTCACCTGGTTTTTCACTACTGAGCTGTCCTTTTGGGGAAATTATTGGGTTTTAGTGGGATTGTGATGGGCAAAACACCCGTCAAGGGCTATGTTTTTCCCGTCAGGTACAGTGAACGGAGTTTTCGTTTCACAAAATCGTCATGAGCCTTCGTAAAACGTATATTTTATGTTGATGGGTGCGGACGGTTAACCATGCCTTGTGTTGAATTTAAACCCCGGGCCGCGCCCCTCGTCGTGGGTTAAGTTATCGAAACCCTATGGGCTTTCCATGTCCCTGACCGTGAACCCTGGGCCCTTTTCCCATAAACCCCAGTCCCTACACGCGAAGCCGAAACCCGTAAGCGGTTAAGCCACGAGAGCCAAAACTTGAAGCCGCCCTAGCTCTCCCCGTCAGTTTGTCCCCGGCACCGTTACCTTCGCTCAGACTAAAGCCTCCCATAGTGACTCGGCAAGTGGCCGCGCCTGACGATAGCATCCATAGCCCTCACCGAGTCAACCCGCCTCTTCCCCGCCTTCGACCTCTCCAACCGCAGCCATAGCGAAGGACTTCTCCTTCCGCGAGGCGGAACCGGAGGCCGATTGCTTCCGCGAATCACCTATCGGTCCAATAAAACCAATAGCGTCTGCAACATAGCTTATCCCACAATCATCTTTTAAGAGCTTCAAATGTTTCAATGTGTGTCTTATAATTGAAATAATGTTTTACTTCCTAAATATATGCTTCATTGATTTATCTCATTAAAACAATTGTTGCTCTCTGCTGAAACCATACAACCTGTGGCTCAAACTCATGATGAATTGTATATGGACGTTATCAGGGATAATTCGAGATGCCAAAACCCAGTAAGAAGAAGGCGAAGATGACAGAAAGGAAACCTGTCCCTCCTAAGATTGAAACCTCGCTCCAGGACACTAGGTGCACCACAGGTGTCCCTCCGGAAATCAGATGGGGAGACATCCACAGAATGATCCGGGACCAAGAAATCCCAGATATGCTGCTAGAGGAAGCACCAATCTATCGAAATATCAGAGCCTCAGGCATAACTAAGGCCGCTACCCGCCCTGAGCTGTTCCCCTGCGCTGAAGTAATCGGATGGATACTCCAACATGCCGATGCTGAAGGAAGAGTGATAAATGATAGCGGGAACATGGCTATCGCCTCATTTCAACCCGCATATCTGACGGCAGCCTACAGGTTCCCCCATGTCCAGCAAGCTCTGACTGATGAATGGTTAAGCCAGATGAACAATGTCGAGATGGCCAAGAAGCTACTAGTGCAAGGGAAACATTTGAGGAAGAAAGGGAGTGAGGAGTATGACGTACAGAATCTAAGAGCTCCTTATAGATTAATCGCCCTGATGCTGTGTAGAATCTTCGGCATGCCCGATGGCACAGTATACAAGATTCAGTGGGTCCCTATCATTCACTATGTGGCATTTCAGGGGACAGTTTTTGACTGGGCCACTATCTTGTCAGATAGTCTGGCCTCAATGATAAGTGCTGCTAAGCCCGGGCTGGCCTCGAAGAAGGCTGAATTCTTCATGTCTTCGTACCTGATAGACTGTATCTTGGCCAAGATAGAGTTCCCCGGATTGGGGTGTACATGGGATAGGACCACAACCCCGGTCTACATCGCATTCAAGATGTTGTGGGCTCAGAATTACAAGCCCAGCTACAAACTCATCTGTGAGGGTTTCATCATGCCCCTATACGAGAAAATATTCAAGGAAGAACCAAGTTGCCTGTCACAAAACGCTTTGGAAGTCCTCGAGGATTATGGGGACTTCTACTTTTCAGAACAAGGCACCTATTTGAGAATGTTTGGAGGGACTAAGCCCCCATACATATTGCCGCAGTATGCCACAGACTATGTGGTACTCAAGGAAGCAGTGAGACAACTCTTCTTGGATGGGATTGGAGCATTCCTCCACAAGCTACACAAGGCTTCCTTTCCCCCCTTACCTTTCTGCATAGGTACTTACAAGTTTTCAGGGGTGGCCTCTGCCGACGAATTTGTTCAAGAGTTGAAGGCCTTCCATTTCGGTGAAGTCACCTTCCACAGGAACGACAGAAAGGGTAAAGTGGCCGAGCATTGCAAGGGGAACTATGCTAACTTCGAATACTCCCACTACCCCGATGCCGAGGAAGAAGCATTCAGAGGCATCAGCAACATGACTGAACTACGGATCTGTCACCAAAGTACTGGAGCGAGCTCTAGCTCAACCAAAGCCCAGAAGACTATTCAGCAAAAGGAGAGAGAAGCCAAGGATGCCCGAGCTCAGGAAGAGCTCAGGTTAAGAGAAGAGGCAAGGTTACAAAAGGAAGCCGAGGAAGCAAGGAAGCAACAGGACGCTGAAAATGAGAGACTGCGGAAGGAGGCTGAAGAAGCCCAAAAGCAGAAAGAAGCAGAAATTGAGCAAGCTGAAGCAAGGAAGAAGGCGGAGGAAGAATTGAAGGCAAGAGAAGATGCCCAGGTAGGTGGGTCCGGTGCGCAGGACATGGAGATAGACACCTCTCAGGCAGGTGGCTCTAGTACCCAAAGGGAAGGGACAGACCCCGCTCAGGAAGTCCGGACCCCACCTATGGAAGAAGACATAGACATCATAAACCGACCAATTGTACCGTACACCCCATCTGGGAAGCGTACGGTGTCCAAATGGAATGAGTTTGTCTATGACAAGAAAAGGAAAACAATGGTCCTCCAATCAGAAGAAAGGATTAAAAGTCCTTTCCATGACGACATAGTTACCCACCGAGAGGTCGCTGTCATGCAGAACACAGATGCGGATCCCATTGCCATGGCCTCCGCAGTTATAGCGACAGCACAAGCATCATTTGCCAATGTAGGGGTGATAGTCAAAGAAAATATATTGACAAAGAAAAGAGCACGTACCCTGCAGCAAAACGTGGCTAATGAGCAAGCTCAAAGAGACCTGGCAGTGAACAAGTATAATTGCTTGTACGCTGAGCACAAGGAGTTGGCAAACAAGTACAGCTACCTGGAGGAGGAAAAGGACCAGCTAGCACTCCAAATAATGATTGCAGAAGCAGAGAAGAGTGGAGCAGAAGAAAAGGCTTCCCAGCTAGAAACGGACAAGCAGGCATTAGCTGAGCGTTTAGAGCAAGCGGAAAGCAGAACCTTGGACATGTCCCCCTTCCACGAGCTGTCATGCAATATACTACAGCAAGTGCATGGCTCTCAAGAGCTAATCACTGATGAGGTGTGCAAACTCAAGGCCATGACGGTTAGGCTAAAGGAGGTGAATGCGGAAGCCCACAGGCTCAAGGCTAAGAATACCCGTGTCAAAGAAAATGTCATAAGTCAGATGGCATGGAGGGAAGGGAAAGGAGGTTTCCCCCCGCATCTTCCTTTCAAGACCGTGGAAGATTTTAATGAAGATATAGCCTTGTTGGAGTTTA
This sequence comes from Larix kaempferi, assembly GCA_027924585.1. NCBI lineage: Eukaryota > Viridiplantae > Streptophyta > Pinopsida > Pinales > Pinaceae > Larix > Larix kaempferi. The sequence goes on along the minus strand of BSBM01000833.1, from coordinate 6,676,943 downwards.
GCCGGAACTGTGCCAATAAGCTGATGGCCAGTGTGCAGAAGACCACAGATAGAATCAACAACCTGTACCAAAAGCTCAAAGGAGTCCATGACAACTGCACACTGGCCTTCCCTCAGACCCTCGAAGACTTCCCGGAAAAGGAACAGCGGTTGTCTCAATTGAAAGAAGAGCTAGGCGTCCAGATGGAGTATGTGAAAAGGATTGATGTCTTGGCCATGGATGATCTCCAACATTACATCGGTTCATCCACACTTCACAATCATCTGTTGAAGGAAACATATCAAGTTGCTGAAGCGGAAGTACAAAGCATTAAAATAGAGCTCGGGAAGAATGTAACTTCTCAGAAAATCCTGTTTCCTGCTGCAGCAAACATAATCATAAGGGATACAGGTGTGTGGCACAGCTACATAGAAGAGGAGGTCAGGAAAGCTGCAGCAGCAGCGGAAGCATCAGTTGATCCGGCAGCCCCTCTCCCAGCAGCCTCTTCCCCAGCAATGGCAGAAAGTCTGGCCAGCCCCATTCCCCCTTTCCAATTAGGAGCAGCATCAGCAGGGGATTCGAGGGCCTCTTCCCAGGCAGTATCAGTGACCATCAACTTGGGCGACCCTTTGCCAGAAGAAGCTCACGCACAGGAAGGAAGAAGCTGAATTCAGCAAGCCACTCTCTTCAGCCAGACACGTGCCCAGCAGGGAACGTTTTGAGTTTAGCAAATTTTCTGTTATATGTAAGGCGTAAACCGTGGGACAGCTGTCCATATTTTTTTTTGTAAAAATATTTTTGTAAATGAAGTGGCCATTTTCGGTGATCGATTATATTAGAAATCTCTGTAAATGACAGGTGGGGGAACGCTAGGTGTCATCCCAGAGGGTAAATTTGTAACTATAAATAGGAGCTAGAAGAGATTAGAAAAGACTTTTGGCAGGGAATGAAAATTTTGGGCAAATGATATGAGCTATCTTGTATCGGCTCTGTAAATTGAAATTTTCTAATAGAAGCCACGGGAGATGGACGTTTTGCTTGGAATGTTGGGTTGCTTCATGTTGGACTATTCTTATGACTGCAATTCGGCAATGTGAGATCATTCTTGACTTCTGAATTATTTCTTTGAACTAATGATTTTGCTCTCATCTATGCATGCGTCCTCTCTATTACATGGACAATGAATGCGTTCCATATTAAATCAGGAGTTACCTGCTGATACTTTTATCATTGCTGTGGATTTTTCTTCTGGATCGAATAGCTAACTGTCCTTTCTTCAGGATAATCGTATGGCTCATTGTTCATGCTTTTAATTGCTCCTTGCAGGGATCTTTTAGTTTAATTCCAGTATCGTTGCATCTAGATCCGTTTCTTTTATTCTTATTACTTAGATCAAACAATTTTGATTCCTTCTGTTCATAAGCAATAGATTCGTTCTGTAAGTTTCATTGTAGATCTGTTTCCTTATCCTGTAGCTTTTCTCTGTTTATTTTCTGAGCAATAGATGCGTTCCATTTTAAATGAGAAGCTATCTTCTCAAGATCCTCATCTTGCTGTAGCTTTGACCGTGAGAAATAATAGTTATCTGTTCGTTGCTTATGATATCTGTTACAGCTGATTGCTCTCCCCTTTAAGCGTGTTCCCCTGCAGGGATAGGTAGATGGTGTTCCTGTTTCTAGATTTCGGTCTGTTCCAATTGCATTTAGATTAAGTATAATTTAGGCATGTGCATCTCATATAAAACACATAAAACCCAAAAGAACGGTGGATCGGGCCATAACCGGTAGAATCGGATTTAAAGTCCAAAACCACGGTTGCCGGAACCGCTAACCGGACGGATTCCCTACACCAAACGGGAGACAGTCTAATTGGGACCGTCTCTCGGGGAGAATCCCTTTCTGATTGATGCTACGATATCCGAGGCATCAACACAGCCTAAAAGTGAAAAGTGCATATTTGTTGGATATTCTGAAGATGTAAAAGGTTATAGACTTCTTCAACCACATTCTCATGCTATAATCATTAGAAGAGATGTTAAATTTGATGAAAATATATTGGCCTGCGAGCCTAACTCGGCGAGTGTGCCATCTTTGGCCTGCGAGCCTGATTCGGCGTTTGTGCCTTCTTCTTCTTCTTCCAACTTCCTTGACAGGTTTCCAACTCCAGTTTCTGATGATGACAGTGAGGATGAAAATCCACCTCCGCCTGCTCATGTTCCTCCAGTTGCACCAGCACAAGTGCTTCCTCGATGGGTCCGTTCAACATGTGAAGCAACTGGTGATCTTGCCGATGATCCTAGAGATCAACGTCGAACACGTTCTCAGTTTCAGGGAGCCTCTTCTCTTTTGGCTCAAGTTTCCGAGAATCATGATCCAGAAACTTTTGCAGAAGCTTCAGGGAATCCAGATTGGGATGCAGCCATGGATGAAGAATATCGTTTCTTAATGGCGAATGATACTTGGGATCTTGTACATCTTCCAAAAGGAAGAAAACTTGTCAGATGTAAATGGGTCTACAGAACTAAGTATGCATCAGATGGAAGTGTTGAAAGACTTAAGGCAAGGTTAGTTGCCAAAGGTTTTTCCCAAGTTGAAGGGATTGACTACAATGAAACCTTTGCTCCCGTCGCCAAAATGAACTCCATCCACCTGGTTCTTTCCCTTGCAGCCTTACACAACTGGGAAGTCCATCAAATGGATGTCAAGTCTGCCTTCTTACATGGTGATTTACAGGAGGAAATTTACATGGAACAACCTCCTGGCTATGTTCAGAATAACTCTAGCCTTGTCTGCCGCCTTAAGAAATCCTTATATAGCCTTAAGCAAGCTCCTAGAGCTTGGTATGCCAAAATGGATAACTTTCTCCTTGACACTGGTTTTTCTAGATGCCATTCTGACCCCAATGTCTATACCAAGAAAGTAGGAAACCATCTCATCATACTTGTTCTATATGTTGATGACCTTATTCTTACTGGTAGTGACCCTAAGCTTATAACCCATGTGAAATCCAGTCTTAAACAAACTTTTGAAATGTCAGACTTAGGACATTTGCATTATTTTCTTGGTCTCCAAGTTCTGCAAACCAAAGAAGGAATCTTTCTTTCTCAGTCTAAGTATGCTTGTGACCTTCTTCGTCGCTTTCACATGGAAGATTGTACACCAGCCCCTTCTCCCTTCCAGTCTGGAGTCAAACTTTCTGCCAATTGTACTTCACCTGAAGTAGATGCCACCTTGTATCGTCAGCTTGTTGGTAGTATTTTATACTTGACTCATTCCCGTCCTGACATTTCCTTTGTCGTTGGTCGAGTTGCTCGTTATATGAAGACACCTCATGAAAGTCACTGGAAAGCAGCTAAAAGAATACTTCGATATATTCGAGGTACAGTTCAGTTTGGGATTCATTACAGTACAGGGGGGAAACCTTTGTTGGTTGGTTTCACTGATTCAGATTGGGCCGGCGATCCTGATGATCGGAAGTCTACTGCAGGTTATGTTTTCAGTCTGGGATCTGGACCTATTACTTGGGCTTGTAAGAAACAACAAGCTCTTGCTCTTTCTTTAGCAGAGGCAGAATATCGAGCAGCAGTTAATGCCAGTCAGGAAGCTTTATGGCTTCGACAGATCCTTTCAGAGTTTGGATTCGAGCAGCAGCAGCCTACTCCACTTTGGTGCGACAATCAAAGTGCCATCAAGCTTGCCAAAGATCCAGTTCTACATCAACGCAGCAAACACATTGAACTACATATGCACTTCATCAGAAATCTTGTTCATGATCGTGTTCTTGAAGTGCTCTTTTGCCCTACAGATGATCAAGTTGCAGACATCTTCACCAAGTCTCTTACAGAAGCGAATTTTTCTAAACTTCGATCTATGTTAGGAGTTCAGGAACTTGTCATTAAGGGGGGATAGGCTCTAATGCCTCCTTCCTTCTCCTAATAGTGTCACTTTTGTAAATCCTTCAATCCTATCCCAAGTTGTTCTTAAGGGGGGATGTTAGGATATTTAGACACTTAGGAGTTAGTTAAGATCACCTTGTGTAATATATCCGTTAGGGATAGTGTGTTTCTTTAGTATGCATTAGTATGCATTTGTAAATACTTAATCCGACGGTCACGATATGTTTCCGACATAGAGTGATCCGACGGCTCAACTTCTCTTAGATCAAACCTAACCTTGATCTGTGGCTTAACACCCGATTGGTCCATGATCTCTATTTAAAGAGCATGGAGGGTCATTGTTTAGTTGATCGATTATGAGAAGCTCATTTGTAACTTTCTTTCTTTGCATAATAAATTGTCCCGTAGAAGCTATTTGGCCGGGGCCGTGGAGTGTTTCCCTCAAGAGGGTTTAAACCACGTCAAAACATCGGTGTGTTGATCTGTGATCTGTTTGTGTGAAGTGGTTGCTCTTGGTGTTCGGTCCTTTGGTAGTACCCTGTGTACCCGAACATATTTTCATCCCTGTAATTCAATCTCTTAGAGCAGCTAAACTCAATCCTTTGCAATTGAATTTCTAGATTAATATTCAGTTTCTGCTTATGGTTTTCAAGAGTGATCAGATTGAAGAAGTGAGTTACTTGTTCTGGGATGTGAATAGGATTTCTTTTTATCTGCAATTGTCTTTTAATCTTATTTTATTTCTTGTTGATGCATGGTAGAAAGGAATTGAAATTATAGTATTTAGATAGCAACTGGGATTACACAGCTCTTTGGGATGAACATAGTTGTTAGAGGATAACAGTATTCAATTATAGTGATTTGGTGTTTAAGCATAGACTGTGCATATATCCTTTGAAATAAGACTTTTTCGAGTTGACAATAAATCTCGTCTGCTCTGTATGTTGGAATAATTTATCTGCATATAGGGTGCTCGACATTTTGGCACCGTTGCCGGGGAAGGATAAAAATTAAACACTAATAATTAGTTGCATCTGGTAATTGTTTCTAGTCAATCTTTTCTTTGCTGAAATGATTTGGTTCGCATGAATACGAGGAGGGTAAAATGCGATCACCTCCCAACTCCCAAAACCCCACAAAATACTAACAGTGTAGGTGGTTCGGGTCGTGGTTGAGGGCCACCATTGGGCAGAAGGACATTCATCGACGATCTTGTTGACAGAACTGATTCATCCACCAGGGCTCGTCATCAAGAAACTCCTATCAGAAGAAACCATGCTAATCCTGGGGCGCCAGCTTCCACGGTGGAGAATACACGAGCAGCCGTGACTCCCTTGTATACCCCTGTTGAGGAAGACGCAGCTGTTACAACTGGACCTGCTACTACGACGGAGGAAGACGCAGCTGTTACAACTGAGGAAGACGCAACTGTTACAACTGAGGAAGACACAGCTGTTACAAACAAGGAAAATAACGCAGGAACGAATGAAGAAGAGGATATAGAAGAGAAGATGAGTAACATACACGAGACAGACGAGGAAGAGGCAATGGTGGAATACCATCATGAAAATTACTCCCTGCCAGAAGGAACAACAGCTACATTACAATTTCTGATTCAGCAGCCAGAAGGGACAGCCCCTATGAAGAACATCTCACCATCGGTGTTGCCTCGCTTCCATGGAAGGGCAGCAGAAGATCCAGATGAATTCCTTTTTGAATTCGATATCCTCTGTCGCAGCTATGATTATGTCAACGATGCCCAAAAGCTAAAACTTTTTCCCGCCACCCTGAAGGACAATGCATTACGATGGTTCATGAGCCTTGGGGGAGGAACCGTTGCTAATTGGGATAAGATGAAACAAGTGTTCCTGTAGAAATATCATGAATATTGCAACACCAAGGACAAAAGAGAGGAATTATTCAAAATGGTGCAGAAGGAGAACGAAAGTCTGGAGGATTTTGTAGAAAGGCTGTTGTACAATGTGCAAAGAGCTGGGCAGACGAACATGGGGCTGGATGTGCTCAAGATAATCTTGCTTCGTGGGATCAGGGATGATTGTTTAGACATGTTAAATCTACTAGGAAGGGGAGACATCTCCAAAGAACCTTTTGGGAAGATTGTGGAACTATGTAAGAGATACTCCAGGGGATCTTCTAGGAACAATAAGCGGGACAAACGGGATAAGCTGGAACGTGATGTCTTCGACAGGACTCAGAATTCATCCAACAGAGGAGATACCCATGCGGAGATAGGCAATCTCCTTGAAAATTTTAAAACAGAAATGATGAGCTCCATCTCTTCAAAGATTGATGTCCTGAAGGCAAAACAAAAACAGGCAGTGGAGGATATCACACTAGGTGTGTTCTGTCTCTGATGTAGAAAGAATCATCCGCTGAAAGAATGCCCACTTGACAAGGTAGAAGTATGTCAGCTGTGTGAACTGAATCATGACATGAAAGAATGCCCTTCACTTCCTCAAGTAAAGGCTATCCTGTAGGCATCAACTCCAGAAGTGGAATCAGCCTATTTCATTGCACAGAAGAAACCTTGGCAGCCTCGAAATCAAGGTATGCCTCTGGACTCATTTCCATTTTTGAATAATATGAGCAATTGGAATAATAACATGCAAAATGTGAATACACAATTCCCTTCAAATTATGCTCAGTGGAATCCTCCCCAACCTGCAATGCAAAATTATAACTCATGGGGTCCTTGGACACAGCCACCACATCAACCTACGTCGTGGACTCCTGGATGGAGGAACTTCCATCTTGGGAACCAGTTTCCTCAATCACCTCCACCTCAACAGTCACCATATTCTCCTCCATACCCTCAATTTCCTCAATATCCTCAATACCCACCTCAGCAGTCGCAGCTGCAACTACAGAATAATCCTGTCCCTAATATACTAATACGGCCTCAACTGCCTGCCCAACCTAATCCTAACCCAAATAATAAAACATTCCATCAATTGGAAATTGTCAATATGCCGGACTACTCTCTTTCCCCTGTACCTTGTAACGATATTCCTCTACGATCTGGGAAGATAATAGAACCCGTAATCACAGAAGATACTCCACCTTCTGTGCATGAAGAAGGAGAGAGTTCACAGCATCCATCCGATATAGTTCCTATCACCGAAGGTGCTGAGCATCCTTTGGATGGGACGGCTGAAACATCAAACAATAAATTGGACAATATGCAGCCGACCCAGCTGGTAAGGCAACCACCATACCCTGAGAGACTAATGCTACCAAAAATAGGGGGGCAACCTCAGTTTAACCTCTTAGGAGAGTTAAAGAATCTTTACGTCAAAATCCCCCTTCTGCAAGCTCTTCAAGACGTGCCTATTTATGCTAAAACCGTTCGGGACGTGTGCACCAAGAAACCAGGGAGGAAACCTAGAGATCCTCCCACTGTTCATGTCATAGGGAACTTATCCACTTTGATAACAGGAAAAACCCCTGTGACCAAATATGACGACCCTGGCAATCCTACTATCACTGTACATATAGGATAGATGCAGATACCCAATGTGCTAGTCAACTTAGGAGCAGCGATCAATGTCATAACAATTGAGACTGTCAAGAAGCTTGGGCTCACTAATTTTAGACCGACCCCTACCATTTTAGAATTGGCAGACAGATCCACCATTAGACCCGAAGGGATTCTGGACGACCTTGTCATCTAAGTAGATTCATGGGAGTACCCTGCTGACTTTTTGATATTACAACCAAAATCACAGCTGGGGGGACACCCATTGATCCTAGGGAGGCCGTGGTTGGCCACAGCTGACGCTTGCATCAGTTGTCGATCAAGGTCCATGACTATATCTGATGGTATGGAGACTAAAAACCTCACCCTGTATCCTCCAGCTCGGCCAAGTCTAGAAGCTGAAACTTCCCTTTGGATAGAGCAGGAGGAGGAGGAGGATGTTCAGCCACTATTAACTATAGGGAAGGCCTTAACTTTTAAAAATGAAACAGAAGATGATGTTATTAGTAATTTTATCAGTGAACCTGCTTCAGTGGATAAAGAGGTCTATCAAATCCTGAACATTACCCTTGGTAAGGAAGAACAAGAAAATCTTACTGAAGAAGCACTAGTTGGTGACACAAACATAATCCCAGTATTGCAAAATTCAAAAAGTATTCATATTGAGGTAGAACCTGGAAGGACTTTGAATATCAACCCTGGTCTCTCCTTAGAGGAACAAAGGCACCTAATCAGTCTCTTGAAGGAACATAAGGGGGCATTCGCCTGGGAGTATACAGACATGAGGGGTATTCCCTCTAATCTGTGCACCCACCATATTTATATTAAAAATGACTCTTGGCTTGTGTGTCAACCCCAACGACGCATGAACCCCAATCTGAGGGATATAGTGAAGGAGGAAATCCAGAAACTTTTGGAAGCAGGATTTATATATCCTATTTCGGATAGTGAGTGGGTTTCCCCACTCGTAATTATGCCCAAGAAAAATGGTAAATGGAGAGTCTGTGTTGATTATAGGGAGCTAAACAAAGCCACGCAAAAGGATCATTTCCCTTTGCCCTTTATTGACCAAGTACTTTATACCTTATCAGGGAAGAAGTTATTCTCCTTCCTAGATGGGTTTAGCAGGTACAACCAAATTCAGATTGCTCCTGAGGACCAGGATAAGACCACCTTCACTTGCCCCTGGGGAATGTTTGCCTATAGAGTGCTTCCCTTTGGTTTATGTAATGCACCAGCAACGTTCCAAAGAGCTGTAATTGGCATATTCGTTGAACTAGTTAATGATAGTATGGAAGTCTTTATGGATGATTTTACTCCCTATGGCAAGGACTTTGAGGAAGCACTAGAAAATTTAAAGAAGGTTTTAATTCGCTGCGAACAGGATCGCCTCTCATTAAGCACTGAAAAATGCCATATGATGATGAGTGAGTTGGTGGTATTAGGACATTTCATCTCTACCGATGGCATTCAGGTGGATCCTTCAAAAATTAAGGTGATAAAAAATATACCGACTCCTTCAACTCAGAAAGAGGTGCGAAGTTTTCTTGGACATGCTGGATTATATCGGAGGTTTATAGAAAACTTCTCCAAACTTGCTTCTCCTTTGTTTTCTTTGTTAATGAAGGATGCACAGTTTGTGTGGAGTGAAGCATGCCAGACAACGTTTGATAAGCTTAAAGAGAAGCTGTCCACAGCTCCTATCCTAAGGGGACCTAATTGGACCATAACCTTCCACATTTTTTCAGATGCTTCTGATACCGCCATTGGAGCAGTACTAGGACAGCAGGATGGTCAAGTACCTTATGCCATCTATTATGTTAGTAAAAACTTAGCCCCTGCTGAACTTAATTATACTGTTACCGAGAAAGAATTCCTTGCTATTGTTTACTCTATTATAAATTTCGGCATTACATTACTGGGTATCCTACATTTGTGCACACTGACCACTCTGCCATTAAATATTTAATGAACAAACCTGTCACCAATGCCAGAGTGACCAGGTGGCTCTTATTATTGCAGGAATTTGATATTACCATTATAGATAAACCTGGAAAAGAAAATGTTGTTGCTGATTTTTTATCTCGTTTCACTAACAGTGATGATAGTTCGCCTGTTGAGGATTCTTTTCCAGATGAACATCTATTCGCACTTTCAGCTCATTCCCCATGGTATGCAGACATTGCTAATTATTTGGTGGCAGGAAAGCTCCCACCACACATGTCTAAACAAGAGAAAAGAAGAATTATCCAGCAAAGTGCTAGGTATTGTTGGCTCAATGGTCATCTCTTCTACACAGGGCCCGATCTTGAGATTAGGAGATGTGTAGGGGAAGATGAGATCTTTCACATACTGAAAGCCTGTCATGATGAACCTTGCGGAGGACACTTTGTAGACAAAAGAACAGGGCATAAAGCGCTGCGGATGGGCTACTATTGGTCGACTCTGTTCAGGGACGCTAAAAAGTATGTTCAGTCCTGTGATAGCTGCCAAAGGATGGGCCAGCCTAATAAAACAAATCAGATGCCTCTACAGCCCCAAGTAGTAGTTGAACCATTTGATAGATGGGCATTGGATTTTGTTGGCCCTATCAGCCCTCCTTCCAGACAGAAAGTTTACATCCTGGTTTGTACTGATTACATGACCAAGTGGGTAGAGGTTGTAGCTTTGGCTAAGGCTAATGACCAGGCGGTGATTGATTTTCTGTACAGTGAAATCTTTACCCACTTTGGGGTACCGAAGGAAGTAGTTACCGATGGGGGACCGCAATTCATCTCACACCAATTTGAATCCTTGCTCCAGAAGTATCATGTGCAGCATAGGGTAGCTTCACCTTATCATCCTCAGGCCAATGGTCAGGTGGAAAGTACTAATAAAGTTATTGAAGCAATCCTTACTAAAACAGTTAAGAGCCATCGAAAGGTTTGGGCTAATAGGCTTCCGGAGGCATTGTGGGCATATCGCACAACTTGGCGCAACACCACAAGGTTCTCTCCCTATGATCTAGTGTATGGAAAGAGTGCCATGTTTTCAATTGAGTTTGAGATCAAAACCCTGAAGACAACCACTCAAATGAATCTGGATGTAACAGAAGCCCAGAAGAGAAGATTGAATCAACTAAATGAATTGGATGAGAAACAGTTAGCTCCAGTAGACCAGACTGTGTTGCTTCAGCAACAGAGATCCAACTGGCATGACCGATTTATTAAAAAGAAAATCTTCCGTGAGGGAGACTGGGCGTTACTATATGAATCTAGGTTCAAGAGGGATTTTAAAGGTAAATTACGTACAAGATGGCTGGGTCCATATTTGGTCGACAGGGTATTTGACAATGGCACTGTCCGTCTGGTGACCATCGATGAAAACCATATACCATTACTGGTTAATGGCCACAGACTGCGATTGTATCGTAATCCTATTTCGAAAGATGCATTCACTTCGCAAATTGCCGCCAATCCAGATTATCAGCTGGCATCAGAGCAGGAATTTCTCCCTGCCCTTGCCAATCCTTAAACTGAAAATCGCATTTTAAATTACTGTACATAAATAACTTTCTGCTGTAGTGTATAATTGTTTTTTTCTCTTTATATTTGATCTTTTCGTTTGCTGTGTTTTTCAAAAATTTCCAGGGAAGTGCCAGGAGAACGACCAGATTGGGCCTGTCAAACGAGAGTCGCTCTGAGTCATCATGTGCTGTATTTCCCTTTTTCCTTAAAAAAAAAGAAAAAAAATTCTGGCAGCTGCGACATATTTTCTGGCAGCTGCGACATATTTTCCGGCAACTGTGACATATTTTTCGACAGCTGAAATATCTCTTCCGGCAACCGCGACATATTTCCTGGCATACGTAAAAATCCTTTTTCCCAGCAGCCGTGAACAACTTTTCTGGCAACTGCAACAACTTTTCCCGGCAGCCGTGAACCATTCCCAGCGGCTGCAACATCATGTCCCAGCGGCTACAACATCATTTCACAGCGGCTGCATTATCGTTTTCCGTCAACCCTAAGATCGTTTTCCCGGCGGCCGTAAACCCTTTTTCCTGGCAGCTGTGAACCATTCCCAGCAGCTGCAACATCATGTCCCAGCGGCTGCAACATCATTTTCCAGCGGCCGCAATATCGTTTCCCATCAACCGTAAAATCATTTTCCTAGCGGCCGTAAACCCTTTTTCCAGGCAGCTGTGAACCATTTCCCGGCAGCTGCAACATCTTTCCCAGCGGCTGCAACATCTTATCCCGGCAGCCGTGAACCATTTCCCAACGGCTACAATATCATTTTTCTGACGGTCGTAAAACCTCTTTCCCGGCTACTGTGAATCATTTTCCGGTAGCTGCAACATATCTTTCGATGGCTGCAACATATTTCAAGGCGACTGTGACATATCTCCCGCCGCCGTAAAATTTTTCCCTAACAGCCGTAATTTTTCCTGATCCTGTAAAATCTTTTCCCGGCTGCCGTGAACTGTTTTTCGATGGCTGCAACATCTTTCCCAGCGGCTGCAACATATTTCCTGGTGACTGCGACATATCTCCCGCTGCCGTAAAACTTTTCCCTGACAGCCATAATTTCTCCCGATCCCGTAAATCCTTTTCCCGATGGCTGTGAATCTTTCTTGGCGGTTGCAACATCTTTTTTGTCGGCTGTGATATCATTTCTGGCAACTTGCAGTGGTAACTCCTGTGTTAACGGAAGAGTTGCTCCAAACCTGCTAAACTATGGCTCTGATTCATCCCAATCGTGCTGGTGAACTCGTCATTCCGACCCCGAGGACGCGATGGTTTGTGTTTCACTGGCGGAAGGAATTATTGCATTATTTATGACTGTGCACGAGTCTGGTTCCGCAACGTCACCAACTGCACGCTCCAACATTCTCCGCAGGTTATCCGACGCACAGTCTTATGAGGTATGGCTTTGATTTACCACGTGATTAAGTGTTGATATCATTTAAACAATATCAGTCGTACCTTTACTCGTATTACCATTATGCCTGATTAAACCTTTCCCTCGTATGACGTAAACATTATTAACTGCCACCTTCCCCAATTCGGCATGGAAATTTTGAACATTTTTATGTGCTCAACTTTCCAAATTTTCCCATTCTCTCAATGTCTTCGCTCAACGATTCATGCATCCTCTGTGCTGCAACTTCCATTCTCGGATCCTGCCATCTGTGGGGTAGCAACTTCAGCTTGCAGCCGGGACCATGGGGATTCCAGTTCATCATGAACCTGTGAATACACAGGAACTTAGGAAAAATATTCAGGTTCTTTCCATCTTTCAAGCCGCCGGCTGGCTCGAATTATTTGAGCGACTAGATGGATTCAATCGGGAAGCAGCCCTGCAGTTTGCTTTAAACCTCACCAAAACTCACTCCATGGTGTGGGGGCTGCGCATAGAAGTCTCCGAGGCCATTATATCCGAGGTTACTGCTATCCCGTTGGTGGGAAAGCCATGGTTTAACCGATGAGTCCCCACGACGACTGCACGAGAAGCATTTTTAATTGAGGGGGAGCAAGTAGAATCATCAAGAAGAGGGATCACACTGCACTCATTGCCGCGGCCATGGGACCAGGTTGCTGTCTTTCTCAAGAAGTACATCACTTGTGAAGGTAGATATCAAACTATGTATAATTCTGAACTCCCTTTACTTTCTCATCTCCACCATGGCATTTTAATAAACATTCCATATTATCTACTGAATGACTTGCATCATATGGCAGCATTTGTCCAGTCTGCTAAGAACCCACTTTCCTCCCTCACCCACCATGGCCTTATCAAATTAATAATTGTAAGAACCCTTGCCCAGCATCATATAACCTGGGAACAATTCACAACCGAGCTCAGCAACCTTCCCCCTTGCGGGTTGTCCCATTATAGCAGATACGAGTTCCACCACAACAGGAGGACCGGAGTCCCTCCATTGAAGTTGGGGGAGGGGGATGAAATGGAAGAAGAACAGCAACTGGGGGCACAAGCAGGGCCATCTGGGGGGGATGAAACTACAGTAGAAGAACAACAACCGGGGGCACAAGCAGAACCATCTGGCGGGGGATGAAACTATAGTAGAAGAACAGCAACCGGGGGCACAAGTAGAGCCATTTTGGGGGGGATGAAACTCCATTAGAAGAAGAAAAATTGGGGGATGAAACTCCCTCACAAGCAGAGCCATCGGGGGAGGGTGTAGATAAAAACCCTGTGGAAAATCCAGACAATAGGGTAGCTCCGACAGCAGAAGGTGAAATTGGAGCAGCATTAAATGCTGCGACAATTGAACCTGAAGGTGACAAAGCCAGGGCAATAGAAGAAAACTTTGAGTTGGTAACTATTGAATCCTCACCTGAGTGGGAAGGAGGAGCTTTAATTGAAGAAGAACAGCATGAGAGGCAAGAAAACATTCCTTCGACCTTAGTTGTGAATCCCTATATACCAGCTCCACAAAAGAAAACACCACAAAGGAAAAGAAAGGGATCAATCAATGAATTTAGCATAACCGCACCAATCAGAAAGAAAAGAACTCGATTAGCTACAGCAGCAGAGGCAGCCAGAAAAAGATGGGCAACCCTAGAGGCACAGGTTGAGCCCCCGATCCTTGTACCAAGACCAATGGATGCTCCACAAAGGCCAGTGGAGGAAGAACCCGGAATTGAAGGACTTCTGGATGAGAATGCACTATTAAAAGAAGACCTCCAAGTACTTCGAAGGGAGTTGGAAACATGGAAGGAAACCTGCAGAAAACAAGGAGAAAGAAAAATGTATACATTGGTATAGGCTGCATACCAACTGGAGGGATCAGATTCTGCTGAGCCTGGTAAGGAGGATGAACGATTACTTTGTCCCACCTGTGGAGAAATATTCAAGGAAGCAGGCCACAAGATTATACTTCGTACCTGCTCAGCACAACAGCCTGCAGCCACAATAGAGGAAGCCGCAGAAAAAGAAGATGCTGCCACACAAGAACCAGCATTTTTACACATCCTTGCTGAAGCTGCCACCAATCCTGTGACAGAGGAGCTAAGGGATGAACTCATGTATGATGATGGGGATAAAGAATTGACTGTAACCCCAGAATGCTCCCATGACACAGAGATTATAGAGCAGATGGGAGAAGAACCGGGGATGGGGGACACTCTGGAGCCTAATGAGGAATTCTATACTGTAACCCCAGAATGTTCCCATGACACAAAAATTCTAGAAGATGAGCCACAAGGGCAGGACATTGATAAACTTGAACAGGGTGTTGTAACACAAGAACCAGCAAACCTGAGTATACCTGTCCAATCGGCCAAGCAGATGGGAGAAGAACCTGGAATAGAGGACACTCTGGAATTTAATGATGAACTCTGGGTTGTAACCCCAGAGGGTTCCCATGACACAGAGCTCATAGGAGAAGAGTTGCAACAACAGGAGGATGAAGAGGCAAGCCAGGATGTTGCTACATAAGAACCAACATCCTTGGAGGATGCAGCAGGAACTCCTGAATTTCATTTGGAAGGTAACCCTGGAATGGATATCATCCCCGATACACAGTGGAGTGAAGATGAACAGGTAGAGACACCATGCTCAGGTGATACCGAAATCTTGGAGGAGGAGCTGCACAATGAGAAGGATATCCAATCTCAGCAGCAGAAGGACAAAGAAGACAGTGCTACACAAAAACCAGTGTCTCTAAAAGCAATGAAGGTAGCTGCTGAAGAGAGTCTAAAGGATGTTGATGTTACACAAGAACCAGCAACTCTCTTATTAGACTTAGATGTGCTGGAAGACACTGCCCCACAAGAACCAGTGCTTCTACCTCCTAGAAACGTCATTGATTTGGATTCAGATTAAATATTTCCTTTCAAGTCCTCCCCAGGCATAGCATATGATGAGACTGCAAGAAGAAGTGATTTCCACCTGCACCAACTGCATTTCCAGACACCAGCAAGTAGCATTGGAAGGGGAGTAGTGATGCTGGAAGGTATTGGGTTACTCACAGAGGCTTTTTAAAGACATATGAGGTGCCTAAGTTTCCCTACAATTTTTCTTCTCTCCATGGATAGAGCTTAGTACAGGACTTAGATTCTGAATGATGCAGGTTGTTGCATGAGGACATGCAACAGGGTAGTTGGGGGGAGATGTTGACCCCAGAATTGGCCCCTTTTAATCATCCTTGATCACCTTTCCTTCCCCTGTCCTACACCATTTATCATGTAATCAGTCCTGTTGTCCTCACTTTATTTCCCCAAGCTGCCAAGGTATGACTAATCATTGCTTTATATTATTAATGCTTATGATTGTGATAATTAAGGCTGTGTATCTCTCAATTGTGCTAACATGTTTTGATTTATGAAGGAAGTTTGAGATAAGTGGACTATAGGAAGGTGGGGCTGAACAAGTCTTGAGAGGAGGGATGCTCGCTGCAAAAAGGGATCCTCGAGGTTCCAATCATCAATTAATGCACGTGGTTCTAATGCAACATTCTAGACAGAGTTGTGAACAGGGTAGCTGTAACAGAATGCGCCATAATTGGAGATCTTTTAGTTGTTTGCTGCTCGAGTTAATCATGATCTGGAAAGATCGCCACTCTTGGGCCAATCAACAGTTTTCTCATATTTTTCTATATCCTTACTATGCCACGTTTGTAACAGCTTGTATCATTTAGGGTGCCTGAAGATCAAAGATCTTCATGGCTGCCCGTTAATAGAATTGGATGTTATGATATGCATGTATAAATATGGGGAGCTGCCTCGACCCAGGGGGTTGAACAACGCAGAATCTATCTATTGTATTAGCAGTAAAGGAAAATTGTGTAATCATTCTTTTGTTAATATAAGGAGTTACCTCTGAGTTAAAGGAATACGTTGTTCAGCCAGCATCTCTGTGTGAAGGCTGGGACCGTCTTCCACAGAGATTGCTGAGTTAAAATAGGACTTTTTATTGTTGTGTGATGTTCTGTTTATGATATTTCTTTTGTACGCAGCAGTAGTAATTTTGGTGTGGATTTCCAGTATAATTAAGATTATGTTTCTTTTAAATTGGCAAGTAATACAGAGTGACAGTCGACTGAGTAGAAACTTTATGCAATTCATGTGACGATTGTACACAGCCTTGTTCATCTCACAGTTAAGTTGTGATCCCATGAGCCTCTGCAATTTATCTTTCCTGTTATGACTGTTGATTTTCATCCCTGTAATTCAATCTCTTAGAGCAGCTAAAATCAATCCTTTGTAATTGAATTTCTAGATTAATATTCAGTTTCTGCTTATGGTTTTCAAGAGTGATCAGATTGAAGAAGTGAGTTACTTGTTCTAGGATGTGAATAGGATTTCTTTTTATCTGCAATTGTCTTTGAATCTTATTTTATTTCTTGTTGATGCATGGTAGAAAGGAATTGAAATTATAGTATTTAGACAGCAACTGGGATTACACAGCTCTTTGGGATGAACATAGTTGTTAGAGGATAACAGTATTCAATTATAGTGATTTGGTGTTTAAGCATAGATTGTGCATCTATCCTTTGAAATAAAATACTTTCTCGGGTTGACAATAAATCTCGCCTGCTCTGTATGTTGGAATAATTTATCTGCATATAGGGTGCTCGACACCATCCAAGTTGGTAATTGGAAAGGCCATTCATACATTTCATTTGGATCTTTATTGGAGTCTTAATTTGTAGGTGTAAGCTATAGGGCAAATCATGGTTTCTTCTAGTGCAGCTCACTCCTTCAACCATTTCTTGTTTTCATGGCATATTCTTGATCCTTGAGGGAGGGCGTTTTTGGTGAGATATTATACTATTTGGGGGAGATTCTCATGCCCCATTTATTTTATAATATGAAGTAAATACTCTGTTCTTCATCTCTAGAAATTTTCAGGTCAAAATTCCAAGTGGAAATGTATAAATCTGATTTTTAATGAAGAAATGGTACCATTTTCCCCATAGCTCTTGCATAGCGCTCTTGTGGTTGCATATAGTTAGTGAAGGAATTCCATTTCGACTTCATGTACATGTTAGATGATATATATATCTGTAATAACCGTATCAGAATATCCACATGTCGAGATTCCAAGAAAAACCATGTTAAATTGCTCATTAATGGACAAATAGTGCCATTTCCCCACTACCCTGTTGTGAACCAATGTGATGTTGATGGATTCGAATGGACAAGTAAAATAATGATGGTTTATTGATGAATGGACTGTTATTTATGTATTATATGATTTTAATTTTCAATACATAATCATTTGGAGTCATTTTGTTGAGTTTCATAGCATTTGGAGAAGATTGCCTATCATTTACCCCAAGGCTAAAACTAGTCTTTTTGCATTTGATTTAAGAGAGATATAGAAGACATTAAAAGTTGAATGGTGATGCATATGAGTCCATGTTGATTTCATTTATGTGTCCCCTTCTTCCATTTATAAATTCGAGTTGGATTGAGTGCATTTTGAAAGTCATTTTCATCATCTACCCCTACGGGATTTGAACCACAATTTACTAGTAAAACTCCATACAATGACCAAATTTCCAAAGGGATTTGCAGAAGTCTTTTTATGGGTCTAAATAATCTCTTAAAATCATAATCAAGTCCTAATATCATTCATACATCTTCTCAAAATATTTGGGATCATGTGGAGCAAATTGGAGACCTAGAGCTCAAAACTAGTCAAAGGTCGAACTAGGGAAAAAAGTGAAAATTTTTCCATTTGAATAAAATTCTTAAAAAGGGAGATTACATTATCCTAAGTTTATCATAACCAAAATCTAGAATATTCATATCATAACCAAAAGCTACAATATTCATAAGGAACAACTAATAGATGTGGCTCATCCCCTTGAATAAATCCAACCTATTCTCGCTCAATTAATTGATATAAGCATTGGTTGTGTCTTGAATGTTATGGCAACAAAGATTCCAAAACACCTCCAGCCATTGGTAAGTGATCATGGGAAGGAACTACCTATATTTTCAATCATGAGTGACAAGCTTAACAAGGGAAAATCAGTAATGGACAACAACAATTCCCCTAGTCTAGTTAGACAAGGCTAATCTAAGTCTTGCATGAAGGAACTCAACAAGCCCACTAAAGTAGAAAATGAAGCTAGAAAAGTAGGCATGTGCTACCATGGGAAATTTCTTACTGGCATCAAGGCCAAAGTAGAGAGAATTGAGAAGAAGAAGAGGAAGAGGTGAGGCACCGTACCCTGTAAGGGCATTGACGATGAACTAATGAATTGGATCTCTAATGATAGTTTTTTTACACAAGAGAGACACTAAGTACTTTAAGTAAATTGACTTTTATTGGCATGCAAAGCCAATTGTAGCTCAGGTTGTTGAAGAAAAGGGGGCTCATTAAAAATAAGTCCTTGAGAAACTGGAGTTATTGGACAAGATATATGAGGCCCTCATTAAATTCCTTTGGAACATGAAATCTATAACAAAAGATAAGTACCAAGAAAATTAGTCAGGGGTTTCCATAGAGAAGCTTGATGGTTTCAATCCCACATTCATTTATGTGAATTCAGAATCTAAAGATGTTGACTAAGTGTTGTAATGACATGGTAATGACTCCTTACATGAGTTTCATTTTTTATTTTATGTTATGACAAATAACAATAGAATATCCCCTATGAGCAGACTATTAGTAGGAAAAGTATATTAATTGTTTATACCCTATTTACAGACACAAATGATCACAATCGGAATTCATGGTTACCTCGTTTACCATCCATGAATCATGGGGAATAGGTTTCCCTTTAGACATAGATGAAAACTCTTGAAATACATGATGCTCCCTATTCGGACTTAAGTTCAACGCTAACATTTTTTGACACACCGTAGACTTAGTTTCCCTAGCGACAGGTTATGTATTAAACACATTAACAATAGTCCATCTAAATTTAAGAAAAAAAACATAAACAATAATTTAACCATTATCATTAAAAAACAAGTTTGATATTTAAATGGTTGAAGTTGATTTATTATATTCAATCTTAAACCATTTTCATTATGACCATACATTTCTATTTTATCAACATATTTCTATATTTATTTTTAAAAATTCTATTTCAAATAATCTAATTAGTATTAGGATTATTTATTTCAGTATATCAAATACAATTAATTTTCCCCTTACATTTGTTGAAGATCACATAATATGGTGTTAAAGACCACCCAAAGAATTAGAAGTTTTTATTAATGTGAAGAATCAAATTCATGTTTCTTTCTTTCCATTCTAATGAGACTTTTCTTCTTTGGAATCACTATATAATAATAAGAGTTACTTGAAGATATATAGCAATCACCTTTGCTTGTACATTAATATCAAGCACTAAAGTAGTTTTAGTCATTGAAAATGCAACTATTGAGGTTTAGAAAATTTTTATTTGATCTACTTATTGGTAATCAAAGTTAGCCTTTTCACCAATCCATGGGGTATGTATGATGAACGAATCTTGCAGAAGATTGCGTGAGTCGACTAAGGATAGATCGGTTGATCTGTGGGTTTCACTGATTCGATGTGCTTGAGATCCGACCAAGGAGTCAACTGGGGCTAGGCACTACTTGATGGCGCCAATAGAGTCCTAGAATGGATCACAATAATTTATTGTGTTTCCTATTTATTTTTCAAGGGGTAACAAGAAGTTCAAAATTTAATATAAATAATAAAAGTATACACTTTTTTAAAGATTTAGAATTGTCTCAATTAATCCTATTAAGCATATAATTGTATTACTTGAAAAATTATCCCAAAATTGAAAAAAAAAAAAAAAGCATGTAAACAACATGAGTAAGATTATTCATGACCAAATATATGTGAAAACACCATCCCTTCTGATACATGGTCTCCAATAGGATTTTTCTTTCTTGTTGAGGCCACTTCTATCTATTGTATAGTGTCTTTCTCAATACCTTAATATTTCACTGAGCCAGTAGAAACATTTAGGGGTCCGGTGAGGGATTGGGATCTCCTTACAAACCCTAAGATAATATTATAGTGCTCTCTAAATCATTTGCACATTTATCACACTATAACTTTTGTTCCCTAATTTGAACTTCTAGTTCATGTTGTTTGTCCTCTTGTTTCTCCATACGCATGCTCATATATTCTATCATGTGTCAAAATCCCTCAAATTGAAAAACCATATATCTCAATAGCTTCTTAACCTCATAATTTCCATCTCCATTATTCCCTCTAGAGATAGGAAGACTCGCCATTTTTAAAACCAAATTTTAGATAACTCAAACTCTTCACAATAACTAGGTTAACAAAACCAAAGCTATTGCACTTAACTTAAATCCAGGTAACTCTGCTATTGTAAATCCTTCCCAAGGAATAAAGTAAGACAAATGAAACCAAGTGAAATGGAGTACACATAATTTTATAACTGAATAATAAGACTTGATAAAATATATTTCGATGATGATATTACAATTAAAATTGATACCATTTATAGGTCTACACATGTTTCAATAGAATAGTGAGCCTTTTTCAAAATTAACTATTAATTAATTTCTAAATTTTTTTTTTTAATATTTGATATACGTAACATTGCCAGCATATTTAAAAATTATTTGTCCTCAAAACAAGGGTAAGGATAGATATTTTTGGTGAAATTGATTTGTATCCCATGATGCGTCTTCGTTGGGAAGATTTTTACACTTAATAAGATATTCCTTAAGTATTCGAGAAAAAAATATTTTTTCTCTGGTAGCCATGATCACTTATGGTTCCAAAATGACCCTTCCTTCATTGTCCAACATAGGAAGTACCATTTGTGTCGACTAGTGTCGTCGCAACACTTTCTTAAGATAGGAAACATGGAAGGCATTGTAGATACGACTCTTATCAGGTAAGTCTAATCCATATGCGACTTGACAGATCTTCTTACTAACTTATTAGAGGAAATTTGGGTAAAAAATGGACCTCCTAAGGAAAATAATAATAAAATAATAAAATAATAGTAGAGAGAGAGTAAAAAAACTACTTTTTTGGATCGTATTTTCAACTTATCTCCTTGTAGATTTACTCAAATTTCAAGCGGGAGGACTCATTGGATACATAATTAAATTATGCATCTAACGAGTACCCATGTTGTGTACTTTTAACATCATCCACACCATGAAAAATCGAAAATACATTAAAAAACGTGTTTCTAGTGAGAGAAAACACATTTTTTAATGTATTTTCGATTTTTCATGGTGTGGATGTTGTTAAAAGTATGCAACATGGGTACTCGTTGGATGCATAATTTAATTATGAATCCAACGAGTCCTCTCGCTTGAAATTTGAGTAAACCTACAAGGAGATAAGTTGAAAATACAATCCAAAAAAGTAGTTTTTATTTTTTCCCTCCAATTTTTTTAGGTGCTCCCTTTTTGAATTTTAAAGCATTTTGATTGGTTAATATATGATGACATGGAATTTGTATTATTTTTGGAAGGCCCATTTTAAATTGAAATTTCCTCTAATGTTGGGTACAGTCCTTAGAATTTTGGGTTCAACTTGTTTTTTCCTCCTTGTTTAAGAGATAATTGTTTATAAGGTTGGATTTTGATGAATACATAGTCCCCCACTTCAAACACTCTCTCTGGCTGTTATGTATTGATATGCTTGTTGCCTCATGCGATTTTGTGGAATTGTTAAAGATTATCTTTAAGTATTTCGATTGTCTTTTGAGTTCTCTCTAAATGGTTCCTCACTTCTGTAACATTAATTCCATTTAAAACAAACTCCATCCATTTGGGAGGTTCATGTCCATATAAGGATTGAAAAGGAGTCATTTTTGTGGAGGTGTGGTTTGTAGAATACCATTCTGCTAGGTCATGTAACCATTGAGACATGTTATTTTGCTTATCTGTTACAAAACAATGTAGATAGGATTTCAAACATTTATTTATTACTTTAGTCTATCCATTTATTTGGGGAGGATAAGTTGAGCTCATGTTGAGAGATGTCCCAACTTGTTTGAAAAACTCCTTCCAAAATTTTCCATTAAATTTTTGCATCCCTGTCACTGACAATGACTCTTGGAAACTCATGTAACTTATATATCTTCTTGCAAAATACTTCTGTAATTTATTTAGTTGTGTCTATCTTTTTTACCCCCATGAAATGTGCAAATTTGGTTAATCGATCAACCACTACAAAGTTTTTTTCCTTTCCTTCTAACATGGGTAACCCATCAATGAAATCCATAGAGCTTTCTTCCCATTTTTGGTTTGGAATGTGTAGAGGGTGAAGTAACCCTGGGGTTAAAATGTTTTATCTTTTGTTCCTCTGGAATTTTTCGCATAATGCCATACTTTTGGATGTCCTTTTGCATCCCTTTCCAAAAGAAGTACCTTCGTGCATTATAGTAATATTTAAAAAATCCTACATGTCCTTATTCTGGTCAATCATGGGACTCCTTCATGACCTTGGATTTGAATTTAAAAGTTGGGTTTAAATATATCCTCCCTTTATACTAGAGAATATCGTTTTTCCATTCAAATTTGGAATCTTGATTGGGATTGTTAATTATTGCACTCGTTTCTATTTCCTTGGCGTACTCACTTTGTATTTCATACAACCATTTGGAATCACCATTGAAACAGAATATGAGGTGAGTCTCTTCATCCTTCCTAGAAAGTGAATCTACTACTACATTATTTTTTCCCTTTTTATGTATTATTTCCATGTTGAAAGCAACAATTTTTTCTATCCATTTATGTTGTTCTGTGGACAATGTTTTCCGTTGAAGAAGGTATTGAAGACTATTGTGGTCTGTGCGTATCATAAATTTTCTTTCTAAGAGGTATTGTTGCCACTTTGCTAACGAATGCATAATGGCCAACATTTCCTTGTCGTATGTAGACTTCAATTGCTCTCATTTATTTAATTTCCTACTTTCACACTTGCTATCGAATGCTCATCTTGCATTAGTACTAACCCTAACCCATAACCCGAAGTGTCGCATTATATTACAAAGGTTTTGGAGAAGTCAGCTGTTTCCAAAACAGTTGTTGCGGACATGATTTTTTTTCAGTGTTTCAAAACTCTTCCATGCATCTTCATTCCATTGAAATGAATTATTTTTCAAAAGGTTTGATAAAGGAGGTGTTATGTGAGCATAGTTCTATATGAACCTTTTGTATTATACAGTTAGCCCAAGGGATCCCCTTAATTTGGATATGTTAGTTGGTATGGACCATTATTTCATTGCTTTAATTTTTTCTGGGTCGACCTTGACCCCTTCCTTGGATATCACATGGCCGAGATAATTCAATTCCTCCTTATTGAACATGCATTTGGTCATCTTTGCATAAAATTAGTTTTCCTTTAGGATAGATAGTACCTAGTCCAAATGTATTATATGTTCCTTCCACGTTTTACTATATACAAGGACGTGTTCAAAGAAAACTAGTACAAATTCCTTAGATATTGATGAAATAAGTTGTTCATGGTTACATGAATGCTGGCGCAGGAATTAGTGAGCCCAAAAGGCATTACCTTGAATTTGTAATGTCCTTCATGTGTTCAGAATGCTTTTTTTGCCACATCTTCTAGTCTCACCCTGATATGATAGTATCGCGATCTCAAAACTATTTTTGAGAAATACTTTGCCCCATGAAGTTCATCCAACATTTCATTTATGAATGGAATGGGGAATTTGTATTTAATCGTCATTTTGTTTAGTCCTTTGTAATCGATACATAATCTGAAGGATTTTTTCTTCTTTTGTACCAATAGTAATGATGTTGCATACAAGCTTTGAATTTTCGTAATCACTCGTGACTCCACACTTTAGTAAATCTTGGATTAATCTTTCAATATCTATTTTATGATGGTGTGGATACTTTTAGGGCTTAACATTGACAAGACTTGACCCTAGTTTTATTTCAATTATATTCTCAATATTCCTTTCCGGTAGTAACTCCATGGGAAGGTATTCAAATACCTTTTGGTATTTTTGGAGTAGTTCTTGGATCTATGGCTGACCAGGTTTTACAACTTCTGAAGTTAATAATTCCATTTCTTGGCATCGTAACACATAAGCTGGTGCTCCCTTCCGAATTAGCTTCTCCATTCTATGGGATGACACAATTTGTGTGCAAGGGGCCTAGAACCCATACAACTTATATTTTTCTCCTTGCCAATTGAATTTAATAAAATGTTCTTGTTGGTTTGCTGAGTAAGTACCTAGTGCTTGTAGCAACTATATTCCTAGTGCTACATCAACTCCTCCTAAGGGTACTGCATAAAACTCTAACTCAAGGTTATAATTTTGTAATTGTAACTTAACCTTGTGGCACTTTCTCACCTTCTTTTATCTTCTTCCCATCTGCCACCATTACCTTGATGTTAGGAAATGGGTATATGAAAAGGTTAAGTCTCTTTACAACACTTAGGTCGATAAAATTATGAGTGCTTCCAGTGTTGACAAGGACGATGACATTGTTATTTTCTACATTCCCTTTAATATTTAATGTTTGTGGTTGGTGGATTCTTGTTATGGTTGCAAGTGATATTCTCAACATATCTTCATCATTTGACTTGGATGGAATATTCTAGAGATCCCTTGTTTCCTCCATTTCTGATTCATCGCTATCTGATCTTCCTTCCTTCTCTGTTTCACATTGATATATGTTCTGGGTGGTTTCCTTCTTAGAAAACCTATGTCTAGGGTCCCATTTTTCTCTACAATACTTACATTTACCTTCTTTAATTCTTTGGGCCTCCAAACTAATTTTGTTGTCCTCTCTTAAATGTGGCGATCAATATTTTGTTTCCGGATTTGTATTTTGGCCAGACTTTCAACTTATGTAACTCTTGTCAAGGTTCTTTTTCCATGAATTTTTGAACTTTTCTTCAACAATTTTTGCTTTATGTCTGGATTTATCAAGGTTTGAGACATTTAGTAATTTTAACTCATCTCTTATGTATGGTTTAAGCCCATATACACATGTCTGGAGGCATTGATCATATGTTAATTCTAGTACTCATGATGTTAATGCTTCCCATTCGTAGGTGTAATCCTCCACATCACCTTTTTGTTGTAATCGGGTGATTTTTGAAAAAAAATCATTCTCGGTCACATCTTCAAATATTTTAAAGAAATCATCTTTTAATGTGTTCCAGCTGTAGGCACACACTTTTGTTGTATTCTTCCATTACATATACCAATTATATGCTTGGCCTTCCAATTGCACGGAGGCATATTTAACCTTATCGTCATCGGATAGGATTTTGTGTATGTAGAAGAATTCTTTTGCATTATTGATCCACGCCACACTTTGTTTTTTCTCACCATCGAACTTGGGAAACTCAAGCTTGGGTTTCATAGGATAACCACCCATTGGTTGCATTTAACCTGAGTGCAGCTAGTTGAAATTAAAGGCTAAAAAGGGGTTATGTAGAGTTTCAACCTTGAAGAAAGTTGTATCTGTGGAACTTGGGGGTGTTCGGTTAATTTTCGAGGAATTGAAATTAACACAGGTGCCACTGTCCTTGAAGTACTTGATGATTTTATCCAACCCTTCTTCTATGCTTGCTCTTATTTTTTTTCTTACTTTATTCATCTCCCAAGATATAGCATCACCGACCTCATCATTTATACTCCTCATTACTGCTTCTTGTCTTCCCTGTAGCTCAACTTCAATTTGGTCTAGTCTTGAGCTTAGACTTTCGAGATTTTTATAATCTCGAGATTGGTATTTTTGCAATTTTTCTATTATATGACAACAATGATGAAGATGAATGAATCTTGCAGAAGATTGCGTGAGTCGACTAAGGAGAATATGGATGTTCATATATTTTGTGGAAAATTCGACAAATGTGAAAGTTATCAATTTTGAGGATTTGTGAGTAGTTGGTAAACCGAGAAAGAAAAAGTGAAATCCACAACCAACCAGAAATGGACGAAGAGCATCAAAAGCAACAGAACTTGGTTGAAATGTTTGGTGATTGTAGCTTTGCTTGTTAGCTATTGATGCCAGAGGTGAATTGTGGGATAATACCCACACAAATAAAGGAATAACCTTGCCAGCAGTTAAGATCTAGGGCAACCATGACTAATATTTGCATGTTTGCAAGATACGTGAAAGGAAGGAGCTCTATGATCACTGCATAAGAGAAGATTAGAGGATCTAATGTCTCTAATTAGAGTTGAGTGTTGCATGCAAGAAATCGTCATTTGGTGAAGGAAGTTGCGACACTCGTGAGACCATTAACATAAGGATATTGTAGTGGATCTAGATTACCGATTTCCTTCTTTTGGATTCTTGAGTACAAGCCATATTAAAGATTGCAAGGCCCCATTCGATTAAATATAGCATCAATTTTTTCAATCATATATTCGAAAGGCTGTGGCTGAGGGCATAGAGTCAATCCTAATCAGGATATTTTAAATTTGTCAACAGAAAGCAACAAGCTTGTCAATTTCTTGGCGTTTTCATCTTGTAAATCGGATAACTGGTGGAAGCCAATACAAAGAGATGTGTTTGAAGTTTAAATATTTGAGGAAAACCTTCAACCATCAACCTGCATCTGAAGGTGCACCAATCAAAGATATTTGTTTATTTATTTGCTTATTTTCTTGGCTCAGAAACTTGTATATTGCAGCCCGCAGACCGTGAATTAGAATAGAAATACATGTTTTGTTTTTGGTTCTTTGATTCAAGAAATCCGATAGAAATTACTACAAATCAATTTAATGTAAATTATGTAGTCAGTCAATCAAAGAAAGAAGAGAACCTTTACATGAAAACTTTTGATGAATTCAAACTTGCTTCATAAGCTTTAAATTTTATGTAGTCAAGCTTGTTTTCGAATCTTTAAACATTATGCGTAGCAATTCACTTGTATCCATCAAAGTTTTTTAAACTAAATACAAAAATAGAATGAAAAAAAAAGGTAAAACATTCACTATAATGAATCTCAAACTCTTACCTTCTACATGACCAGCTTTAATGTCCTATCGAATTTTAATCTTAAATAGATAAATAATTTAACAATGGTTGAATTTTAAGACATTGCCCTAATCCCCCTCATCTTCCATTTGGAATGATGAATGATGAATGATGGCATGGTCATTGAGCTCTCCATAGAAGAATCGAAAAGATTCAATGTGGTAAAAATAAGAGGTGAATGCATCCACACTCCAGTTAGTGAAAGAGATAGGCCAATGAGGGCATGGTACCTTTGGATACTAGGCATGTTTCTGTCCCATGTTTGATGAAATCCAAAATTTAAAAACCTCCTCTAGGGATTTATGTCAAATCCAAACAGTACTCCAGCAATAAAAATATTGATTTTGCTTTTCTTTTAAATAGAAACAATATTTTTAAATTTTCAAAAATTGAGTTTAATTACTATTTGTATGTCAATATTACAAAACTTTACAATAAATAGTAGAAAAAATTAAAAATTAATATAAATTCAAAATACTTTAACTTTCACACAAAAAGTATATCCTTGCTTTGGTAGGGACTAATAATAATACTATTAATGTTATTAAAATATAATAATATTATTTATATTGGGAAGGGAAGGAGTGATGGAGTTAGGGATTGGAACGTGAAGGAGCATAAATGGAGGCAGACTCACAACGTGGGCGATGGTGATGAAGTGGCAACATGGTCACATGAGTGGGGGAAGTGGTTTGAGTGGAGAAGGGAGAAATACGTGGATGAATGAGTAGAGAGGAGGGATGCAGGGAGAGCAATGAGGCATGCAGGTTTGGAAGGAGCATGACATGGGAGAGGTGGTGTGAGTGAGAGGGATGTGTGATGAGGTGTAGGGAAGAAGAAGGGCGATTGGAGGCATGCATAGGGAGAGGCACAATTAGAGAGTGGGAGACTATGAATCGGAGAGTGAGTGTGAAGGGAAAGATGCACGCAGGGGTTGGTGCAGTGGTAAAGGGATGTGCATGGAGGAGGAGTAGCAAGGTGCAACAATGGAGAAATGAAACGTAGGGTAGACAAGTGAAAGTGACAAAAGAAACACTATGATACCAGATGGAGTACACCGAATTTTATAACTGAATAAAAAGACTTTCAATAAAATATATTTCGATGATGATATTACAATTACAATTGATACCATTTATAGGTCTACACACACTATTTCAATGGAACCGTGTTCCTTCTTAAAAATTAACTATTAATTACTTTCTAAATAACTGTTGGGATGTTATTCCTCCAATGACTTGTTCACCTAGGCTCTTATCAAAGAGGATATGCCCCTTGACAAGAAATTTTTTTTTTTACAATCCTCGCTCCATTAAGATGTAAGCCAAACATGATACTAGTGGGTGTCAAATTCCTTTTTGCACTCATGAGTTGCAACCCAACATTTCCAAACTCAATAACAAACATCCC
This sequence comes from Larix kaempferi, assembly GCA_027924585.1. Taxonomy (NCBI): domain Eukaryota; kingdom Viridiplantae; phylum Streptophyta; class Pinopsida; order Pinales; family Pinaceae; genus Larix; species Larix kaempferi. The sequence continues at coordinate 6,648,232 of BSBM01000833.1, read as the reverse complement.
ACCTACATATCTAATCACCATTAAAACCAACACAAATTCACCATCAAGCAAGATGGATTGTAAGTGTGAATACCACAAGGGGCATGAGGGATATTTATACCTCCTCCTTCGAACCCTACCCTTGAACACTTGTCCATCACCTTACATGTCTCACCATGCATTTGGGTACATCATGGAAAATTTTAGGGGCTAATATTAGCCCATGGGATAAATTTCGGGGTTTTAAATTTTTAATGGGATATTTTTTAATTAAACACTCGTTAGGTATCAGTAGCCCACATTTTATTTATTTATTTTTAATGAATATGAGGTTAGCCCCATCAATTTTAAAAAGGGCAACCAAGATAAAACACTTTCGCCCCTCTAAAAATGGATTTAAACCTTTGTTAGCCAACAAAAAATGCTAAGAAGCCCCCATTTTCCCTTGATTTATAAAAATGGTAGTTGCTAGGGGCTCTTTTGCCTTCTATTGGTCATGGAAATTGAAGTCAGAGTTACATTCATCTAGATTTTATGGGTTGAGTCTAGTTTTGCAATTTGCTTAATGTCCACATGAGAAGGGTAATTGATATTTACTATCATATCTTATATTGACCCATTTGCATCGAGTAGACTTCCAAATCCAATCACCTCAGATACAAAATTTCCCCAAGAAACATGGGTATTGTGAAGCTTGAATTCGATGGTGCGAAAATAACATTTTTGTGGGTGTTTGGGGCATCGTGAATCGGGGTTGGGATATCATTCACAGCTGGGTATTTGGGAATGCAAGGGGCCATGAATTACCAATGATAAAATTGCCAAAATATTTTCCAAGACTTCACGAGGTTTTATAATTTAGTGGAAGATTCATCAATATTTTACAAGGTTTTTTAATTTAGTGAAAGAATCACCAAGATTTTACAAGATTATGTAATTCAATGAGATATTTGCCTAAAAATGATATATATATATATATATATATATATATATATATATATATATATATATATATATATATATATATATATATATATAGCAAAACATTGATAAAATAGCCTTCATATTTTCCTATATATCATGAAGATTCGCCTAGATTTATTATACATAGAAATTTAGGGGGGGGTTCTTAAAATTTTCCTTGGGGTATATTGGTGTAGATATTAAATTAAAATAATTATAGCTTAATTCCATATAATACAGGGTACATCTCAAGGGTTCCCTCCTTTTAACCAATAATCTCTTATCCAAATAAGTTACTTGATTTACAATGACGTCGACGTGATAATTATTTGGCCTTTGAATGTGCATAAGATTGACAAAGTAAAATGAATCCATGAAACGATAAATTCTTTGTAACATTCCATATAGAATCATTCTTTTAATGTCCTTTCCCTTCATAGTGAGACCAATAATTAGAGAGAATTCTCCAAAAATCAATCCTCATTTATTTTTTAAGAACAAATAAAAGAAATTCTAAGACACTTGACACCCCTATTTATGTATCTATATTATACATTTACTTATTTTTATTTATATCTCACTTTAAAAACTTAAAAGAATTTAATTGTCATGCTATACTAAAATAAAAATAATCCTTAAAAATCATATAAATGAAAGTTCCTTGCAAAGTAAGGTCCATACTTTCAATGTGAATTGGGTGTCCTATTCCTAATCAATAACAAATGGAATGAGGAGTAAAGGTCCTTAGTATCTCCCTGCTAGTAAAAACTGTGATAAAAATAATGATAGTAATAGTAACACTAGAGGGGGAACGAGGAGGGAGAGTAACAAATGGAATTAGGAGCAAAGCTCCTTAGTATCTCCCTCCTAGTAAAACTGTGATAAAAAATAATGATAATAATAATAACACGAGAGGGGGAAGGAGAAGGGAGAGTATAGGGTGAACACTAATAGTTATAACAATAATAATAATAATGCATTATAATCTAAATGGATTGATAGTATATTATGTAACTACACACTGTAAGATAGCATTTAAGAAGAGGGAGGGTATAGAGTGAGCACTAATAGTAATAGTAACACTAAGAAATAGTAATAGTAGAATATGGAGAAAAGCTCCTTAGTATTAAAATCAACAAAAAATTAACTAATAAAATATAATTATGATAATAATTTGTATTTTAGAAGGTTATAACTTTTATAAATAACTTCGGAATGTATTTCACATATATGTATATTGTATTCCTATAGAGATGGTATTATTCCTCTATAAGGAAGTGTCGTCATTTATATTGTAAGTGTCGTAACTTATACTTGATGGGTTATTAGACCACCTTGTTTGGGGTCGGCCCTGTATAAGTCATGTGGGTCAAAGGGTTATTAGACCACCCTATTGGGGGTCGGCCCACTCAGCATTATGTTATGTGGTTAAGTTCGAGCCTACATGAGTTAGGCAAAAAGGCAAGTCAAGTCAAGTATAAATAGAGTGCGGGAGGCACTCTATTTGCTCACTCACTTCTCACTCATGCACTCAAGGAGGATTGGCGCACTTATGGACGAGGAGGATCTGCTGCTAGGTTATGTCTATCTCTTATGGTTGGTTGTATCATTGCTCTATCTATCTCTGAGGAAGTTATTGGGGTTTTTCACCTTTATGGTTTTCCCCAAGTAAATCTTTGTGTCTCTTGTGTGCTTGCATTATTGTCTCCATGATTGATATGCTGTAGATATGCTGTACATGTTGTTCTCTCAGTTAAGATCCTAGATCAGATTGAAGTAAATTCTGAAAATTTAACATGGTATCAGAGCTAGCCTGAAAGAAGGCATGATATGGCATGTATGACACTTGTTGCACTTACGATGTTAGGGCTTGATATAGCAAAAACCAGTCATCGTAGCACTTTCGCTATAAATATGTTTTGGAGAAGTTTTCGGATCTGAAATTATTACAAGACGAAGCTAAGATCTCCATGTACCTTGTGTCCAAAGGAAAACCTCTAATTCATTGTACTTTGTTATTTATGATCTGTACAATATAGGGTTTCCGTCTCTTCCAGATCTAAGTCAAAATCAGGTGACCTTGGGAAAAAGGTCATAACGTGGGCTAGGAAGCTCCAAATGAAATTTCGTAAAAAGTGACAGGTAGTACACAGACTTTACTATCTCAGGAAACTTTTTCAGAGGCTGAAGGTGAATCAGTGACACGTGGCACACCGTACAAGTTCGCTCTCCTGTATTATCCCATAAACAGGTCACGTTGCGACACTTGGCATAACTCTCTCTCAGAGATTCCAATTGAGGTCAGACCTATCAGGATAGAAATACGACAGGGTGAGATATCTCAGGAAACGTTTTCAGAGGCCGAAGTCCAAAAAGTGACATGTGGCACGCCGTACAAGTTCACACTCCTGTATTATCCTAAAACAGGTCACGTTGCGACATTTGGCATAACTCTCTCTCAGAAAATCCAATTGAGGTCAGACCTGTCAGGATGGAAATCTAACAGGTCAGGATATCTCAGGAAATTTTTTCAGACCCTGTGAATCAAAAACTTCGGAGTTACACCAGAAACAATCAGGTACATATTTTTTTCAAAACAGAATTATTTTTTGGTACCTTCATTCATGGCTTCCGGAATTTAGGGCTTTGGAGAAAGTTGGAATTTTTGTAATCGGAGACCACGGCTGAATGATACTCATCAAAATAAAAATTTAGAGACCAATATCAGAATTTTTGGTTGGGCAGAAGGTCGGGCTTGATCAAACCCTAGTTCGGGACTTTGATCAGAAAAGTGGAAAATTAGGGCTTCTGTAAAAATGGGAATTTTTGAAATTTGTGACCACGACTGGAAGCTCCTCAGAAAAATAGAAGCTTAGAGATTTGGATCAAACCTTTTGATGGGGCAAAAGAGTGGGCTTCATCAAACCCCAGTTCAGGGTCACGTCTAGTGAATCTGGAAGTTTCAAAGGAAAAATTGAGGAGTGAAACTTTACAGTTTTCAAATTCTAAATATACCAGCTTGATCAGCTCATCAAGGTGCATATTTCTATCCTTTCGGAAGTTTGAAATTCAAAGTTTGAATTTTTGGGGTTTCTTTGACAAACCCATATCCAGCTCCATGTCCAGTTCTTTCAAATCAAGTGGATAGGGTTAATCCTAGAAGAAGATGGATTGGTCATCTGCATAAGTGAAGGAGTTCCTGTTTCAGAGGGAGATGAGGCTAAGGCTTTACATAAGGAGATTACAAGCGATCTCGACAGGTATGACTCATCGAGGTATGTTTTGAGATTTGTTCATGATTAAGTTTATGGTATGTTTGTTTTCATGTTATTACGGTTAGTACAATCTTGATTTCAGACTTGTCATATCACCTTAATAAAATTATGAATGCACGATAGAAAATATTCATTGATTAGGGTGTTGACACTTATGATTGTACTAATGCATTATGGTGTTGTATGAGGTTTATGTTGTCTACTAACATGAAAGGTACACCAAGAAAGACAAATCATGTTCCAGTTCAAGAACATATGATCATGATGACATGAGGATAAAGACTCATCCATTGTCATGGATCTAATAGAAGATCCATTTACGAGGTATGTATAACTTGGTTTTATAATGGCTAACCTATGAGATATACAGGTTACTAGCACAAGTCATTGAAGAAGAACAAGAAGACATCATGTGAGTATGTTAGACATAACTAACTAGCATGCTAATCCAGGTATGTTTTTCCTATATCAAGATAGAATCCTACCTTGCGTTAGGATCTTATACTGTTGTTGATAATGATTATTCATGAAGTCATAGGTTTGAATAATCATGGTTGTATGCATATTATGTTTCTTACCATAATTGATGATATGACTAACCAGAAGAATCATGAAGGTATAGGTTTGAATAATCACAGGTTTTACGCATATTATATCTCTTATCTTGATTAATGATTCAACTAACCCAAAGAGTCATAGGTTTGAGTAATTACAGGTTTAGACATGTTATGTTTCTTATGATTTGACTAACCATAAGAATCCTACATAAACCTTGAATGCTAATGCTTATTATTTTCTGTTTGAAATGATCATGACTATACATGCTTAAGATTATTGTGTTTTAATAGTATACTAATGAATGTATGATTTTATATGAGTTCACAAGGATAACACAATCATGATACTAATAAGCATGCATAGGGACCAAGGATGAATATGAGCTCAAGAACAGGTAATTCAGGAAGCAAAGATCAAGAGGGAGCACACTCTAGTTGTTCCTGCAAGAAAGCAAAGGAGCACACTTCAGTAGTTTCTGCAAGGATGCAGATATTCAGAGGGAGTTGACCATCTTTCTATATTCCATAATAGAAAGGTGTAGAAGAAGCTACTTCAGCAGTCCCTACAAGGAAGCAAAGACTCAGAGGGAGTCCACCCAGTAACCAAACAAAGATAAGTATTTTTAATTATCATTTCTTGCATATGTGCTTCTTTAAATAATACTGTTCAATGATGTATATATTGATGTTCCTAGAATTAGGTTGTGTATTATGCACATTAGAATAATTGCATTGATGAACAGTATACTACTAATATGCATGGGTAAGTATCCTATGGCACTGTACAACATTCCATCGCTACTTATCTAGAATGAAACCTCTTTGCTGACATGTTGGGAGTTGTGCACACTCTTAACAATGTTCTGGTAGAGATTGGAAGGCATCTAGAAAGTTACGGGATATGGATAAATGTTGTATTGAAGCATTGGCTAAGATAATTGCATGACTGTATGACATATTTCTTTATGTGTAAGAATTTGTTCTGAAAATTATGAGATGTTTCTAATCATGCAATTTAACCTATTTTGTAGGAAAGACCGTATATCTTCACCTACAAATGGACTACAACATTTGTTCCAGCAACAAAGATATATATTGAAAATATTGAAGATATTGAAGTTCCCAGGATCTAGGATGAAGAAATGGAATGCCATGATCCGTTGATCATGAAGAATGATGTTTGGGATGTAGTCCCAAGACCTGAAGGGAAGTTTGTTATGACTTCCATATGGATCTATCAAGATCAAGCATGCTGCAGATGGCAGCATAGAGAAATATGAAAGCGATGAAATAGAAGATACACTAGATGGATTTCAAGACAACTTTCTTGAATAGTTGTATGCGGATAACCTGTTTGTTACAGGTGAAGATAGATTGATTACCGACATGCAGCGGAAGCTTACTGCCGAATTCGAGATGAAGAACTTGGGGTTGATGCACTATTTGTTTTTGGCATGGAGGTGTGGCAGAGTGATGGAATCTTCCTTGGACAAGGGAAGTATGCAGTAGAGATCCTGAAGAGGTTCGGGATGATGGACTACAAGGCCATAGCCACACCTATGGAATCAAATCTGAAGCTTCTATGTGATGCTTCATCTGAGCCAGTTGATGTCTCTATGTATCGTCAGATGATTGGGTCCTTGATGTACCTAACGAACACGAGACCAGACATTTGATTTGCTGTGAACACATTGAGCCAGTTCCTGACGGATCCGAGGAGTGTTCACCTGGTTGCTGTAAAGCATGTTCTGAGGTAACTGAAGGGTATAGTGGATTATGGGCTCAGGTATGAGGAGAATCAAAAGTTTAACCTGCATGGTTATGTTGATTCAGATTGGGCTGGCAGTGCTGCAGATAGGAAGAGCACATCTGGGTGTTGCTTCAGTATGGGATCAGGTGTGATCTCTTGGTTTAGCAGGAAGCAGTCCTGCGTAGCACTGAGTACAGCTGAGGCAGAGTATGTTGCAGCCTGTTCAGCTAGTTGTGAGGCAGTATGGCTACGGAAGCTACTGTCTGAGTTATTTGATCTCCCGTTGGAGGCTACTGATATCTTCTGTGATAACCAGAGTTGTGTGAAGCTGTTCGAGAACCCAGTGTTTCATGACAGGTCGAAACACATAGAGATCAAATATCACTATATTAGGGATATGGTGCAAAGAGGAGCTGTGAAGCTTCTGTATGTTGCGACGGATGAGCAGATTGCAAATGTGCTGACGAAGCCACTAGCCAGAGTGAAGTTCGAGTACTTCAGAGAGAGGCTTGGCGTTCTTCAGATCGAGGACACTTCGAGGAAGAAGTGATGGACACATTTGCTGAAGCCATTCCAAGCATGTTGGAAGGAGGATCCTTCACATGGCTGTGGATGTAAGCACTGGATAATGGGCATCAGGATGATGTTCTGGTTTCTGCTTGGATATGATCAGTTGGATCATTTATGTATGTACGCATCATGTTGGATGCTGGATATGATCAGTTGGATCATTTATGTATGTATGCATCATGTTGGAAGCTGGATATGATCAGTTGGATCATTTATGTATGTATGCATCATGTTGGATGTTGGATATGATCAGTTGGATCATTTATGTATGTATGCATCATGTTGGATGTTGGATATGATCAGTTGGATCATTTATGTATGTATGCATCATGTTGGATGCTGGATATGATCAGTTGGATCATGTGTATGTATTTTGTATATGCATCATGTTGGATGCTTGGACCATGTATCTGTATATGTATCAGGTGGATACATTGTATGATCAGGTGGATCATGTATGGTGATATGTATCATGTATCAGGTGGATACATTGTATGATCAGGAGGATCATGTATGATGATATGTATTAGGTAGATACTTGGTATGCATCAGGTGGATGCATTGATGATCAGGTGGATCATGCAGCAGGATGTTGCAGTGATGATCAGGATGATCATGGATGATGAGCTTCAGGATGTTGCTCCAGATGACATGCAGTAGGACGTTGCAGTGATGATGATCAGGATGATCATGGATGATGAGCTTCAGGATGTTGCTCCAGATGACATGCAGCAGGACGTTGTAGTGATGATGATCAGGACGATCATGAGTACATCAGGATGATGTATGGTGAGTATCAGGTTGATACTCTGTGGCCGTGGAACAGGTTGTGCAGATAAGCATGTAATTTGTGCCTTGGGAGATTTGCAGATGGTCTTTCGAGGTTTTGCCTATGGCATGTAATTCGGTGCCCTGGGACATCTGGAAAATGCTCTTTCGAGGTTTTGCTTGGGAGGACATATAATTTGTGCCCTGGGAGATCTGCAAATAGTCTTTCGAGGTTTTGCCTATGGCATGTAATTTGTGCCCTGGGATATCTGGCAGATGCTCTTTTGAGGTTTTGTCCTATGGCATGTAATTTGTGCCCTGGGAGATTTCAGGTCGGAGTTGTGTACCTGTAACATCCTGAGATGCTCTTTCGAGGTTTTTCCATGACCACATGTAATTTGTGCCCTGGGAGATTTCAGGTCGGAGTTGTGTACCCGTAACATCCTGAGATGCTCTTGCTAGGTTTTGTGGTGACCACATGTAATTTGTGCCCTGGGAGATCCTTCAGGTTGGATTTGTGTACCCGTAACATCCTGGGATGCTCTTTCGAGGTTTTGTGGTGGGGTCACATGTAATAGCGCCCTAGGAGATCCTACAGGTTGGAGTTGTGTACCCGTAACATCCTGGGATGCTCTTTCGAGGTTTTGTGACGCACGTAATAAGTCCTGAGGATTCCACAGTATGGCCAGTGATGATGAAGACCTGCAGGTGGTGGGCCTACATCCAGTATGAAAAAGGACTGGCTCTGTAGAACTTCCTATGACGAGTAGATTCAGAGATTGATTGAGATAGCAGCAGCAGTGACGATGATGATGACTCGATGACGATTATCCAGTGACGATGATCCAGAGAAGATGACTTGTGCTAGAAGAACTGTGCTAAGAAATACCTTCCTAGTTAAGAGGGAGTGTTGATGTATATGTAACTTCGGAATGTATTTCACATATATGTATATTGTATTCCTATAGAGATGGTATTATTCCTCTATAAGGAAGTGTCGTCATTTATATTGTAAGTGTCGTAACTTATACTTGATGGGTTATTAGACCACCTTGTTTGGGGTCGGCCTTGTATAAGTCATGTGGGTCAAAGGGTTATTAGACCACCCTATTGGGGGTCGGCCCACTCAGCATTATGTTATGTGGTTAAGTTCGAGCCTACATGAGTTAGGCAAAAAGGCAAGTCAAGTCAAGTATAAATAGAGTGCGGGAGGCACTCTATTTGCTCACTCACTTCTTACTCATGCACTCAAGGAGGAGTGGCGCACTTATGGAGGAGGAGGATCTGCTGCTAGGTTATTTCTATCTCTTATGGTTGGTTGTATCATTGCTCTATCTATCTCTGAGGAAGTTATTGGGGTTTTTCACCTTTATGGTTTTTCCCAAGTAAATCTTTGTGTCTCTTGTGTGCTTGCATTATTGTCTCCATGATTGATATGCATGTTGTTCTCTCAGTTAAGATCCTAGATCAAATTGAAGTAAATTCTGAAAATTTAACAGGAACGAGGAGGGAGAGGAACAAATGGAATTAGGAGCAAAGCTCCTTAGTATCTCCCTCCTAGTAAAACTGTGATAAAAAATAATGATAATAATAATAACACAAGAGGGGGAAGGAGAAGAGAGAGTATATGGTGAACACTAATAGTTATAACAATAATAATAATAATGCATTATAATCTAAATGGATTGATAGTATATTATGTAACTACACACTGTAAGATAGCATTTAAGAAGAGGGAGGGTATAGAGTGAGCACTAATAGTAATAGTAACACTAAGAAATAGTAATAGTAGAATATGGAGAAAAGCTCCTTAGTGTTAAAATCAACAAAAAATTAACTAATAAAATATAATTATGATAATAATTTGTATTTTAGAAGGTTATAACTTTTATAAATAACAACTTTTTAGTTTAGTATATATATTATTTAATTTTAAAAAAATAGGTGAACAATGTTAATTTTTATTTGGCCAAAATTATTTTGCTAATCATATAGTTTTATATTTAAGAGATTTAATCTATTTCAAAAATACATTGTTGAAATTTGGAAAAAATGATTGTAAAAAGTCTTTATTAAATCAATTTGTTCCAACAAGTGAAAAAGTTAAAGAGGACAATTATAAGTTGTAATTTTTTTTTTGAAGATTATAAAATTATTTAAATAACCTCAAAACCTTTAGAATATGGAGAAACTATAATCCATAAAACTACATTGAATATTCAATTTATTCTAACTTGAGATCTCGAAACTTTGTAAAACAAAAAACAAACTTTGAAGATATTTTTATTTTATATTTATTTTAGAAATAACTTTTTTTATAAAAAAAAGACATTAGATTTTTTAAATTTATATTACCAAAATTGAGTCTTTAAATGTGCATTGAAATTGCAATTTTAGATTTGATGAAATAATTATTCTCCATAAAAAGAAAGAAATTATTCCAAATATACAACAATTATAAGTAGTAATCCAAAATGATTAATACATATAATTTTATTAAATTAATTTTACTTTATCATATAATTTGATCCAACCATTTATTTGTTGAAACAAACAACACTATAGCCATATCACTTCGTAACCAATCAAATAATAGATAATTCATATTTTAATATAATTAAAAATTATTATGTTGAAAACTTTAAAGTTCAATTTTGGAGACATAATTGTAATTTATTAATTAATTTGGAATCAAGGGTAGAAGTAAGTATGTACTAATCTAACCACCATAGCATGTGAGAAGTGTATTGTCCAGATTGTTCTATGGCACTTGTTCCAAATTCAAAATAAACAATTACAAATAAAAGAATATAAAAAATAATTGGTAGAAGATGTATAAATAACTCTTAGTTGATGCATGGATAATGGTGATTAGTTAGTAATTCATGAATAACAAATAGTTCATGGCAAAGTTTTACTAGAAAAATGAGAAAACATAAAACATATAACTTATTCACGGTACTTAACTTGTGGCATATTAGTGTTCACAATATATATCCACAAATACATATATAATAAAAATCATGAAAACCAAAAAATGGTATATTAAATATACTTTATACTAAAAAAGAATGTTTTACATACAAGTTAAATATATAAGAGTGGTATATATTATATATTAAATATATTAAGTTTTGCATACTTACACAAGATAATGTAAGAAATGTTTTGGCATTTAGTAGCTACATAATTTAATGAAACAATTATATAAAATTCAATGATCTTCTGTAAACCTTTTCGACCTTTATCTTAAGGTCCCTTCACCTTACTTTTAGCTTTAATCTTCTTCTCCAGCATGAATTCTGTATAACATGTGTTAAATCACTTCTCCTGTCTTTTCATTCTGTATCTAACTTTCTGCGCCATTATTTAATAAACAATTGGAAAATAAAACCTTCTATCATGGAAGCAATAAAAACCTCCTGTTTCTACAGATAAATTCTTAATTCAGTAAAGTGCTACAAGCAGCCAGTTTCATTCCGTGCCATTGCTGGATCTAATCCAACATCTATACTTTCACTCATTATTCTTGTAAGGTGTGGGCCATAATATGAAGAGAGTGACATCTTTATTTAATTCTATTAATAGTCAGAAAAGGTCTGGAGATCCCTGATACCCAGTCCTCACTGTCTACTAACTTAAAGCAGTGGCAGGTTTGAAGCAATTTTGTTAGATTCGCAGCCGTATAATAAGATAATATTCGCAATCTTAATCATCAGGTAATTGAGCTCTTGCAATTGCAATATATTAGAAGAAATGGTAATTGAGCTCTTGCAATATATTGGAAGAAATGGTGCTATAAAAAATATGTTCGTATCATAATGATGCTTATATAAATATTTATGTGATTGTGTAGAGCAAATTTATGATGCAACCGGATTCGGCCATTGGTTGTATCGTAGAATCAGCGACTTTAATTCAAAATGTCATTGAGTAATCTAAGAAATTGTGGAGATCATTACAATATTTCGCCACTGATTTTATTACGAGAGGGAGAATCTTGACACATCACATGCAAATGGCAATTGGCAGCTAAGAACAGAACAGTGCCATTAAAGAGCTGTCAGTTCTGATCCGAATCTGTTGTATTGATTATATGAATAAATGGGCAGTTTGCCATGGTAGGAATTAAAGAGTAAATTGTGAATAACTTTGCAAGAAGATCATGCACAGTAAATAATGAAAACATAGAAGTGGTACCGGATACAAAGTTACATCAGTCAAACTTCAGATGTTGGCAGTTAATGTATACAAACGAGGTCAATGGCTTTCCACTTTTGCGAAACACCTGGAAATGACAGGGACTGTGCATGAGAAGCGTAAGTTTCCATGTTTTGGCAGAATACGTATATTATCAATGTCTCTAAAAACCTTTGCAGTCACATGTCGGTACATGTTTGTTTTTTATTGGAAGATGATAAAACTTATTATAATTTCATTGTGAAATTGATAGTGTGAAGTTGTGAATAGTTATTATTGAATACTATTGTAAGTTGATTTATCACAGTTATTAAAGCATTTATTTAATAAAAACATTTTTTATTCATTTCATTGTTTTTTATTTTTAATGCTAAATGCTAATCATCACTATAGGTAAACATCTTTATCAATCACTCATTTTCATTATATATATATGGCATTATGATTAGCATTTTTTATTTTTTTATCTATTTTGATATGGATATAAGAGTAATATTTTTAGTAAAAACGTATATTTATAGATTGCCACGAATTAACATGTTATGATATTATCATAATGAAGCTAGAGATGTAGTCATGTGCTACCATGGACAATTTGTTACTAGCAAAGGCCAAAGTAGAGAGAATTGAGTGAAATGAGAGGAAGAAGTGAGGCACCATACTCTCTAAGAGCATTGACTATGAACTAATGAATTGGATCTCTAATATAGGTTTTTCATACAAGAGGAATTCACTAAGTATTTTAAGAAAATTGACTTTTATTGACATATCAAATCCCACTCAAATCCATCCATTGTTGCTCAGGATGTTCAAGAATAGGGGCTAAACAAAAAGCAATCCGAAGAGGTGCTCAACAAAACACTCCTTGAGAAACCTGAGTTCTTGGACAAGATATATGAAGCCGTCCTTAAATTCCTTTGAAACATCAAAGCTATAACACAAGGTAAGCACCAAGAAAATCAATCCCATGAATCTCACATTCATCTATGTCAATTCAGAATCTAAAGATGTTGACTAGAACTGTTTTATTTTTATTTTATAGTTTTCATAGTGACAATTTACATTAAAAACATTAACAATAAAGGAGCTATCTTTTTTTGTACATTATAATTAAAATAGTCTATCTAACTTTAAAAAAAACATAAACAATAATTTAACCATTATGATTAAAAAAACAAGTTTAATATTTAATTGGTTAAACTTGATTTATTATATTTAATCTTTAACCCTTTTGTTAAATATCACATATTGTTGTCTTTTTTGTGGTGTTAAAAACCACCAAATAAAACTAATGTTTTTCTTAGTGTGAAAGAATCCAAATCATGCCTTTGTCTTTCCATTCTAAATTGGTTGTAGTGATTGAGAATGCAACCATTGAGTTTTGGAAATTTTTAATTGGATTTATTTAATAGTAATCTAATTTAAAATCTTTTAACCAATGGACATTCAAATTGGTTAATCAATTTAATTGTGATCTAATTTAAAATTTTTAATTGAATTTACTTAATGGTAATCTAATTTAAAACCTTTTCACCAATGTACATTCAAGTTGGTTAATCAATCCAATGGTCATGTAACTTTAAGTCTTTTTACAAATGGAGAATCCTTTACCTTTTAGTGAGACATTGTTATACAAATCACCAACACAACAAAAAAAACATTATATTTATGATTTAAAAATAAAGATTAAATTTAACTTTAATCATTACATTATAACACAATACCACAATGTGGTCAAAACAAGCTTTACTTAAATATATAAATAATAAAATTATAAACCACTTAAGAAGATGAAAATTTTGGAAATGAAAAATTTATAAATAAGCATTAAGATAAAAAATAAAAAAAACTAATTTTCATTTTATCCCAATAAAAAATATTTTATTTATTTTATCTCTATCTACTTTATTTTAATAAAATTATTTTAATTGCTTTACCTATCACAAGAAAACATAAGCTTGTCCAAAGAGTTTTCAATGGTAAACCTAATTTAAATCTCTTTAAATAAAACGATCCATTGATAATCAAAAGCAATCAACATCAAATTCAAGTTGATTGATGTCCATTAAACTGATCCAAAGACGATCAAAAGCAACCCACATTAATTTCAACACAAAGTTGATTGATCTCAAGCGTAAAAGTTGCATCCCTTAACCATCTGCCAGACCATGACTATGGGGAGGACAGAACAGTTGCCAACCCGACATTGTGCTGTATTACTTTTTTATAAGTGAAGAAACTGTGCCCAAATAAGATTTTAGAGCTTATAATGTCACCAACAAAGCTTCACCCCAGTGAACTCAACGGTTTGCTCTAACTGCCATGAAACATCTATTTAAGGTAGAAAAGATCAAGATATATACATAATGATCTAAGATATGTCAAAAACATATCACATTTGTATTCTGCTTCTACTCATCTGGTTTTCTCAGCGCTCTGTAAGATCTGATGCAACAATTGTGCAGGTAGTCATCCTCCATAAGAGCCCCCTCAAGACTTATCAGAACATTCAAAATTTGTGCAGGTTGAGGTATCTGCAATTGGAGACATTGAGCAGCGTTTAGTCCAATGCTAATGGAGCCTGATTTAGGGAATTCAAATTTGCTACATAACATAGAAACAAATTATAATTGCAAGTCTTAATACCAATTCTAGAAGCCTTGAACAAACGCAATGCAGATTAAACAGCCAAAAGCATCAAAGTAAAGCTTAATCTATGCACCCTGGAACAAACGCAAGCAATGCAGATTAAATAGCAAAAAGCATAAAAGTACAGCCTAATATATGCATCTTCAATGCTGTCCCATAATTTATGGTATGGTAGATCTTTTTGAATTTGAACTGAGGAATCTGGGAAGCTCAAAAGTAACTCTACAGTTATTTGGGGCCCACATTTTGAGAGTCACACAGGCTATAGAGATAAAAAGGAAGTTGCAGAACGACTAAAACGCCGTTTTCCCTGGGTTTCAAAACAAGAATGTTGTCTGAAAATTGCAAAAATGCAATTCCAGCAATCCGAAACACACAATCTAGTCTAGATTAAATGACGGATTTTGGAACTACCCAAAGCGTCAAAATTGCAATTTGAACCATAGAAATTGCGATATGAGTCATGTTGTTACATATACAGCTCCGTCAAAATAACTTGGGCTAGGAAATGGTTCTAGTCAAAAGTTGCATGCAACATCTGTACACAGAAAAATGTGCCTATTACATTTTTCAATATCCCTGGATACACACAAGAAACCGTTAAATAGACTCTTCTATTCCAAGTCAATAATGTCTTCAAACCAAGTATCATCTCCCCAGGCACCACTAACTAGCATGACTGGCTGTTATCTCCCAAACTGGCAGAACACTATAAATGATTACACGAGTAAAAGATATGCATACAGGTATAAGATGGAGGCCTATTAGTCACTATTGCAATCCCAATAAGAGGAATGCCTATCAGGATCCACAGGCACCGGTATGAAAATAATAAGAATCATGCTTGACTATGAAAAATGCAGGCGAGAGCTTGGGTGCCTAATAAGCTCGAAGTTAGGGGATTTAGCCATGAGCCCTGAACTTTGCCAGCTCGAAATAAAAATGAATAGAAAAGCAATGAGCAGTGCCCAGGAGGATCTGTAAGGGCTGTTGCAAATAAAACCAAAAAGTGATGCCTTTTGGGACAAGATCTACAGGTATCACTGTGAACACTGAAAACAGGAACGGCAATTAGGATCAGCACACATAATAACAAGAAGAACCATTATCAATCTCAACAAGAACCATTGCAAAACAAGAAGAGAAATACCTATCTGCACAGAGCAAGGTTGCTACAACACTACTTACCATCAATGTAACTGGACTGCTTGCAATGGCTAATTGCTCCTTGAATGGCATTTTGTATCTCCATCAATGAGCTCTCACAACTGTAGTTAGTAAACTTCTGCTGCATGTCAGAAGGTTGTTGTTTCCCCTTACCTAAATGCTTGTAAACCATCTTCAAGTTACCAGAGAAATCTGAGAATGAGATCTGCTTCTCACTTCTCTCTGAACCCGGACATCTACCATTTTTCAATCCATTTCTTTCGAAGGCTTTCTGCAGATCTCCAAACCTAATTTTCTCATTACACCTCTGTGAAAGATTAACATACAGGGGCTTGATCTTCTTCACATACTTCTGAACAATCTCCTTGGCTCTCTTCTTTTCTCTATCCATGTTTTTACATTGTTCTCCTCGATCATCAGAATCCTCTGATTTCTTCTGAAACCCATTGTTGTCATTCCTCTTGGCAATCTTGGAATTATCTCTAGTGAAAAGAGACGCCAGCGGTACTTCCACCACCTTAAATTTCACAGTAAACAACTTATTCTGCTTGGGCACAGAAGTGTCCATAGAAATACCAGTACCTGCATATTCAGCACAAGGAGACTGCAAATCCATCTCAAGCTTACCTGACTTTCTGAATCCAAACAAAGATATCTTCAACCTGGTAGCAGTTCTGAGCAGCTTAAGGAAGTGGATCTTGACTCCAGGGACATTACAAGACAGAGGAGAGGCAGGAAGCTGGATGGGAGGCAGCTGGCTTTGGTCAGACAAGACATTAACTGCGGGTGGAGAAATGCAATGATTTGGGTTTGGGGGATTGGCGGTAGAAATGGAGAAGTCCAACTCAAATTCATCTTCGCTATCATCCTCGTCTGAGCTTGAACTTATGGTTGATGTTAGAGTGGTGTCTACTGGGGAGACAGGGAATGAAATATCAATGTCAAAATATTGGGCATCGTCCAAATAAGAAGGATACTCGTGATCATCAGGGCTATCCTCTCCATGTGAAGCTTGTGGGCTTTCCTGATGGTATTTGCAGATACTCAAACAGTGATTCTCCATTGGATTTGGAATGGAGCCTTGAAAAGCTCTAATATTACGCTACTAAAATGCCTACACTTCTGGAGCCTCTGAGAAGTCAAGGACGGCGAGAGTATGTTTGGAGTGATTGCGCCGGGATGAGTTATATCGAAGCTCCTAATATTTTTTAATAAAGTAGCTGCGTCGAGAATACATTTAGTGTTAGTGTTTCTTCTAATTTAATTGCATCCATCGTTATCGATCGTACACTTCGTGATAATCGAGATTTGGAATGCCATCCATGTTTTGTATTTCCAAGCACAAGTGTAGGGTTTTGGATGGTAGCATGTAAACTGTGTCTAAGAATCTGACTGCCTGCAGAGCACTCACGTTCTCCCGTTTGGGGTGCGCAGCGTTATATCTAATGGTGGACACCTCAAATTGTAAGTATGTAGCATTAAATGCTTTGTAACAGGGTTTTTATTGATTGCTTAATATGTAGGACAATCGTGCAATAGAGGAACAAATTCCGAATAATTAATGATACTCATCTCATCCTCGGAGCATTTTCAAAATGATATTTTGAAAAAGTAAAAACAAAGTATTTTAAATTCGCAATAACATTTACTTCGCAAAATCTTATGCGAAGTTCTTAACCTTGCGAAAGGCTAAACTTGCGAACTTCTTGACTTCGCTTAACTTCTTAACTTCGTAGACTTCTTGATTTCGACAAAACCATTCTTAAACAAACTTTATATTAAAATATTTTTTGCTAAACCATAAGAACGGAAACATTTAAATGAAATTTATTTTTGGACATATTGATTTCTTTTACAGAGAGTAAATGAAATTTACTTTTGGAAATATTGATTTCTTTTACAGACAGTAAATGTAAATATGAAGAAGATGTGCAGTATGCAATAACCAACATTAGTATAGATTTATATATTACCACAGTAAAATAAACAACTTTGCCGCATTACAGAGAGATGACATTTTACTTGATCTTTCATATTCTTCTTCTCCTTTCTTTCACACATCTCTCTTTGTTTCTTAAAGATTGAGAGATTGATTTTAATTTATGCACAAACTTGAGATCGCTTCACCTGCAAGCTACTAAGTTCCATTAAAGACAGTAATTAATTTCT
Organism: Larix kaempferi; assembly: GCA_027924585.1. NCBI lineage: Eukaryota > Viridiplantae > Streptophyta > Pinopsida > Pinales > Pinaceae > Larix > Larix kaempferi. The sequence continues at coordinate 6,630,185 of BSBM01000833.1, read as the reverse complement.
ACCTAAGAAATTTGACTTGCGGAATACAAATGCGGCTGAAAAAATACAAGGAAGTGTGCACGAAGCCTTCTGACAGACTGACTGACTGTCTGACATCTCTGCGAATTCTACGGACTGACCAAAAGGAATGACAGAGTGACTGACAGAGCCCGACGCGAACTAGATATGCATTCAGCTTGTAATTATATTTTTCCAACACTCCCCCTTAATTATGAGAAGATGGGGATCATTAAACAAAAAATAAAATTTTACAAAATATTTCAGAGCTGAAACATGTTTTGTGCATGACGAAGTTCACTGTGCAGAACTTGTCACTCCCAAACAACTTCGCAGATATTGGAATGTGTCCCTTGCCAATGGTTTTGTAAATATGTTTGCTACTTGATCTTCAGACCTGCAAAATTCTAAATAGATTTGTTTGTTATTTATCAATTCTCTGATAAAATGATACCTTGTGTCAATGTGCTTGGTTCTCTTGTAATATTACACATGATTCTTTGACAGTGAGATAACTGAATTGCTGTCGCAGTAAATGGTTGTGGGTTCTTGCCGATTCCACGACAGATCACTTAACATCCTCCGCATCTAGACGACTTGACATTCAACGATTGTAACTGCGACATACTCTACTTCTACTGAAGAAAGAGTTACAATGGGTTGTTTCTTTGAAGCCCATGATACAACATCTGTTCCTAACTGAAAAGTGTTTCGAGACGTGCTTTTTCTATCATCCATGCTGCCTCCATTGTCGTTGTCAATGTATCCAATGAGTTTCAAATTTTCTAAGGTTGAATACAAAATACCAAAGTCTTTTGTTCCACTTACATACCTCATAATTCTTTTACCTGCTCGCCAATGAGATTCTTTTGGTGACTCCATCAATCTTGAGATTAAACTGACTCTATACATAATGTCTGGCCTTGTCGTTGTAAGATGCATAAGGCTGCAAACAAGCCTTTTAAACATCGTAGGATCTACATTGGATCCATCATCATCCTTGTTCAATTACAAACCTGTTATTATTGGTGTTGGAGCTGTCTTATAGTTTAACATCTTAAATATGTTCAAGACATCACTTGCATACTTTGACTGAGATATAAATATACCATTTTCAGTCTGTTGGACTTCAATGCCCAGAAAATACTTCATAAGCCCCAAATTAGTCATTTCAAATTCACTTTCCATGATTGATCTAAATTCCTATATGCCAAAATCACCAGTAAATATTAAATCATCTATGTATAGGCAGACGATTAGCTTATTACCTTGCTTGTTGATTTTTGTGTACAATGTTCGCTCACATTCACTTCTGTGAAATCCATTCTGAATGAGGTAAGATTCAATGCGACTATACCAAGCTCTAGGAGCTTGCTTCAAACCATAGAGTGCATTTTTCAACCTGTATACTTTGTGTCTTTGTCCTGGGACTTCGTAGCCTTGTGGATGCTCCACATATACTTCTTCCTCCAAATAACCATTTAAAAATGCATACTTAACATCCATTTGGTAAATAGGCCATTTCTTATGTGTTGCGACGGCCAAAACTGTTCTGATAGTGTCCATTCGTGCTACAGGTGCAAAAGTTTCATTGAAGTCTATGCCAGGCTGCTGTGTGAATCCTCTTGCTACCAATCTTGCCTTGTGCTTCTGCACATTTCCATCAGCATCTTGCTTGGTCTTATAAATCCATTTGACGTTGATAACATCCTTGTTGTTGGCACGGGGTTAGACCGCATAAAGTGCGGAAGCCGACAACAGCGAAGAAGGACAATCCGCGGATGAAAGGACCATTCGTAGAGAACAAGGAGCCGACAAAAGCGCAAGATTGGTTTAGCTAGTTAGAATGGGTCACGTGGACCGTTTTGTAACCATTTATTTTGATATAAATAGGAGTATGATTGTAAGCCTAAGGGCAGCATAGTTGAATCGGAGAATGAGATGTTTTGAACTGTTTTGTATGAATCCGCAATAAGATGTTTTGAACTGTTTCTGTGAAGGTTATACCGCAGGTTTTGATGAATGCATGAAGATGTTCGGTTATGGTTATATCTTTTGTCTATGTTTCTGTTAAATGATGAATGCAATTGTTTGCGAAATGTTTAAAGCTCTGTGGTTTAGTAATTGTTGTTGATGCGAATGATTAGTTTAACCATGTTAAAGCGAATGTTGCTTATACACTGAATATGTGAAGGGAATGAATGAATGAACTGTTAGTATGATGTGAAGACATAATCTTTGGTTTCTGTAGCTATAGAAGTGAGAATTGATGCATGTCCTCCCCCCACTGTGGAAATATGGTTCCCGCATCCCCCTTCATCATCTCGGGTGAGACTTCACTCGCTCTACGAGTGTCGTTGGAAAGGGTAAAACCTTTCTGGGCCAGTATTTAAGGGAGTTTGGTTGATGTTTGTTGACAGCAGTGCGAAGTGAACCCCTGTCGACAGTCGTTGTGTCAACAAACGGTTCTGTTGCCGGGATCTTAAAGAGGAAAAGAAGAGGACATGTTGTGGCACCCGACGAAACCGAAGATTCAAGAGTGGTTTGACAAGAAGACAGAGGAATTCCTAGAAGGAGAAAATCGGAACACTGGACAAACAGTAAGCAGTTGGTTACAAAAGCATATATATTTGGATATCCACGAAGTGTTTTTCTGCGAATTTCCGGTGTTGTTGCACGAGTGGTTGGCGTAGCTGACATTTCAGAATAACCATTGCCAAAATACTAAGCCTGACCATTGGACTCCAGAACTGATTCGACAGCTAAAACAGGCTAACAATAAGGTATCAAGGGCTGTCGAGTTTTGGGTGGATAGTATCCTAGAGGGATACATTACTGAGTTCGCAGTTGACACAATCAAATCATACAATGACACAAAAATGAACTTTTTCAAAGGACCTAGGGGGAGGTTCTTACTATTGCTAAAGTTGTGGATTAAGATGCTTGTCTGTGAAAAGGGCATATTGAGGATGACTTCTGACGAGTAGAATATTAGTGTGCAGATGTTGTGGGTATCGCGTGAATGTGGATTCGATAGAAATATGTGGGGTAGATGGAAATGAGTGACGACGAATTTCTAAGGGAGGTTGAGGAAGATTGTAGTACCTTGAGGAGTGGGGCGATATTCCGGTGACCAGAGAAGAGGAGGAGGACTGAGAGAGAGTCTCCTGAGGGGACCGGAATGGAATACTGCGAAGTAGGACCACAAGGGACAAAGCAACCTTATTACGACAAAGGATACGGTGACCAGGCTACCCCAAAAGCAAAAGAGGGACGGATCGTAAGTTACAACAGACCTTCAACCCCTCACACTACTTAGAATTTCACAGGAAGAAACACAAGTTATTTGTAGAGTTATCCTACATGCAGCGGTAGGAGTTGCACATCAGTAAACAATAACAGTAGGAACGTAAGAATGGCGGATGACGCAAAAATGCCCACTTTCCATGGGAATGGGACTAAAGATCCTGAGCAGTATTGGTTCCTGTGTGAAGTGGTATGGACTGTGAAGTAGGTCCAGGATGAAGATATTAAAAAGGAATAGCTACAGACGACCCTTAGGGGCCGTGCGTTAAACTTGTTTATGAATTTTACTAAGGTACCGACTGTTGGCATGGGATAAGTCCGCAGGAAGTGCGGAAGTCGACAGGTGCGAAAGGTACAATCCGTGAAAGAAGGACCATTCATGGAGTTCAAGGAAGCGCAAGAATAGTTAAATTAGTTAGAATTGGTCATGTGGACCATTTTGTAACCGAATAGTAGCATATAAATAGAGTAGGATTGTAATACTAAGGGCATCCAGTTTTTTATCAATCTTTTCATCTTTTTTATCTGCTTTGTATCCGCGACATGGTGTATTGACTGTTTCTGCAAGGTTCATTCCGCAGGGTTTTAATGAATGCATGAGGACATTCAATTATAGTTCCATTTCTGTCTCTGTCTTTAGGCGATGATAAATGTGAATGTTTGCAACATGTTTAGTATTCTGTGAGTTGAATGATTACTATTGATGCGAATAAGTAGGTTAAATATGTTGTTGCGAATGTTTACTATCTATTCAATCTGCGAATGATCTAATGTGTGAATGATAAGTTGGTAGTATGATGCGAAGGACATAACCTCTGGTTTCTGCGATAGTGATATACGGGTGAAGCATATCCTCAACTCCACTGCGGAAACTTGGTTCCTGCAGCACCCTTATTGATCTGGATTTGTGTGGGAACGAAACAAAAGATAGCATATACATAATCATATACATAGATATATATTCACATACACAAATATATGGCAAGAAACACAGCGATACAGTAAACACATACTCTATTAAATATCAAAAATAGAACAGACTGTAAATACAACAGCTAGAATGGTAGTAGCTATCTCTGAGAAGAGATGTGGCCGCTGTGCTCATTCGTGCCAAGATGAATACAAAGAGAGGTCGAAAGGGCCTATTTATTGTAAGCATGAGGGAAATAATCCCGAACATCCAAAAACCTAACCCTAGAAGATGAACCATCATAAAGTTTGTGGCCCCAAGGTATTTAGTTGAATAGTCAACTTCCCGGGGTCATAACTTTTGCATACGATCTCCATTTGGGGTGCTCGGTAGCCCATTGGAAAGATCTATCCGAGGGCTAAACTGAGGACCATAAAATAGATGGGCTCTATCGGTTCAATATTTCCCAAAAAACTTCGTATGTACCGGTGTAGGCCACTACAATATTTCAGTACTAAGTGCCACTTGGAGTCCTTGATACCTAGCTTTGTGCGCAAGGTATGGAATTTGTTGGTGTACTCTGACACCGTTTGGTCCCTCTCTTAACGCAGAATGGTCAATTTTGTGTACTGGTCATCATAGTTTCCCACATGGTAATATTGTTCCTTAACGACATCTATGAAAGAGGCCCAAGTGTGATCGTAATCAAACAATCCAGACTCGTCTGATGAGTTTTTCTCATAATAAGTTTCCCACCAATTTTTGACATGGGGGACAACCTTGAGGAGCGCAAAGACGATCTTTTCTCTGTCGAAAAAATTGTGGACAAAGAAATACCCTTCTAGTAGATTCAACCATTTATCTAGGGCATCGGCATCGATCTGGCCTTCAAATAAAGGGATATCAAAATTAACTTGTACCTTGAAGGGAGTCGCATCTCCGAAATGGCTACTTATTGAAGGTGTATCTGTCACCGTAGGCATGTGTCAAAGGATTTGGGTGAAATTATCCATCATCTCGTTCCTCTGTCACGCGAGGGCTTCCTCGAGCAACAACTTGATAGGATCTCCTGCTCCGTTGTCTCTCTTTTCATCCGCCATGGGAGGCCTTTTTGGGTGGCGAGAGTGATCTTCCCCAAGTGAAACTAGTTCAAGACCCAACTCTCTGTATCCTGACCTCGTCGGGGACATGCACTGAGAAACAATCAAAGAGCAGATTGCTCTGATACCACTGATCCAGATTTGTGTGGGAATGAAACAAAAGATAGCATATACAGAATCATATACAGAGATATATATTCACATACACAGATATATGGCAAGAAACATAGTGATACAGTAAACACATATTCTATTAAATATCGGAAATAGAACAGACTGTAAATACAACAGCTAGAATGGTAGTATCTATCTCTGAGAAGAGATGTGGCCGCTATGCTCATTCGTACCAAGATGAATACAAAGAGAGGTTGAAAGGGCCTATTTATCATAAGCATGAGGGAAAGAATCCCGAACATCCAAAAACCTAACCCTAGAAGATGAACCGTCATAAAGTTTGCGGCCCCAAGGTGGTTAGTTGAACAGTCAACTTCCTGGGGTCATAACTTTTGCATACAATCTCTGTTTGGGGCGCTCGGTAGCCTGTTGGAAAAATCTATCTGAGGACTACATTAAGCACCATAAGCAAAATAAGCTTTGTGGGACCAAGATTTCCCAAAAAACGTCGTTTAGGGCCTCAAAACGGCCCCGAAAGTTTGGGACTTGAAAAACTGTAGAAAAATTACTAGAAAATTGGCAAAATGGGAAACTGTTTTGAGCTAGTGGAATAGGTGGGTGGCCACCGATATCCATTTGGATCACTTATCCATCTCGGGTGTGATTGCTTCTCAAGTGTTGCTGGAAAGGGTTACACCTTTCCGGGCCAATGTGTAAGGGAGTTTGGGTTGGTGTTTGTTGACGATAGTGCAAAGTGAACCCATGTCGATAGACTCTATGTCAACAAATGGTTTCGTTTCCGGGACCATTAGGAAGAAAAGAAAATGATATGTTGTGGCATCCGATGGAACTAGAGATCCAAGAGTGGTTTGATAAGAAGGTAGAGGAATTCGCGGAAGGAGAAAAGTGAAACCCTCAACAGGCAGCAACCAGTTGGCTCCAAAAATACATTTATTCAGATATCCACAAGATATTCTTCTGTGAATTCCCAGTGTTGTTGCACGAGTGGCTAGCATAGCTAACATTAAGAAAGAATCACTACCAGAAGACTGAACCAGATTGTTGGACCCCAGAGTTGATCCGACAGCTGAAGCAAGTCGATAACAAGGTATCACAGGCTGTTGATTTTTGGGTGGATAGTATCCTTGAGGGATATGTGACTGAGTTCACAGTAGACACTATCAAGTCATATAGTGACGCAGAGAGGAAATTCTTCAAGGGACAGAGAGGAAGGTTCTTGTCATTGTTAAAACTGTGGATTAAGATGCTTGTCTGTGAAAAGGGAATATTAAGGATGTCTGCCGACGAGTAGAAAAATCATTGTGCGAAGGTTGAGGGTATCGTGTGAATGCGTATCTGATAGAAAGATGTGGGGTAGATGGACAGAAGCGACGGCGAGTATCTAAGGGAGGCTTAGGAAGAGTGTGGTACCTTGATGAGTGGGGTGATATTCCGATGTCCTGAGAAGAAGAGGAGGAATGAGAGAGAGTCTCCTAAGAGGACCAGAACGGAAGACTGCGAAAAAAGACCACAAGGGAGGAAGCGACCTTATTGCGAAGGAGACGTTGACTAGGCTACCCCAGAAGTAGAAGAGGGATAGATCGTAAGTTACAACATACCTTCAACCCTGCGCACTACTCAAAATTTTATAGGAAGAAACACAAGCTATTCGCAAAGTTTCCCTACATGCAGCGGTAAGAGTAACACTTTAGTAAACAATAGTAGTAGAAACGTTAGGATGGCAGACGAGGCAAAGATGCCTACCTTTCATGGAAACGAGACTGAGGATCCCAAACAATATTCGTTCATATGTGAAGTAGTCTGGATGGCAAAGTAGGTCCAGAATGAAGCCATAAAGATAGGACAGATAGCGGTGACCCTTAGGGGTCGGGTGTTAGACTAGTTCGTGAAATTTATAAAGGTTCCGACAGGAGCAACAGCCAAGACGTTGGCGCAGATCAGAACGGCAATGATCAATGAATTTAAAAAACCAAAATCAGAGTTACAGTATGTTACTGAGCTCAAGGAGATTAAGCAATTCCAGAACGAGCTAGTATGGGAATTCGATCAGCAGTACAAGACGTTGATAGAAAAAGTGAGCTTTTCGATAAATGAGATGCAACACAAAGAGTGGTTCATCGCAGGACTGGTATTGCATATCCGTGGACCACTGATGCATCAAAAAGTAGCGACACAGGAGGAACCATCAGAGATTGCGATGAAGCTAGAGGCTTCACCAATCAGCGAAGCAGGGATGGGAATGGATAGAATCCAGGTGAAATTGGCCACTCTAACACTTCAATTGGAGAATATCAAGAAGGGAAAGGAAACTCACAGAGACATATGGTGCACCAAATGCAAAGCTGAGGGACACCATAAGGACAATTGCCCGAGTTTCGTGAGTATTTGCAGTCGGGGGCACCAAACCCCCTACGTCAAGGAGGCATGCCGTGGTGTCCTATCTATCAGACTAGAGGGCATCGACTGGAGGAATGTGTATATCTGCAAAAGATGGTGTCGAACCCAGCAAACTTGTATTGCAAATTTTGTTGGTCGGTTGGCCATGATGAGAAAGACTACAGGGCCTATGACCTACTACAGGACCAGACTGCGGACATATATTTTATGAAAGGGGAGGAGCAAACGGCGATGTAGTAGCAACCGCAATACACCCATTCGCAGCCACAGTATCATCAATCGCAACAATATGACCAAGGGAAATATGGACAACCGCAGTATGGGCACCCGCAATATCCACCACCGCCATACGGTTAGCCACAGTATGGGTAGCCATTGTATCAGCACCCGCAGTATCCGCCATATGGACCACCGCGTGGAGGTTTCAGAGGAGGATTCCGTGAAGGTCGAGGCGCTGGAGTTGGACGCGGAGGAGCTGTTGGACGAGGAAGAGGGCCGATAATATGTTATAATTGTGGACAACAAGGGCATTACCAAAGGGATTTCCCAAACCCAGCGCCGCAGTGTAGTTATTGTAATGTTGTTGATCACATCATGGAGGACTGCCCTCAGCTCATTGTGAAATGGCAGACCAAGAATCCAACCCAAAACCAAAATCAGAACAATCAGAACGGACCATCGGCTGTACAAATGATATCGACGGAGGTTCGAAAACATAATGCGGCTGTTGGAGTTGTGACACGAGGAGGAGCTGTGACAGGAGCTGACAGGTCACATGCTAATCTCCGACCAACAACAAGGAAGCAAGTCACCTTGATGCGGAAGCCAAAAGGGACGTTTTCTTGGAGGCCCAGAAAGCGATGAGGAATAGGAGGCAGTTACCTCTTCAGGAAGAAGTCTATGACATGCCACCGACGTTCGACTCGACAAAGTTGCGAAGGAAGGAAAACACTCTAAAAGCATTCTTGGAGAGTTTCTTGGAGATGGAAAAGGATGCAGACGCGCTGGAATAAATATCCAGTCTATTGCATCGACGGGAGGGTGCACGTCAGGAACAGAAGGTTAATCGCATACACAAAAGAAAGACAGGAAGGGAGATGCAAATGTTAGCACAAATTGGAGCATTTGATGTTGACTCGATCATTTTGGACCTGGGGTCGGATGTGAATATTCTGACCAAGCAAACATGGGAAACAATGGGGAAACTGCAGCTGTTCTGGTCGCCAGTACAGCTGCGTTCGGAAAATCAGAGTAAGGTCACCCCACTTGGTCGAGTATATCAACTTCCAGTCGAAATTGAGGAGCTCAAGACATATGTCGATTTCGACTTCATAGCGATTGTTGATAACACTAGTCCCTATCCAGTACTGCTGGGGATAGACTAGTCACTGGATAGCCAAGCAATTATAAATTTCAAGAAGCGGACGATGTTATTTGAGAATCGCGAGATGTGAGTTATCGCACCTCTGGATCCTGCGGAAGGCCAGTGCTATGTTGAATTGGCCAGAGATGAGTTTACAGAAGGATGGGAGAGTTTGTATAACATATATAAGGATTATATTAATCCCACCGCAGATGGAGAACTGGTATGGCACAGTGCTAGTTCAACATCATCAAATTCAGATGAGGCACTTGAGAATTGGCAGAACCAGTTACACGAAGTGCCATTTAGAAGATGCACACGGGTAACACAGTCACTGTGATGGGTAGCCACGGAGGAATGTACGCTACCTACGTACGTGGGATTTCCCAATTTGAGCAAATTTCTCATTGAATTTGAGGAGAAAATGGCAGAGCCGCAGTGTCTATTTGCCTTGGAGGAAGCCTTGAAGGCTATTCCTACGAGCTGGTGAGCGGCACACAAATCAAATATCACAACTTGGCTACTATGTCGATGCCTCATGGAGGTTCAGTTCGGTGAAGCTGCGGGGTATGGTAGCAAGAAATATGATGGTCGAGGAGATCTGAAGGCACATTTGGATGCATTTCAACATCAATGGGGTTCCCGAGCGAAGCAGTAGTGGGTAGATGCATTCGTGCACATGTTGGATGAAGTTCCGCAGAGTTGGTATGTCGTAGCAGAACTGCTACGCGGGACGACCTCTTGGGAACAACTTACCATTGGCTTTAGCCAATCATTTTCTTTTCCAGATGAAAATCCCTTCATCCATAGTGCACTACAGTTGATCCGCGAAAGGATATTTGAAGCGGTACCAACAGAACAACCAATGACACTTCAATGGACCGCGACACCAGAAATGTTGATGGAATGTTATAATGTCATAGGAGAGCCAGAAGATGAGGATGATCCAAGGGCTATATACGTGCCAGAATCAAAAGGTAGTCGCAGTGTCGAGGCACCAGAAATACCATCTGATAAATTTTAGCAACCATTGAAGATGAAGAAGGTAAACATTGGGTCGGAGGAGAACCTAAAGTTCAGGACCATTGGTGACTACTGGGATGATTTGACGATTGCGAAGATGACTGATTTGCTGCTTGAGTTTCAGGATCTGTTTCCAACAATATTCTCAGAGATGAAAGGAATTTCTGAAGACTTAGGCAAAATGAGGATCCCCCTGAAACCCGATGTGAAGTCAGTCAAGCAACCATCGTATCGATTGAATCCAAGATACAAGGGGCGAATACAGTCTACAATTGAAAAAGTTATCAATGCAGGACCACCGACGAATGAGTTTGAGAAGTACAAAACAATGACCATGAGGAATCGAAAGAGATCAGTGATAGCAAATAATTATAGAAAATATGTCATCCAAACGCTACGACGACGTAACGGCACAACGGTTCTGGAGGCATTGCCATTCGAATGATCAACCATTCATAGTAAAAAAAAACAAAACCTGTCGACAAGGTCATCGCAGGGTATACCTAGACACGGTACCCTTTGGCAAGTCGGAGGCTTCCACGATGTGGAAGGGTCCAATCCGGCAATAAATGAGCAATTAAACCACCATGATCGGTGGCAAAAACAAAAAATTGGCACAATTAATGTCCAATGCACACGATGGATTTGGGAAATCGATGTTGGATTTGGAAACTATTCCCCACGATCGGACGGATGTGGCCCTCAAACACTCTAAAGATGAAGAAGAAGAGCAGCTTGACACACTATTTGTTGTGTAAAAATTTGCAGAAGTAGTATATGGCAGTTAATATTTTCAGCAGCAGCAGCGAACGACCCCTACCCACACTGGTTATGCAGGAACAATGCAAATTAATGTCTACCATACCGCACAAGAAGAAGATGGGTGCCAATCGGCCTCCAGCCTTTGGCCAAGCGTAGAAGAAAGGGACCCGGACCTCAGTACGATTTGCTGAAGACGATGCAGGTACCTCAGGCACTGAGGTAGTGCAAGAAATGCCAGAATTGCAGTATGAACCAGTAATACTAGCGTATGTGCCACCACAAAAGAGGGGGGCACCAACACTACGAATTAAAAAAAATGCACGATAGAGTATTGCAATTCCGTCGATACCGCCAGGAATTCCTCAAGTTGGGAACATCGAATCAAAGCTATAGAAAATGACATATAATGACCACGGCCTTGCGAACTTCAAGGAGAGTATAGAAGGATACGATGAGTTCCACCATGAAGGAGGCCTAATAACAAAGGTACCTATAAGGTGGGCGAAGGGATTGGAGTAGTCGAGGCTATTAGGAATTACCCACATGCCACACTTTGGACAGACAACACAGGTTAACGCATGCGTCAAACAGTTGTTGGCTTGCTTTAAAGGTGGATACCTTTGGCTGCATGAGAGAATCCCCGTAACAGTCAATTTGATTGCAAGAATCACAAGGCTGCCTAAAGCCGAGACTGACCCCTCCCAATTTTTTCAAGGAAAGGATAATGACAAAAAGCTTGCAGAAAGCTTGAGGATTAAGCACGGTGTGGAAAAGAATACCAGGGGATACATGATCGAAACAATCCAGAACCAGGTTTTGAAGGTTGCGGCAAAGATAATCGCATTTAAATTATTGTGGAAGAACATACCTAAGGAATGTAACTCGGGCACCCTAGCCACCGCGGAGCTCTGTGCCAATGGAGAGCGGCTGAAATGGTCCAAGTTCCTGCTACACGAACTAATTGAAGACGCATACAGCGTGCAGGAGACAGGAAAGGCGTTTACCTATTCATGGCTCCTAATGCTGGTCGCATTGGCAGGGTGGAGAGAACCTGAGCATTACCAGGGTATGGACACACCAGAAGCATAGGTATGCGAAGGAGTGAGATACCAAAACTTATGGGAAACCACTGATAAGCAGCGGCAGCGAGACAACATTCTACAATTTTATGTGTTCTTAGAGAGGTTGCAGATGGATGTGCAAATGATACCACGGACATTAGAGCAAGCAGCACTAAAGTACAGACTGATTACAAAACTCTCGGTCGAGCCCCACACAATTTCCATCCAAGCGCAAGCAGATAAGTCGCACACTTGGCACATAACGCAGTATAAGCTCACCGAGGAAGAGTTGGACGCCATTATTGGGAAATGGCCAGTAGAATGGAAAGTTCCAGTTGAGGAGAAGATTCTTTTAAATGAAACAGCAACGGCCCAGATAGCCCTAGTCGAAGAAGACAAAGGATCAGTCAGTCGGAAGGAAGGAACAAAAAAATATGACTATGCGAAAGACCAATCGGAGGAGTCCCGTCATGATGGAACTTCTACAGCACAGAGCCCGACAGATTCTGACCTAGAAGAATGACATGAAGAGATGAGGACAAAGCAAAGGATGGACAACGGTGGGAGCCTCACTGCAGAGTCCATTGATAGGCTCCTAGCAAAGATAACAGAGGTCGTCAAGGACAATGGTGAGAGGGTCACATTGCACGCAACAACATACTTTGACCAGCTCGCTAAAATGCTATCCACTATTGCGGATGTAGTAATAGTGGCAAAGACATCACAAGGGGCTAGTCCACAGGTGCAATCGACAGAACGAGACAAGATAGAGCTGGGCACAAATCCGAGAATCGTGCCAATTTTTCCACACACTGTGACGACATGGGATGCCCCTTTGGATCTAGAATTGAGAAAGATCAACAAGTTAGACATCGATTTTAACCTATTACCAATGATGTCACTGCACACAATTCAAGCTGCAGCAAGTGATGAGATTCGTGTCCATGATGCCGCCATGCATAACAAGATGGTAAAGTATAAGCAACAGTGGCGTAATAGTGACATTGAGGCGCAGTGCCTCCAAGACAAGCAAGCTGCAACACTGGCCGAGAAAGAGAAGGTTATAGAGGAACGTGCCACATTAGAAAGAGCGCTTGCGAAGGCATGTGAAACGGTGCAGCTAGATCCGAAGGTCAACCCAGAAGCGAAATCCATTATGATAGGGGTATCTATCATGGTGCTCAAGAAGGAAAATGTAGAGCTCTGGGCTAAAATGATACCTAGCACACCGCCGGAACAGATTCAGATTCGGTAGACGACAATTGAGGAGGTAGTAACAAAGATTCAAGAGATGGAACAAGCAGCACAGCAAGTTTCGGTAGGAATCATAGAATTTTTGGACAGTATAGTCAAAGATGACCAGCTAGCCACACTGAAGTGAAAACTCAGTGAGGAAGAAGCGCAGTTGGAGGCCTTTAAGGGATCGCTCAAGACGATGCCCATAATGATGTGAATGACAAAGGCAGCAGACCTGAACAGTATGAAGTAGCGTGTTACAAAGGCCCATGAGAGATAGCAAGGATGGGCTGCACACTTGGAGGAGCTCCAAACAAGGGCCGAATCTCTCATAACACGTGTGTTAGCGGTAATGAAATAGGTTAAGGAGCAATTGGACGAAGGGCGACAGAAAGGTTGCGACCACCCAACGGAGCAGCAGGTAGGAGAATGTGCGCAGATTAGAGCATAAGTGAAGGAAGTAGTCGACCAGATCAAAACTGCATATGATGACTTCCCACAGCAGGTGAACAAACCAACAGTGTCCAGTTGAGCTGGCTCAAGGGCGAGCCACAAGTTTGTGTTGGGGACCTGTTGGCACGGGATAAGTCCGTGGGAAGTGCGGAAGCCGACAGGTGCGAAAGAAGGACCATTTATGGAGTTCGAGGAAGCGCGAGAATAGTTAAATTAGTTAGAATTGGTCATGTGGACCATTTTGTAACTGAATAGTAGCATATAAATAGAGTAGGATTGTAATACTAAGGGCATCCAGTTTTTTATCAAACTTTCCATATTTTCATCTTCTTTGTATCCGGGACATGGTGTATTGACTGTTTCTGCGAGATTCATTCCGCAGGGTTTTAATGAATGCATGAGGATGTTCGATTATGGTTCCATTTCTATCTCTATCTTTATGCGATGATAAATGTGAATGTTTGCAACATGTTTAGTATTCTGTGAGTCGAATGATTACAGTTGATGCAAATAAGTAGGTTAAGTATGTTGTTGCGAATGTTTACTATCTGTTGAATTGGTGAATGATAAGTTGGTAGTATGATGCGAAGGACATAACCTCTGGTTCTATGATAGTGATATACGGGTGAATCATATCCTTAACTCCACTGCAGAAACTTGGTTCCTGCATCCCCCTTATCCATCTCGGGTGAGACTGCACTTGCTTCGCAAGTGTTGCTGGAAAGGGTTACACCTTTTCGGGCCGGTGTGTAAGGGAGTTTGGGTTGGTGTTTGTTGACGACAGTGCGAAGTGAACCCCTGTCGATAGACTCTGTGTCAACAATGATAGGGACTCCAGGAAAAACATTGGCACAGATCAAAGCAAGAATGATTGATGAGTTTAGAAAACCAAAATCGGAGTCATAGTACGTCACCCAGCTCAAAGAAATCAAGCAATACCCGAATGAGCCGCTATGGGAATTTGATCAACAGTATAAAAAATTGATGGAAAAGGTGAGTTTCGGGATGAATGATATGCAGCACAAGGAGTGGTTTATCGCAAGATTGGTGCCACACATCCACGGACCACTAATGCAACAGAAGGTAGCAACTCAAGCCAAAGTGCTGGAGATTGCGATGAAGATGGAGGCTTCACCAATTGGCGAAGCAGGCATAGGCATGGATAGGATACAAGCGCAGTTGGCCAATTTAACAATCCAATTGCAAGATATGAAGAAGGGGAAAGAAACCCGCGAAGATATATGGTGTATTAGATGCAAGACTGAAGGATAGCATAACGATAATTGCCCAAAATTTCAAGAATATTTGCAGTCAGGTGCACCAAATCCCCTTAGTCAGGGAGGTATGCCTTGGTGTCACGTCTGTCAGACCAGAGGGCATCGACTGAAAGAATGTGTGTACCTATAGAAGATGGTGTCGAAGCCAGTAAATTTATACTGCAAATTTTACCGATCGGTTGGCCACGACGAAAAAGAGTGCAGGGCCTATGACCTACTCCAAGAACGGACTGCCGATACATATTTTATGAAAGGGGAAGAGCAACTGGCGGTACATCAACAACCACAATATACCCAACAATAGCCTCATTATAACTAACCACTGCAGTATGATCAAGGGTAGTATGGGCAACCTGTTGTTGCAGCAACATCCCCCCCCCAAAATTTTGTACATATTGGGACCCCTCCTTTAAACTTTTTTAGAAAGGCTGCCTTAAGGGGCCATTCCCAGCTTTTATCTTTGTTTTCAACAGAAAATCTTGCTGTGAACCTCTCCCAGTCTTCCTTCTTCTAAAAAGTTAAATTCATGAAGTCTTCCTGAAAATCGCGGAATGATTTGATAAAGCCCCCGCAGTTGCGGAGCCTTTGGACTTTCCATCTCGAAACGGCGGAATCCTTTTGTTTAAACTTCTCGAAAAGAACTTGGAAACTTTTCCCAAAAAAATCGAGAAAGAATTCGAGGAAGCTGCCCGAAACCTGCGGAAGCCACTCGCATAAGCTTCCCGAAAAGGGACTTAAATTTTGCTCATAAGTTGCGGGAGCCATTGGCAAATTCTTTCTGAAATCGCGGAAGAATTCAAGAATTCCTTCTGAAACGGCGGGCACCATTCGCCAAACCTCTCCGAAGAGACTTAGAAACTTTCTTTTGAAGTATTGCGGAGCCTTTGGACTTTCCATCCCGAAACTGCGGAACCGTTCAAACTATCTTTCTGAAACTACGGAAACGTTCGTCTTATTCTCCCGAAAAGCCACTGGAGGTCTTCCTTTAAAAAAAAACTCTTAAGTCTTTTCTCGACTGCCCAAAACTGTTCGAATTG
This sequence comes from Larix kaempferi, assembly GCA_027924585.1. Taxonomy (NCBI): domain Eukaryota; kingdom Viridiplantae; phylum Streptophyta; class Pinopsida; order Pinales; family Pinaceae; genus Larix; species Larix kaempferi. Next base: position 6,614,128 of record BSBM01000833.1, on the reverse strand, counting down.
TCTTTCCGCAAATTGCAGAAGCCGCTTGCGGAGACCTTCAAATTATCTTTCCGAAACCACGCGGAGACTTAGAAATTTTGGTTTGAGTTGCGGACGTCTTCACTTTATCTCACCGAAACAGCGGAGCCATTCGCCGATTCCTTCCGAAACGGCGGAAGCAAATTACGAGAGCTTTCCTCAACGTCAAGAGCAAGCCCGGCCGAAACTTAGAAAATTTCTCAAATTCGCGAGAGCCTTTTGCGGAAGCATTGGCGGAAGTATTCCGAAACTGCGGAATCCATTTGCGAAAGCTTTCCACAGTTTCAGAAGCTTTAGCGTTTTCATCCCGAAAAGGCCACCAAAAGACTTAATCGTTCGTGTTCCATTTTTGCGGGAGCCGTTCGCCAACTCCTTCCGAAACGGCGGAAGCTTTCAGCGTAACCTTCCGCAAACGGCAGGTGAAATTCATGAGTTTGTCCCGCAGGAGGCGGTCGTGCTTTTATCGTGAATAGTTGATATGACCCAAACGTACCAATATTAAAGCCACGGTTTTAATACGCCAACCACCACATTAAGACCCCGCACGTGCCCCACTTATTTAAATAAGCGGTGGGGGCTCGAACCAACAGCTCATTGCTATTTGTGTCAATTAAACAACTGTTGGACGTCGCGCGATCGCTCCAGCTCAGCTCACTCGTCCACGTACTCGTCCACCTCATTTGGCTATCTTCGTCATTGCCAGGTAGGATTCTAACCGTTAAATTTTGTCTTCTGCGTGTCAGATTAACTTTGGGTGTTCTTTTTTTCAAAGACGATAGGAATTGGTTGGATTTTGACGGGCAAAATGCCCGTCATGGGCTATTTTTCCCATCAAACGGTCTAAATTGCATATTTCCCATCATAAAAAAATAGAGGAATGGTAAAACGTTTGCATAGTGGGTAAAGACCATCAATTTGGACGGATAGATTTTTTTCCAAATTCCTCCCCGGGCCGCGTACTTCGTTATTTTAAAACCACCGAAGCCCCATGGATTTTTCGTGTCCCCAGCCGAAGGCGAAAGCTATAGCCACCCGGGATTTTTTATAAACCTTAGTCCCAGCCAGTCGCTACCCCCGTTTAAATCCTAAGCATGGCCATAGAATTTCATGTCAAAATGCGATAAATAAACCCTGGTGGCCAGCTGAGCCCCTTTCCTGTTCATCAGCGCGGAGAGCCATCTCTGGCTTAGTTTTCTATCAACCCCAGCTAACCGGCCATCTACCTTTTAACTAGAATGAAGGGGACCTTCTCCCCTGGCAGCTGGACCGAGAGCAAGTTGCTTCCGCAACACACCTATCCTTTTGGGAGCATTCCGAACCTTGTCCCTTTAAAGAATTAGGATGATTTAATCTAGATTTCTTATTTGGAATAGTGTATTTGCTCCCAGCATATAGTTTCACAATTTATTCATATATCTCATTGGCATGTTAAAATGGTGATGCTCTCTGTTAAAATCTCATAGTATGTTGTTCAATTTTTTAATGACTTATATTTGGTTTCTATCAGGGATAAGTCAAGATGCCAAAAGGTAGTAGGAAGAAGGCTAAAATGACAGAAAAACAGCCTACACCACTTAAAACTGAGACCACACTCCAAGATACTAGGTGCACCATCGGTGTTCCTCCTGAAATCCGATGGGGTGACATCTATAGGATGATCCGAGACCAAGAGATGCCGGATATGTTGCTAGAGGAGGAGCAGATTTATATTAATATCAGGACTTCAGGTATAGCCAGGGCTGCTACCTGCCTTGAACTGTTCCCATGTGCGGAAGTAATCGGATGGATTCCCCAACATGCCGATGCGGAAGGAAGAGTAATAAATGACAGCGGGAAGATAGCCATTGCCTCATTTCACCTAGCATACCTGGTCGCGGCCTATAAATTTCCCTGCTCCCAGCAAGCCCTGACTGATGAATGGCTGAGCAAAATGAACAACGTTGACATGGCCAAAAAATTACTGGTCGCAGGCAAGCATCTAAGAAAGAAAGGTAACGACGAATACGATGTCCAAAATCTGAGACCTCCTTTTAGGTTGATCGCCTTGATGTTGTGCAGAATCTTCGGCATGCCCGATGGCACCGTGTACAAGATTCAGTGGGTCCCTATCATCCACTTCGTGGCATTTAAAGGAACTGTGTTTGACTGGGCCACTCTCCTGTCAGACAGTTTAGCCTCAATGATAGTTGCTGCAAGAGAAGGACTGGCCTTGAAGAAGGCATAATTTTTCATGTCCTCATATCTTATTGATTGTGTTTTAGCCAAGGTATCTTTCCCCAAACTGGGCTGCACATGGGATAAGGCCACCACCCCGGTTTTTACCGCTTTCAGGATGATGTGGGCCCAGAATTACAAACCTAGCTACAAACTCATCTGTGAGGGGTTCATCATGCCCCTATATGAGAAGATATTCAAGGAGGATCCCAACTGCTTGTCAGAGAATGCTTTGGAAGTCCTTGAGAATTACGGGGATTTTTACTTTTCAGAGCAAGGCACCTACCTCAGAATGTTTGGAGGGACTAAAGCTCCATACATTTTTCCGCAGTATGCCACTGACTATGTGGTCCTTAAAGAGGCAGTGAGACAGATTTTCCTGGATGGAATTGGAGCCGTGCTCAACAAGCAGCATAAGGCCTCTTTTCCCCCTCTACCTTTCTGCATAGGAGCTTACAAGTTCTCGGGGGTTGCCTCAGCCGAAGAGTTTGTTCAGGAGCTGAAAGCCTTCCACTTTGGTGAGGTAATCTTCCATAGGAATGACAGGAAGGGAAAAGTTGCTGAGCACTGTAAGGAGATTTATGCTCACTTCGAGTACTCTCATTATCATGATGCCGAGGAGGAGGTATTCAGAGGCATCAGCAACATGGAGAGCTGCGAACCTTTTGCCAAGGCAGCGGAGCAAGTTTTAGCTCCACCAAGACCCAGGAGACTAGCCAGCAGAAGGAGAAATAAGCTAATGATGCCCGAGCCCAAGAAGAACAAAAGTTGAGAGAGGAAGCAAGGGCACAACAGGAAGCTGAGGAAGCAAGGGCACATCAGGAAGCTGAGGAAGCAAGGTTACTGCAAGAGGCTGAAGTTGCCAGATTGCAACAAGAAGCAGAAGAACAAAGGCTGCAGAAAGAGGCTGAGGAAGCCCAGCAGCAGAAAGAAGCGGAAGATGAAAGGCAACGGAGAGAGAATGAAGATTAGCTGCAAGCTGAACAAGCTGAGGCAGAGCAAAAAGAAGAAGAAGAGCTGGAAGCAGGTGAAGATGCCCAGGAAGGTGGCTCCGGGGCACAGGACATGGAAATCGACATACCTAAAACAAGTGTCTCCGACATTCAAAATATGGAGGAGGATGCAGCACAAGCAGGTGGCTCTGATACCCAAAATGTAGGAACAGATCCAGCTCAGGGAGTCCGGACTCCACCAGCTGAAGAAGAAATCGACATTATGGACCTCCCAATTGTCCCGTACACTCCATCAGGAAAACATACGGTGTCCAGGTGAAATGAATTTGTCTATGATAAGAAAAAGAAAGCAATGGTCCTCAAATTGGAAGAGAGGATCAAAAGTCTCTTCCAGGAGGACATCATTACCCACCGGGAGATCACTGTAATGCAGAATATAGATAAGGATCCTTTAGCTATGGCATCTCCAGTGGTAGAAACAGTAAAAGCATCACTTGACAATGTAGGTGTTATAGTTAGAGAAAATGAATTAACAAAGAGGAGAGCTTGTACGCTACAACAGACTGTGGCTAATGAGCAAGCTTACAGGGATCTTGTTGTGAACAAGTATAATTGCCTGTATGCTGAGCATAAAGAGCTATCAGGCAAGTATAACCAACTGGAGGAGGAAAAGGACCAACTAACACTCCAGATGATGGTTGTGGAAGCAGAGAAGAATGAAGCGGAAGATAAAGCATTACAGCTAGAAGCAGACAAGCGGGCATTAGCTGAGCAATTAGAGCAAGCTGAGAGCAGAATGATGGACATGTCTTCCTTCCATGAGCTGTCCTGCAGCATCCTGAAGCAAATATATGACACTCAGGAGCTAATCACTAATGAAGTTAGCAAGCTCAAGGCCATGGTGGTCAGACTAAAAGAAGTTAATGCAGAGGCTCATAGGCTTAAAGCTAAGCACACTCGGTTTAAGGCTAATATCCAGAGCAAGATAGAATGGCGAAAAGAAAAGGTGGATTTCCCCACACATCTCCCATTCAAGTCTGAGGAGGGTTTTAATGAAGACATAGCCCTTTTGGACTTCTGCAGAAGCTGTTGCAGTGAGCTAATGGCTAGTGTACAAGGGACAATGGATAGGATCAACAGTCTTTATCAAAGGATCCAGGGAGTGCATGACAGATGCAAATTGAGTTTCCCGCAATCCCTCGATGACTTCCCGGGTGAAGGACAACGCTTGGTTGAACTAAAGGAAGAACTAGGCATCCAGACCGAATATGTGAAGAAAATTGATGTCCTAGCAACTGATGACTTACAACATTATATTGGAATGTCATCAATCCACAGCCATTTGCTTAAAGAAGTGCATCAAGCTGCAGTGACAGAAATTCAAGGCTTTGGAGCAGAGCTTAGGAAAAATGTGACTTCTCAGAAAATCTTGCTCCCTGCTGCCGCAAATGTAGTCATAAAGGACACTGGTATTTGGTATAGTTATATTGCAGAGGTGGAGAGACAAGCAGAAGCAACAGCTGTAGCAGCTAGCTCGTTTTCCTCTCTCCCTGCAGCAGTAGAAACTCCAGTGGGCTCAGCTCCTGCTTCCCAAACCATTCCAGTAGCAACAGTGAGCTCGATTCCCTCTTCCCCAGCAGTGGCAAAAATTCCAGCCAGCTCAATTCCTTCTTCCCAAGTAGAAGCAACAACTCCAGTGGTTTCGAGTGCCTCTCCTAAGGAAACAACAGCAGCAACTGTTGGTTTGAGCGACCCTCTTCAAGATGAAGCACACGCAGAAGAATGACAGCGCTGATATTAAAACATGATTTCTGCTATTTTGTTTTTTGGCTCTCAGATGTAAAAAACGTGGAACTATGGGACAGCTGTCCCTATTTTCTGTTAAAATAATTTCTGTAATAAAAAAAAAAAAAGTCACATTCTGTCTGTTATAGAAGAAAATTCCTGTAGATGACAAGTGTAAGAGGCCAGGTGGCAGCCCAAAGGGCATTTTTTGTAATTATAAATAGAAGTTGGGAAGTAGTGAACAGGACTTTTGGCAGGGATTTAATTTTCAGACTTGTACGAGCTATCTTGTGTATGTTCTATGAAAGTAAATCTTCTAATAAAATCCGGGAGAGGATGTTTTGCATGGGAATGAAGAATGGATGTGTATTGGATTATTCTGGTGACTTCCATACTTTAATGTGAGATCTTTCTTACTGTCTGAATTATTTCTTTGTAACAAATGATTTTGCTTCTCTCTGTGCAAACGATTTCTCTGTTTCATGAGCAATGAATGTGTTTACATTAAATGAGAAGCTACCTTCTGATATCTCTCATCTCTGCTATAGCATTCTCTTTCAGATTTAATGGCTAGCTGTTCTTTCTTTAAGATAACTGTTACAGCTCATTGCTCATGCGTTAATTTGGCTCCTTGCAGGGACAATTAGATTTATTTCATGTGTTTTTTTTAGACTTAGATCTGTTCTTTTAGTTTTGCATCTAGATTAAATAATCTTGCTTCTCTCTTTGATGAGTAATGAAAATGTGTTATTTGCAATTAGAAGCTATCTTTTGAGATCTTTTATCTTGTTGTAGCTTTCTCTTTAAGATTTAATGGCTGCCTGTTCATTCTTTAAAGATAACTCTTACAGCTCATTGCTCATGCTTTAAATGTGCTCCTTGCAAGGATAGTTAGTTGTATTTCAGTTTTATACTTAGATCTATTTTCTCAGTCTTGCATCTAGATTAAATATAGACTAGGCACTTGCATATCATTATAAAACATAAAATCCTAAAGAAAGGTGGATCGGGCCATAACTGGTATAATTGGAATTAAATCCCCAAACCCACGGTTGCCGAAACCGCTAACCGGACGGATTCCCTATACCAAACGGTAGATAATGTAATTGGGATCATCTATTGGGGAGAATCCCTTTCTGATTGATGCTACGATATCCGAGGCATCAACAGTTTTTGGCGCTAAAAGGAGGACCTGAAAGTGCATGGCTGATAGAGGAAAATCTCCCACGGCCATAAATGCCACTGAAAACCCGCTTAAATAAAGCATTTCAAACAGCCCAGATCTTGAATTATTAAATCAAGAACGTCTCATTTCTGATCCTGAATCTAAAGAAGCTTTATATGCTGTTCCTTTTACAGAAATAGAGGATTTGAGAAGGCATACAATATCCTACGTTAGACAGCTAGGTGGTTTAAACGCTGTGAATTTTCTCCCTAAGAAAACTACCCCTAGAAGAGAGCCACAATATACTCGAGATTCGATTCTTGTTCAAAGTTTTGAAGAACTTGTGAATTTAACTTTAGAAGAAATTTCAGACCCTCTGAACAAGGCAGATCTTGAAAACTCAGAAAATATTTCAGATCAAGAAAACCTCGAAGAACTTATCACTCCAAAGAGTACTCCACATACGTCACCTTACAATTCTCCACCAAGATCTCCACATACAAACATGGCTGTACCTGCTTGGAGAGCAAGGGGAGCGCTGAATCTGGCTGGGCCATTCCATAATCTTCCAAAAAATACAGAAAAGGTCTTGCCTAAGTTTAACCCAGGGAAAGCCATTTTGGCAGAAGACCATCTCAAGAGCTTCTACTTAGCTCTAAACCTTTTGAACGTACAAGATGAAGACGTAGTCTGCAAGCTATTTCCATATACATTCGAGCCAAAAGTATCATCCTGGTACTTTAGCCTACAACCTAGCTCGATCTCTAGTTGGGATGAATTCGAAAACTGTTTCTTAAAGAAATACGGAAACCAAAAGACTGTGGCAACACTTATGAAAGAACTCTTATCCATGAGAATGGAAAAGAAAGAAAAGGTTCAATATTTCAATCAAAAATTCACAACGCTGTTAAATAATTTCAGTGAAGCTAATAAACCAGCGGAGCAATCGCTGATTGAATACTACACAACCGCTCTTGAAGGGCCCATCGCAATGTTTGTAAAAAGGTCCAAGAAAACTACCCTGATAGAGAACTTTGAGGAAGCTAGGAAGGTAGAAGAAGAGGCTGATAGCATTGCTAAACATGCCTTAGATGTGGAACCAAAACCAGCAGCCAGCAAAAAACCTTTGTTGCTCACTAGAGGTAAAGAAGAATCATCTACAGACATGGAAATGTAGTCAAGATGATGCAGAAACTATCTAATAAAATTGTAGACCTCGAGAAAGACAAGGCCGCTAGCACATCTAGGAAACCTTTCAAGCCATTTTATAAAAGAAGGGAAGACGGTGACCAAACCCATCCACCAATGAATACTTCGCCTGTGTTAAACTTGAATGAGATTGGGATGGAAAATTTCTGCACTTTTCATCAAGAACCGCATTCCGAAAAGAGCTTCCCGCAATGGATTAATTCCATGAGCTTAGTCATGAACCAAATGTTAGATTCACAGATCCCAGACCAAGATGATCCTCCAGAAGAATCGAACCCTGAATTAGAGGAACCAACTCCAGACACTACTATGGTGCTATGGGATTGGGTACCTATGATTGAGTTAGCAGAAGAGGACCCCATAGAAAGCTCTCCCTCTACCATAAATGTTGCTACTCGCAGCAAAGGCCCTATTGCGGATCATGTGCCAAGCGCAGCTCCTCATAAGCCTAAAGTTTCAAAAGAACCGCCTAGGGGGCATATAACGATTATCCCACCACAGCCAAAAGTTATCCAAACAACGACCAAGCAGTCAAATGCTGACACCATAGTTCAGCCACCTAAGGTCTCAACGAGCAAAACAGATCAGCCAACTCGAATTGCGAACGAATCTGATATAGGATACGATATTATCGAAGATATCAAGAAGGTCAAAGCGAATGTGTCAATATTTGACATGTGCAGCTTGCCCCATCAACGAGACAAACTGCTGCATGTTCTACAACCCCAGGCCAGCACTCCATTAACGGATTCTCAAGATAATCCCGAAATTAATGAGGCTAGCATCGGTGGGAAATCTAAATCTCAAACATTGCCATTTCTATTGACTTTTGAAATTTTTAATCACAATGTTCACAACTGTTTGGTAGATTCTGGAGCATCCTCAAACGTTATGCCACTGTCAATTTGTAAGAAAATTAACGGGCAGCCTGTGCCGTTTGCAGCCCAAATTATCCAATTAGATAGGACTGCTGTCAAAGTAATTGGAGAGATGAAAGATGTTCTAATTAGACTATCAGCTGACCCTAGAGTCTGCCAATTCATTGACATAATGGTGGTCGATATTCCTGAAGCCTATGGGATGATTTTAAGTAGGGATTGGTCTACCAAGCTGAGTGGCTACTTTGCGACTGATTGGTCTCATCTATGGCTGCCTTATCAAAACAGGCAGAATCAGATTAAAGTCTTACGAGAACCTCATATGAAACAAAACGTAACTCAGTTAGAAGAAAAAAATGAGGCTGTAGCTTTCTCATCCTCGGTTCTGGGGAATTATTTCTTAGAAATGGATCCGGGTAATTATCAGTCTGAAGCCATTAGCCATGAGTCAGATAAACAGTCTGATCTCCTTCATTTCTCTCGGACTGATGAGATTGATTGTAACATAGTTAATTTAGTTACTGACATAGATCACAGAGAGACTAACTTAGTTGAATCTAAAGATATTTTTTGGACATTATACTTTGATGGTTCTAAAACTCTGGAAGGATCTGGAGCCAGATGTATTCTAATGGACCCAAAAGGAAACAAGTATTTTTTGTCTTGTAGATTAGAATTCGATTGTACTAACAACACCACTGAATATGAAGCTTTGGTACATGGATTAAAGAAGGCCATTGGTTTAAATGTTAAGTACCTGAAGGTTTTTGGTGACTCCGAGATAGTTGTAAGACAGGTAAGGGACACCATTCATTGTCTCTCACCTCATTTGAAGGGTTATCAGGCTGGGGTATGGGATTTAATTATTCATTTTGACGCTTTCAATATAAAATCGATTCCTAGATTGCAAAATTTTGCAGCTGATTTGTTAGCAACATTTGCTTCTAGATTGGTGCCGTCAAATAATAAATGCTCAATTGAATTGATTTTCAGGCCTTTCGTTCCCGATAACATCACAAATTTCAGAGTCTTCGATGATGATGAACAAATTATTAGCTTTCTAACAAATGAAGATAGCTTTCAAGGAGCTGCAATAGATGAAGAAGAGCATGATGCTGATTTGAAGAAGAAGGACGGGGAGAAAGGAAATTTCATTCCAAAGGGGGTAAGGTCCCTCAAAATGCTGTTCGATCTTCAAAATAAATTCAAAAGGCCAGCTAATACCAAAACTAACAGCTCATCAATGCAACATGAGTTAGTTAATTTGGGTACCGAGGCAGAACCAAAATTTGTCAACCTTGGCAAATGTTGTTCACCAGGAGAAAGAGACAGGTTCATCAAATTGTTTAAACAATACAAGGATGTTTTTGCATGGACCTATGAAGATCTGAAGACGTATGACATCCGCATTATTCAGCATGTTATACCAATGAAAGCGGGTGTCAAGCCATTTCAACAGCAGTTAAGAAGGATGCATCCTACTCTAGAACCGCTGATCCAAAAGGAATTAAAGAAGCTCCTAGACGCTAAGATAATCTTTAAGGTCCGGCATTCTAAATGGGTTGCAAATTTGGTTCCTGTAAGAAAGAAATCATGAGAGATAAGGCTATGTGTAGATTTCAGAAATTTAAATAGAGCTTCGGATAAAGACAACTATCCCGTCCCTTCAATGGAACAAATCCTTCAAATGGTGTCAGAATCCGAACTCTTTTCTCTTCTCGATGGTTTCTTTGGCTACAATCAAGTATTAGTATCCGAAGAAGATCGTCTTAAGACTACTTTCCGAACTAAGTGGGGAACTTTCGCATACAGAAGGATGCCATTTGATCTGATAAACGCAGGAGCTACGTTCCAAAGGGCGATGGATATCGCCTTCCGAGGATTGGGTGAGCAATGTGTTGTCGTATACTTAGATGATGTCACAGTCTTTTCAAAGAAAAGGGAAGATCATGTTGTTCATCTGAAGCATATTTTTTATCGCTGTCAGAAATATGGTATTTCTTTGAATCCCAAGAAGAGTGTGTTTGCAGTTCCCGAAGGTAAGCTCTTGGGTCATATCATTTCTAAAGGGGGAGTGTCAATAGATCAAGAAAGAGTCCAAGCCATTAATAAGATTCCAATGCCTTACAACAAGAAAGCTATGCAGTCCTTCATGGGCACTATCAATTTTGTCTGCATATTTGTCCCAGATTTCGCACAAATTGTTAAACCGTTGCAACAAATGGTTAAACAAAGCATCCAGTTCAAGTGGACAGACTTGGAAAAGGATGCATTTAGAGATATCAAGGTAGCTATAGCTAAGGCTCCTTCCTTAAGGAGCCCAGATTTTGATAAGGATTTCATCTTGTATACCTTTGCTTCGGACGACTCCCTCGCAGCTGTACTCACGCAAAAGGTGGAGCAGGGAGATGAATACCCAATTTCATTTATGAGCACTGGTCTGCAGGGGGCTGAGCTGAAATATCCCGTGGTTGACAAGCATGCATATGCGGTCTTCAAAGCAGTCAAGCAGTTCAGGCCATATATTCTTAAGAACAGAACTAAAGTTATAGTTCCCCACCTAGCTGTTAGATCCCTCTTCGTTCAAAAAGAACTAGGAGAAAGGAGGGGGAAATGGGTTACATCTCTTCAAGAATATGCGGTGAACGTATCCGTTCACTAAATTAACCGTGTCCGGTTAAGGGTTAATAGTCGAATTCGACTCTCATATTGAATAATATATAAGAATAATATATTAGATGATAGGATAAAAGATTACAATAGGATGGCCTTTATGAGGCTTGAAGAAGCATAGTGAAGGGTTACGCCTTTTCACTAGTAACCTAATAAACTATTAATTTATAATTAATAATATTAATTAAATATTCATAGCATTGCCTTCCCCTTAGGAAAGCTTTGTCCTCAAAGCTTGAGTATTTTCCTAATGTCGTCTTTTATTCTGGCTCTATGTCGCACTGATGACCTGAGAGGTGCGATTTTGATTACGACCATTGCTTCCTTTTGTTTCTTTTGCTTCAGAATCTGTATTAAATCTATATTTGGTGAAGTTTTGTTTATGTTTTTACTGCTTGCTTGGTTGTTATTTTTAACTATTTTTGTTCTTGATTGAACAAACTCGATCAACTTTCCCATAATAACTATTTTCATGTTGTTATTCCGATTAACCTTATAGTTGTTCTTATTAATGTTCTTAATAACGGTCCTTATGATGACATCTTCTCTTTGTGTGTTTATGTATGTGACATTCTTGTTGATGTATTGATCTTCATTACTGCCCTTTTCTTTAGTCTTTATCAAAAGTTCTTTTGTATTTTCTTCCTTTGTGCATACAGCTTCCTTCAGATACTTGACTGCATAATTGGCTTGCTTCTTGCTGCAATTTTGATCAAGATCCATACTCTCTTCTTGGTTGACATAATAGTTTTTTGTATCTTCCTCCTTATCAAATATTTCATTGTTGGTTTCTTCATTAATCGGATGTGTGGTATATTTGTCTTGCATATTATCTTGATCAATGCCATTACTTTCATCATGGTTGACATAATGGTCTACTACATCTTCTTCTTTTACCTTAGTTTTAGTGACTTCTTCTACGGAATTTTCACATACATCTTCATTTTCTGTAAGTGTTAAATTGTTAATAGAATTTTTTATTTCAATTATATCCTTACTGATTTGTTCAAAAAGCTTGATCAATTCTTCATTGAATGACGCCATAGGTCTTGTAGAGGGGGATATTTTATTTTATTTTTTTTAACAATAATTGATTTGCCCTTATAATAGTTATTATTATTTAAATGTAATAATAATATTATTTTAATATCATATATTTCCCAAACAATTGTAATATTTTACAATTATGACTAATATTAATTAATCTCCACATTGGTTAACCTTTTGCTTTAGATTAATTTCTTTGTGGATTGTGTGTAGATTAGGTGGTTGGGAAGAATGATTGTTACCTTCCCCACCCAAGTTCAAATCTCACTTTTGGTTTGTTCTTAGGGAATAAAACCAAACCCACTTCTCACAAAACCACGTGCACCTTAAAACCATGTGCGGTTTCACTTCTTACTTTTACTTTTTACTTCTACTCACTTCTAAACTTTACTTTTACTTTTTTTTTTTTCCTTTTCACTTTTTCTCACTTCTTTTTTATTTATTTCTATATTCTATTTTCTTCTTTTTTACTTGTCTTTCTTTTCTTCTTTTTATTTTCTTATAAAGGTCCTAGATTGGTGGCTACAAGCCTGGCTCTGATACCAAATGCTGTGAACGTATCCGTTCACTAAATTAACCGTGTCCGGTTAAGGGTTAATAGTCGAATTCGACTCTCATATTGAATAATATATAAGAATAATATATTAGATGATAGGATAAAAGATTACAATAAGATGGCCTTTATAAGGCTTGAAGAAGCATAGTGAAGGGTTATGCCTTTTCACTAGTAACCTAATAAACTATTAATTTATAATTAATAATATTAATTAAATATTCATAGCAAAATTGTTAAACCGTTGCAACAAATGATTAAACAAAGCATCCAGTTCAAGTGGACAGACTTGGAAAAGGACGCATTTAGAGATATCAAGGTAGCTATAGCTAAGGCTCCCTCCTTAAGGAGCCCAGATTTTGATAAGGATTTCATCTTGTATACCTTTTCTTCGGACGACTCCCTCGCAGCTGGACTCACGCAAAAGGTGGAGTAGGGAGACGAATACCCAATTTCATTTATGAGCACTGGTCTGCAGGGGGCTAAGCTGAAATATCCCGTGGTTGACAAGCATGCATACGTGGTCTTCAAAGCAGTCAAGCAGTTCAGGCCATATATTCTTAAGAACAGAACTAAAGTTATAGTTCCCCACCCAGCTGTTAGATCCCTCTTCGTTCAAAAAAAACTAGGATAAAGGAGGGGGAACTGGGTTACAACTCTTCAAGAATATGATTTGGAATTTAAACCAGCCACGATCATCAAAGGGCAAGGCCTGTGCAAATTACTTGCGGGAAACTCAACTGATGAAGAGCAACATTGAAAAAATGAAGCTGAGCTCAATTCGGTTGAAGTATGTCATATCTTCACAACTCCCCAGTCATGGTATAGGGATCTGGTGCACTATTTACAGCAGGGATATCTTCCTGAGCACTGAAACTCTAAACAAAGAAGGGCACTCCGTTTGAAATCCACACCCTATGAAATCATTGATGGGATACTTTTCAGGAAGAATTATGATGGAGTTCTCCTTAGATGTCTAGAAGAGCAAGACGCAAGTAGAGTCATCAAAGAATTACATGATGGCCCCGCAGGTGGACATTATTCAGGAGAGACAACAACACACAAGGTACTGAGAGATGGTTATTATTGGCCCACTATGTTCCGAGATGCCCACACGTATGCACGAAACTATGATGTATGTCAAAGAAGTGCTGGGAAGCTACCTAAGGCAGCAGGACCATTGCAGCCGGTTATCATCTCTGAGCCTTTTGAGCAGTGGGGTATAGATGTTATCGGAGAGATAAATCCAAATTCTTCGTTGCAACATCGATACATCCTAACGGCTACTGACTACTTCACTAAATGGATGGAGGCTATCCCTTTGCGCAAGGTTAATGAAGATGCGGTCATCAACTTCTTAAAAGAGAACATCATAACCAGATTTGGGGTTCCAATTTCCCTTGTTTTTGATAATGCTACTTACTTTTCATCTTACAAAATAAATGAATTTGTTTATGAATGGGGAATTAAGTTGCATTATTCAGCCAATTATTATCCTCAGGGGAACGGATTAGCTGAATCCTCCAACAAGAATCTGATTCGAATTCTTAAGAAGATTGTGATAGAAAACTAGAAAAGTTGGCATGTAGCCCTCCCAAACGCCTTATGGGCAGATAGGGTGACCCCAAAGAACGCTTTAGGAGTTTCCCCTTTCACTCTTGTCTATGGCAAGGAAGCCATCCTTCCTCCAAACATCTTGCTCCCATCCTTACAATTATCCCAAGCCTCTCGGGGTTCTGGTAGCCAAGCCTTACAATCCAGGATCAATACCCTGCTTCAACTTGAAGAAGCCCGACAGAAAGCGAAAGATCGATTCCATCAACACCAAGACATAGTTAAGAGATGGTTCGACAAGAGGAAGTCCGGTAAAAGAAGTTTTGAAGTTGGGGACTTGGTCCTGAAATGGGACCATAATCATGAAGGTAAAGGAATGCATACGAAATTCCAACATCTATGGGTAGGCCCGTACCAAATTTCGGCAAAATTAGGCCCATCCACTTATAAATTGACAAATCTAGAGGGAGAAGAAGTAACCCTTCCTCTCAATGGCTTCGCTCTGAAACAATACTTTGCATAGTCTCGCTGAGACTTTCTGTACATAAATAAAAGTTTCTTTTATTTTGCTTTAGCCTTTGTTTGCTTTATTTTCGGCCATTTTGTTTCTTTCATTGTTATTTGAACCTTTGCAACAAGTTTGTTTTCTGAAAGCCCATATGGTTGAGTTTCTCATCAAAGATAGGTCTCTCAAAGAAATCTCACAACCCATGAGTCCAGAACTATGCTCGAATAAAGTCTATCTGTGTATCGTGCTCTTGATGAATTTTTCAGAAGGAAAGAAGCCTCCCCTGCTAGCCACAATAACCTTGTCTAAATAGCAGAGACTAGTGACCATCTTTAGTACTATCTTTGGGCTCCACCCACCATCACACTTAAAAGAAATCTCAAGAAGGTTACCAAAGTTGGACCCATGGAAAGTAGCACATCTCGAGGACATAGGGTATTGAAATGACTCCATGCTGCAAATTTAGCATCCAAAATGGCTTATCCTCAAGAGTCTGTTTTCCAGAGATTCTCGCCTCAATTAAAGCATGGCTGAGACAAAAGCAAAAGACATGTAAAATCAAGAAGGTTGTCCAAAAGGCTCAGCCCAAAATAGGCTCCTCTCCGTCCATGAGGCTTGATCAAATCAATAAAATTTTTAACTCACACAAAAGGACATTATGGATTGAGGAGTCTAAATCAAAGATCATGTCCAAAAGAAAATATCTCTGGAAGGCTCAAACAGCTAAGCTGTCCAAAGTACAAACATCCAAAAGGATGCAAAGCAGCATGGGAATGAGGAACAAGAGCAATAATGTCCATGAGAAAGTGTTGCAAATCCTGTGGAGTTCGACAGTAGTAACCATCTGAAAGATGAACCTTCTAAAATGAACCTCATATATCGGCCCTTTGAGATTTGTAAAGATGTCTCGGTCAAAGCTCCCCTTTCCCAAATGGCTAGCAGGAGAAGTGCATCCTCCCTTCATAGGAATTCAAATGCTCAGCTAAGTATTGCACCTAAGATGGATGTCCTTGATGAGGTTTCGGACCATGAAGAGGAATTTTTCAGAGATCTGTGTTCGCCAGCAACTCGCCATTGTTGTTGCAGCAACATCCCCCCCCAAAAAAAATTTGTACATATTGGGGCCCCTCCTTTAAACTTTTTTAGAAAGGCTGCCTTAAGGGGCCATTCCCAGCTTTTATCTTTGTTTTCAACAGAAATCCTTGCTGTGAACCTCTCCCAGTCTTCCTTCTTCTAAAAAGTTAAATTCATGAAGTCTTCCTGAAAATCGCGGAACGATTTGATAAAGCCCCTGTAGTTGCGGAGCCTTTGGACTTTCCATCCCAAAACGGCGGAAGCCTTTTGTTTAAACTTCTCGAAAAGAACTTGGAAACTTTTCCCAAAAAAATCGCGGAAGAATTCGAGGAAGCTGCCCGAAACCTCCGGATGCCACTCGCATAAGCTTCTCGAAAAGGGACTTAAATTTTGCTCATAAGTTGCAGGAGCCATTGGCAAATTCTTTCCGAAATCGCGGAAGAATTCAAGAATTCCTTCCGAAACGGCGGGCACCATTCGCCAAACCTCTCCGAAGAGACTTAGAAACTTTCTTTTGAAGTATTGCGGAGCCTTTGGACTTTCCATCCCGAAACTGCGGAACCGTTCAAACTATCTTTCCGAAACTACGGAAACGTTCGTCTTATTCTCCCGAAAAGCCGCCGGAGGTCTTCCTTTAAAAAAAAACTCTTAAGTCTTTTCTCGACTGCCCAAAACTGTTCGAATTGTCTTTCTGCAAATTGCAGAAACCGCTTGCGGAGACCTTCAGATTATCTTTCCGAAACCCTGCGGAGACTTAGAAATTTTGGTTTGAGTTGCGGATGTCTTCACTTTATCTCATCGAAAAAACGGAGCCATTCGCCGATTCCTTCTGAAACGGCGGAAGCAAATTACGAGAGCTTTCCGCAACGTCAGAAGCAAGCCCGACCGAAACTTAGAAAATTTCTCAAATTCGCGCGAGCCTTTTGCGAAAGCATTGGCAGAAGTCTTCCGAAACTGCGGAAGCCATTTGCGAAAGCTTTCTGCAGTTTTGGAAGCTTTCATGTTTTCATCCCGAAAAGGCCGCCAAAAGACTTAATCGTTCATGTTCCATTTTTGCGGGAGCCGTTCACCAACTCCTTCGAAACGGCGGAAGCTTTCAGCGTAACCTTCCGCAAACGGCGGGTGAAATTCATGATTTTGTCCCGCAGGAGGCGGTCGTGCTTTTATCGAGAATAGTTGATATGACCCCAACGTACCAATATTAAAGCCGCGATTTTAATACGCCAACCACCACATTAAGACCCCGCACGTGCCCCATTTATTTAAATAAGCGGTGGGGGCTTGAACCAACAGCTCATTGTTATTCGTGTCGATTAAACAACTGTTGGACGTCGCGCGATCGCTCCAGCTCAGCTCACTCATCCACCTCATTCGGCTATCTTCGTCATTGCCAGGTAGGATTCTAACCGTTAAATTTTGTCTTCCGCGCGTCAGATTACCTTTGGGTGTTCTTTTTTTCAAAGACGATAAGAATTGGTTGGATTTTGACGGGAAAAATGCCCGTCATGGGCTATTTTTCCCGTCAAACGGTCTAAATTGCATATTTCCCGTCATAAGAGAATAGAGGAATGGTAAAACGTTTGCATAGTGGGTACAGACCGTCAATTTGGACGGATAGATTTTTTTCCAAATTCCTCCCCGGGCCGCGTACTTCGTTATTTTAAAACCACCGAAGCCCCATGGATTTTTCGTGTCCCCAGCCGAAGGCGAAAGCTATAGCCACCCGGGCTTTTTTATAAACCTTAGTCCCGGCCATCCGCTACCCCCGTTTAAATCCTAAGCATGGCCATACAACTTCACGTCAAAATGTGATAAACAAACCCTGGCGGCCAGCCGAGCCCCTCGCCTGTTCATCAGCGCGGAGAGCCATCTCTGGCTTAGTTTTTTATCAACCCCAGCTAACCAGCCATCTACCTTTTAACTAGAATGAAGGGGACCTTCTCCCCTAGCAGCTGGACCGAGAGCAAGTTTCTTCCGCAACACACCTATCCTTTCGGGAGCATTCTGAACCTTGTCCCTTTAAAGAATTAGGATGATTTAATCTAGATTTCTTATTTGGAATAGTGTATTTCCTCCTAGCATACAGTTTCACAATTTATTCATATATCTCATTGGCATGTTAAAATGGTGATGCTCTCTGTTAAAATCTCACAGTATGTTGCTCAATTTTTTAATGACTTATATTTGGTTGCTATTAGGGATAAGTCAAGATGCCAAAAGGTAGTAGGAAGAAGGCTAAAATGACAGAAAAACAGCCTACACCACTTAAAACTGAGACCACACTCCAAGATACTAGGTGCACCACCGGTGTTCCTCCTGAAATCCGATGGGGTGACATCTATAGGATGATCCGAGACCAAGAGATCCCGGATATGTTGGTAGAGGAGGAGCAGATTTATATTAATATCAGGACTTCAGGTATAGCCAGGGCTGCTACCCACCCTGAACTGTTCCCATGTGCGGAAGTAATCGGATGGATTCCCCAACATGCCGATGCGGAAGGAAGAGTAATAAATGACAGCGGGAAGATAACCATTGCCTCATTTCACCCAGCATACCTGGCCGTGGCCTATAAATTTCCCCACTCCCAGCAAGCCCTGACTGATGAATGGCTGAGCAAAATGAACAACGTTGACATGGCCAAAAAATTACTGGTCGCAGGAAAGCATCTAAGAAAGAAAGGTAACGACGAATACGACGTCCAAAATCTGAGACCTCCTTTCAGGTTGATCGCCTTGATGTTGTGCAGAATCTTCAGCATGCCCGATGGCACCGTGTACAAGATTCAGTGGGTCCCTATCATCCACTTCGTGGCATTTAAAGGAACTGTGTTTGACTAGGCCACTCTCCTGTCAGACAGTTTAGCCTCAATGATAGTTGCTGCAAGAGAAGGACTGGCCTTGAAGAAGGCAGAATTTTTCATGTCCTCATATCTTATTGATTGTGTTTTAGCCAAGGTATCTTTCCCCAAATTGGGCTGCACATGGGATAAGGCCACCACCTCGGTTTTTACCGCTTTCAGGATGATGTGGGCCCAGAATTACAAACCTAGCTAGAAACTCATCTGTGAGGGGTTCATCATGCCCCTATATGAGAAGATATTCAAGGAGGAGCCCAACTGCCTGTCAGAGAATGCTTTGGAAGTCCTTGAGAATTACGGGGATTTTTACTTTTCAAAGCAAGGCACCTACCTCAGAATTTTTGGAGGGACTAAAGCTCCATACATTTTGCCGCAGTATGCCACTGACTATGTGGTCCTTAAAGATGCAGTGAGACAGATTTTCCTGGATGGAATTGGAGCCGTGCTCAACAAGCAGCATAAGGCCTCCTTTCCCTCTCTACCTTTCTGCATAGGAGCTTACAAGTTCTTGGGGGTTGCCTCA
Source organism: Larix kaempferi (assembly GCA_027924585.1). Taxonomy (NCBI): domain Eukaryota; kingdom Viridiplantae; phylum Streptophyta; class Pinopsida; order Pinales; family Pinaceae; genus Larix; species Larix kaempferi. The sequence goes on along the minus strand of BSBM01000833.1, from coordinate 6,595,114 downwards.
TCCAAAGAGTTTGTTCAGGAGCTGAAAGCCTTCCACTTTGGTGAGGTAATCTTCCACAGGAATGACAGGAAGGGAAAAGTTGCTGAGCACTGTAAGGAGATTTATACTCACTTCGAGTACTCGCATTATCATGATGCCGAGGAGGTGGTATTCAGAGACATCAGCAACATGGCTGAGCTGCGAACCTTTCGCCAAGGCAGCGGAGCAAGTTCTAGCTCCACCAAGACCCAGGAGACTAGCCAGCAGAAGGAGAAAGAAGCTAATGATGCCCGAGCCCAAGAAGAACAAAGGTTGAGAGAGGAAGCAAGGGCACAGCAGGAAGCTGAGGAAGCAAGGGCACATCAGGAAGTTGAGGAAGAAAGGTTACTGCAAGAGGCTGAAGTTGCCAGATTGCAACAAGAAGCAGAAGAAAAAAGGCTGCAGAAAGAGGCTGAGGAATCCCAACAGCAGAAAGAAGCGGAAGATGAAAGGCAACGGAGAGAGAATGAAGATCAGCTGCAAGCTGAACAAGATGAGGTAGAGCGGAAAGCAGAAGAAGAGCTGGAAGCAGGTGAAGATGCCCAGGCAGGTGGCTTCGGTGCGCAGGACATGGAAATTGACATACCTCAAACAAGTGTCTCCGGCATTCAAAATATGGAGGAGGACGCAGCACAAGCAGGTGGCTCTGATACCCAAAATGTAGGAACAGATCCAGCTCAGGGAGTCCGGACTCCACCAGCTGAAGAAGAAATCGACATTATGGACCTCCCAATTGTCCCGTACACTCCATCAGGAAAACATACGGTGTCCAGGTGGAATGAATTTGTCTATGATAAGAAAAGGAAAGCAATGGTCCTCAAATCGGAAGAGAGGATCAAAAGTCTCTTCCAGGAGGACATCATTACCCACCAGGAGATCACTGTAATGCAGAATACAGATAAGGATCCTTTAGCTATGGCATCCGCAGTGGTAGAAATAGAAAAAGCATCACTGGACAATGTAGGTGTTATAGTTAGAGAAAATGAATTAACAAAGAGGAGAGCTCGTACGCTACAACAGACTGTGGCTAATGAGCAAGCCTACAGGGATCTTGTTGTGAACAAGTATAATTGCCTATATGATGAGCATAAAGAGCTATCAGGCAAGTATAACGAGCTGGAGGAGGAAAAGGACCAACTAACACTCCAGATGATGATTGTGGAAGCAGAGAAGAATGAAGCGGAAGATAAAGCATCCCAGCTAGAAGCAGACGAGCGGGCATTAGCTGAGCAATTAGAGCAAGCTGAGAGAAGAACGACGGACATGTCTCCCTTCCATGAGCTGTCCTGCAGCATCCTAAAGCAAATATATGACACTCAGGAGCTAATCACTAATGAAGTTAGCAAGCTCAAGGCCATGGTGGTCAGACTAAAAGAAGTTAATGCAGAGGCCCATAGGCTTAAAGCTAAGCACACTCGGGCTAAGGCTAATATCTAGAGCCAGATAGAATGGCAAAAAGAAAAGGTGGATTTCCCCACACATCTCCCATTCAAGTCTGAGGAGGGTTTTAATGAAGACATAGCCCTTTTGGACTTCTGCAGAAGCTGTGGCAGTAAGCTAATGGCCAGTGTACAAGGGACAATGGATAGGATCAACAGTCTGTATCAAAGGATCCAGGGAGTGCATGACAGATGCAAATTGAGTTTCCTGCAATCGCTCGATGACTTCCCGGGTGAAGGACAACGCTTGGCTGAACTAAAGGAAGAACTAGGCATCCAGACCGAATATGTGAAGAAAATTGATGTCCTAGCAACTGATGACTTACAACATTATATTGGAATGTCATCAATCCACAGCCATTTGCTTAAAGAAGTGCATCAAGCTGCAGTGACAGAAATTCAAGGCTTTGGAGCAGAGCTTAGGAAAAATGTGACTTCTCAGAAAATCTTGCTCCCTGCTGCCGCAAATGTAGTCATAAGGGACACTGGTATTTGGTATAGTTATATTGCAGAGGTGGAGAGACAAGCAGAAGCAACAGCTGTAGCAGCTAGCTGGTTTTCCTCTCTCCCTACAGCAGCAGAAACTCCAGTGGGCTCAACTTCTACTTCCCAAACCATTCCAGCAGCAGCAGTGAGCTCGATTCCCTCTTCCCCAGCAGTGGCAGAAATTCCAACCAGCTCAATTCCTTCTTCCCAAGTAGAAGCAACAGCTCCAGTGGTTTCGAGTGCCTCTCCTAAGGCAACAGCAGTAGCAACTGTTGGTTTGAGCGACCCTCTTCAAGCTGAAGCACACGCAGAAGAATGACAGCGCTGATATTAAAACATGATTTTTGTTATTTTTTTTTTTGGCTCTCAGATGTAAAAAATGTGGAACTATGGGACAGCTGTCCCTATTTTCTGTTAAAATAATTTCTGTAATAAAAAAAAAAGGAAGTCACATTCTGTATGCTATAGAAGAAAATTCCTGTAGATGACAAGTGTAAGAGGCCAGGTGGCAGCCCAAAGGGCATTTTTTGTAATTATAAATAGAAGTTAGGAAGTAGTGAACAGGACTTTTGGCAGGGATTTAATTTTCAGACTTGTATGAGCTATCTTGTGTATGTTCTATGAAAGTAAATCTTCTAATAAAAGCCGGGAGAGGACATTTTGCATGGGAATGAAGAATGGATGTGTATTGGATTATTCTGGTGACTTCCATACTTTAATGTGAGATCTTTCTTACTGTCCGAAAGATTTCTTTGTAACAAATGATTTTGCTTCTCTCTGTGCAAACGATTTCTCTGTTTCATGAGCAATGAATGTGTTTACATTAAATCAGAAGCTACCTTATGATATCTCTCATCTCTGCTGAAGCATTCTCTTTCAGATTTAATGGCTAGCTGTTCTTTCTTTAAGATAACTGTTACAGCTCATTGCTCATGCGTTAATTTGGCTCCTTGCAGGGACAATTAGATTTATTTCATGTGTTTTTTTTAGACTTAGATCTGTTCTTTCAGTTTTGCATCTAGATTAAATAATCTTGCTTCTCTCTTTGATGAGTAATGAAAATGTGTTATTTGCAATTAGAAGCTATCTTCTGGGATCTTTTATCTTGTTGTAGCTTTCTCTTTAAGATTTAATGGCTTCCTGTTCATTCTTTAAAGATAACTCTTACAGCTCATTGCTCATGCTTTAAATGTGCTCCTTGCAAGGATAGTTAGGTGTATTTCAGTTTTATACTTAGATCTGTTTTCTCAATCTTGCATCTAGATTAAATATAGACTAGGCACTTGCATATCATTATAAAACATAAAATCCAAAAGAATGGTGGATCGGGCCATAACCGGTATAATTGGAATTAAAGCCCCAAACCCACGATTGCCGGAACCACTAACCGGACGGAATCCCTATACCAAATGGTAGATAATTTAATTGGGATCATCTATCGGGGAGAATCCCTTTCTGATTGATGCTACGATATCCGAGGCATCAACACAACCGCAATATGGCCAGCTGCAATATCCACCACTGTAGTACAACCACCGCGGTATGGGAAACCACCATATCAACAACCGCAGTATGGACAACCGTAGTACCTGCAATATGGGCCACCGTGAGGAGGTCTTAGAGGAGAATTCCACGGAGGTCGAGGTACCAGCGCAGGACGAGGAGGAGCTATTGGACGAGGATGAGGACCAATTATATGTTACAATTGTGGGCAGCAGGGGCAATTATCTGAGGGATTTCCCAAATCCAACACCACAGTGCACTTATTGCAGTTCTATGGACCATGGTGTCTAAGACTGTCCGCAGCTCATCGCAAAATGGAAAACCAAGAACCTGCCCCCACCTCCACAGAATCAGAATCAGAATACGCCACTGGAGGTGCAGAAGATATCAGTAGAGATCAAAAGTCACACTATGATTGTTGGAGTAGTGACCCAAGGAGGAGCTGTGACAGGAGTCCACAGGTCACAGGCTACCTTCCAACCAACAACACGGAAGCACGTCACATTTGACGCAAAGGTAGAGAGGGATACTTTCCTGAAAGCACAGGAAGCAATGAGACAGAGGAGGCAGTCACCTCTTCATGAAGAAGTTACCTATGATATGCCACCGACGTTCGACACAATGAAGTCACAGAGAAAGGATAACACCTTAAGAGCCTTCTTGGAAAGTTGCCTGGAGTTGGAAAAAGTTCAGGACGCGTTGGAAGAAATATCTATCTTGTTGCATAAACTGGAGGGTGCACACCATTAACGTACAGTCAATCGCATACATAAGAGGAAGACAGGAAGAGAGATGCGGATGTCTACACAAATCAGAGCATTTGATGTTGACTCAATCATCTTAGACCTGGGATCATAAGTAAAAATTCTGATGAAGCAGGCCTGGGAAAAAATGGGAAAAACACAGTTGGCCTGGTCACCAGTACAACTGCGATTACCGAATCAAATTAAGGTTACTCCAATGGGTCGGGTGTGTCAGCTTCCAGTTTAAATTGGGGGACTCAAGACATACGCAGACTTTGATGTAATAGAGATTGTTGACAATACAAGCCCCTATCCAGTGTTGCTAGGGATAGACCGGGTGATGGAGAACAAGGCAATCATCAACTTCAAGAAACAGACTATGTTGTTAGAAAATCACGAGATGAGGTTAGTCGCACCTCTTGATCCTGCAAAAGGACAGCGATCTGAACTGATAAAGGATGCATTCACTAATGGATGGGACAGTGTATATAACATATCCGAAGATTACATTAATCCTACCACAGACAGAGAGTTGGGATGGCGCAGTGTTAGTTCGGCATCATCAGATTTGGATGAGACACTCGAAAATTGGCAGAATCAGCTGAATGAAGTATCATTTAGGAGGTGTGCACGGATCACACAGTCACTGCGATGGGTAGCCATAGATGAATGCACACTGCCAGCATATGAGGGGTTTCCCAACTTGACTAATTTTCTCACTGAATTTGAGGAAAAAGTGGCGGAACCACAACGTCTACTGGCCTTGGAGGAAGCCTTGAAGGCTACTCAAGCGCGATGGTGGGCGGTGCACAAGTCAAGTATCAAAAACTGGAAACTATGTAGACACCTACTGGAGGTTAGGTTTGGAGACAATGTAAGATACAGCGGAAGGAAGTATGATGGCAGAGGCGATCCGAAGGATTAAAATTTGACTGAATGTCAAAGCCAATGGGACTCACGGGCAAAACGGGAATGGGTCCATGCATTTGTACACACACTCAATGAACTACCACGGAGTTGGTATGTTGCAGCAGAATTGCGACGTGGAACAACCTCTTGGGAACAGCTAACAATTGTCTTTAGCCAAATGTTCAGTTTCTTTGACGAGAACCCCTTCATCCATAGTGCATTACAGGCGATCCATGAGAAGGTATTTGAAGCAGTCCCAACTGAGAAACCAATGGAACTTCGGTGGACTGCGACACAGGAAATACTGATGGAGTGCTACAATATCACAGGAGAATCGAATGATGAGGATGAACCAAGGGATACATATGTACCGGAGTCAGAAGGAAGTCGCAGTGTCGAGGCACCGGAAATGCCTTCCGACAAGTTTCAACAACCGCTGAAAATCAAGAAAATAAACATTGGGTCGGAGGAGAATCCGAAGTTCACGAGTATTGGAGATTATTAGGATGAATCCACCATTTCTAAGATGAATGATCTGTTGCATGAGTTTCAGGATTTGTTCCCAATGAAATTCTCGGAGATGAAAGGAATTTTTGGGGACTTAAGCGAAATGAAAATCCCCCTGAAACCCGATGCGAAGCCAGTCAAGCAGCAACCCTACATGTTGAATCCAAGGTACAAGGAGCGGTTGCAAGATGAACTTGAGAGAATGTTGGATGCAGGAATTATAGAACTAGTGGAGGAATTAGAGTGGATTTGTAACATCCCAAAAATTTACAAAAATTTAAAATTTTTTAAAGTAGCAATAATTACTGAAATTGCTAATGCGGAAAATAAAATAATGGTTAAATCTTTTAACTAAAATAATTAACGTAACGACACATCGTATCTCTTAAAACAAATTACGACGATAGTTGTATTTGCTAATGCAGAAATAAAATGGGTACCAATCTTTTAACAAAAGACAAATTACGATCATAACACAAAATACATCATCAGAACTGCTTGTGTTTAATTGTAAACTACATGCTGTAAATAGGTTTATCTTGTGATTTATTTTCTTGATAAAGTACTGACAATTTTCTTTTGAATGATGACGAAGGGGTCCTACGAGGTACCCTGAGGTTTACTTAGCTATGTTTAGCTAAAGCATTTGAACTTGTTTCAATGTGCAGAAACGCAGGTAAGAATATTACGACAATTCAAGTGTTAAGAGTAAATATGTTTTTCAATTCATCGTCAATGTAATGTGAAAACTCTAAGTACTTCCTTGCATGAAAGTTATTGAAGGTATGGATCTTTGTCTTACTTCTCGTTTACGTGCTAGTTTACAAGCTTAACAGTACTATTGGAATCCTATCAGCATTTGCCATAATACAAGGAGTGGTGATGTTCTGTGTATTAAACTTACACTATGAGTTCTTGATTAAGTGCTAGATTCCAATGTACACATAGATTCACTTGAAATCATCAAAATATCTATATTAGCTTAAACATCTCTCAATTTATAATTTATGAACATCATTCTAATATAGCAATTGTTATTATCATAATACGATGATACTATTGTCAAATTGCAACATTATAGGATTGAGATATTTTAAATTTATAGTTTATGCTATTTCAATATGAACTAACATTCTAATGTGCACAATATGAAACCTAGACTATACATTAAGTATCGAAGGTCTTCTATAATCAACGACCTTTGTCAATTGAGTAACAATATACAAATATCTAAACTATGCATAAGATGACCGATACTTTGGAATGAAATGTACTTTATAAAGTAACCCTAAGTCTTTATACTGACATTTAAAATTGACAGGGGTAATGAATGTGATGGTGTTTTCATACTGGCAGTCTGTCGGATCCTGTTCATAGCATTAACTTTGCCTACCTGTTGAGTGTACTGGGTGTCTTAGGTGGATTCCTTCGTGGCTAAAGGTCATGTGAAAGAGTTCACAAAAACTATTACGATGTTGAGCTGTGTCATACTTTATCCCTTGGTCTAGTGATTTGGCGATGTGGTGGATGTGATAATCAATATGGTATTCAATGTAGTGGTTTCCCGAACTTCAACATGCCTGGGTGGCATCTCCTCCATCGTTGATCTCACAAGATCTTGGGATTTGGAAAGAAACCCTAGTCTTTCATTTCAAGTATCGTTGAAGTGTTTATTGGCCTTCATTTCGTGTGTTAGTGGCAAAGTAGAGAGACCGACAACCTGCTGCAATGTAGGGTTTGGAAGTTGGTTGTTTGGAGGACTCCTTCCTCGGTTTCGATCCTTGGACCTGTAAGGGATAATTTATATGTTTCCAGGCTCTGTATTCTTTGTGGAGCTGAGACACGATACAGTCTTTGAAGTAGTTTGTAAGGTTTTTCTGTCAGTTTCTTTGAGTGCAAGGTCGAACTGGAGTTCGATTCTCCTAGCTATAAGTGGTTGTTCGCTGAGTTCAAAACTTTTTTCTCTATATTTGTTAGATGGCTTTGTCGTCTTGTTTACGTGAGGTGTCTCAATCCAGGAGATTCGATGTAAGGTAAAGTTTTCAAAAAACAGTAGTAATAATATTTGTATTATTCCAAAGTCACATCCTGTGTTTTCTTTGTTTTAACCTTTCAAGCTGTAAATGGCAGGTGAATACTTCATTAAAGGATTTCTATGTGTAAAGCTCGGGTGAGGATGCTGCATCAACCTCCTGGTAATCCTCGATGGTTCTTAAACCCTCGTGGGTACCTTTGGCATGGTTTGGCCAGTGTTTACAGTTGACGAGAGTTGGAAAAATATTGTCCCTGACAAGGGTAATGGCCGAGGTTAAGATGTTTTTAGAACAATATGTTACAAGAGGATAAATCCTCAGTCTATGTTGCTATTCGGCCCAGTAGTGTTTTGATGTGGCGTTTAAATAACTGTGAAATTGTTTTACGAAGTGGTTGCTAAGGAATGAACCCTATGTGGTTTAGGAACCTTGAACTATTTTCAGTATAAACTCTATCAATAAATTGACTATATTGATAAATATAAAAACTAGCCAAGAGCCGAGGGTTTAACTCGTTTCTGCGAAATATGGAAAGTCTTGCATTAAAATGTTTATAATTTTTTTTAAGTAATGATATGGGATTGAGTTTGTATACGATGAATAGTTTTCCGAAACTGATTCTATGTTTGAATAAGTTGATAATTTGGTTAGAAAAACAAAGTTGATTCAGGCCGAGAGCTGTAGGTTAAAATTTCTTGACAGATAAACCTTGTGCTCGTATTGTTTTAAGTTTGAGTTTGGAAATGATAATGTGACTCCATTTCGTTTTTTATCCAAATCTTGAATGAATAAAATGGTTGATAAAGTAATAATAGCACTCTTGTCTAAAATTGATTGTAATGCGTTTTCGGTTTTTGGAAACAGGTGAAAAGAATTGATAAGAGTTTAATTCTAAATAAATAAAATACGATAATATTGAAATATCATAGTTATTCTTCATTTAAGAAAACTTGGCAAAGTTGATACAAATTATCCAGTTCTTCCTTTCTTGAATTACTTGTTAGTTACTTCAAGTGTAGAGGTCAGTCCTTGTTTTGATCTTAGATACTAAAGTAAAATATAGGAAATACTAGAAGTCTATGTAATGTTTAGAAAACATGGTAAACATAAATCTAGGTTATTCCATTCCTATCAGAAAAGAAATATAATAAATGGTTATGAAATGTTGTTATGATTATTTTGTAGTTGTTATAAATTTTCATAAATGTTGATAGAAGAAGTGATTAAAAAAATAGTACTATTCTGTGTAAAAGAGGAAAATAAAAGAATGCATGACATTTGCATCTAAACATAAGTAAGTGATGTAAGATAAAAAGAAAAACCCTAGGCTATATGCAGAGATGATATGTTAACTTAATTTCTATATAATAGAAACTATTATAATGCCTGCATTATGATATGTTGAGTGTAAATCCTGAATCTAAACATATATAAATGAACTCGCAGAATTAACAGAAACACTGTAGTGTTAGCCTATCCATTCACTTTGCATTCTTCCCATCAATCATCTGACTTAATTTTTACTTCTCTGTACTGGAGTACGATGCAGAAAGTCTGCATGGGGAAAAATGCAGAGAAAATATTTAATCTAACATCTCATTTACTTATCTATCATGAAATCATATATAGGTCTGAAATTGAAAACAATTACTTATGTATGTCATTAACTGTAAATATTACACCTATAATTTTAGAGAATTAGTTAACTGAAAATAATAAGATAGAACAGTAGAACCTGATTGACTGTAGGAGAAACAAACAACCCAAGGAGCCTGTTCCACCCAACCTACTCTTGAAGACAGCCAAATTACTTGCCTTAGGACCCCTGATCTTGTTCACTGAACCACTAGGAAGAAGAATCTGTAGAAGCTTTAGGTCATCTACATGTAGCAACAAAGTAATTCATCCAGTCATATAGATTTAGCAGTCAAAGAGACCTGCACCAGCACCTCTAGTTTCTTTCTCAAAAATATTCAGCAGCCTCACAATGCACTTCCACTTAGCCTCCCTATTCGAATCTCTCAATGATCACCTAATACACTTGAGGAATTATTTCTGCAGAAAATAATGTAGAGCTACCTGCTCAATTCGAATTGCCTTATCTAGGCTGCCTAGGCCTTCCTGGTCATTAATGAGCCATCAGCTCTCTTCCACCCACCTGGGGGATAATGCCACAAATTTAGGGGTAGTTGTCCCATAACCAACAGCTAGTGATGGAGTGCAAATGCTAAATATGTCCCATGCATTCTAACAGCTTCCATTCCTCCTAGTGGGTCAGTGAACATTCATTTAACCGTTCCCTTGGGTGTTTGTCTCTTGTTTTAATTTATTAAATAATAATAATCAGTCATTACAATCATCCTTGACCAAATTTGGTCATAATTACAAAGCTTTGTAATTATAATTTAATATAATGTTTTTGTAATAAAATAAATAGTCTCAAAATTTGGGTAGGTGACAGGATCAACCTGATGGTGGTCTAGGATAAGAAAACTGGCAAAGTCCGAATCTATGTAGATTTAAGGAAATTGAATGATGCATGCCTACACGATCTGTTCCCAATACCATTCATGGATGAGGTGCTCGAAGGAGTGGTAGGTCAAGAAATATACTCCTTTACAGATGGGTTTTCGGGATATCACCATATCAAAATTGCGAAGGAAGATCAACAAAAGACTACATTTGTCATAGAATGGGGATGTTTTCGGTATACAGTGATGCCATTTGGCCTGAAGAATGCACCAACAATATTCTCCAGTCTAGTAGTTGTTGCATTCAAGGACTACAGCCACGAATGTTTGGCAGTATATATGGACGATTGGACAATGTACAGATTGGTTAAGGACCATGTCGCGAATCTGAGGTTGATGCTGGAAAGATGTCGACAACACCAGATTTCGTTAAACCTGAAGAAGTGCATTTTCTGTGCTCCGTTTGGGATTTTGCTGGGACACATTGTATACAGGGAAGGGATGCTGGTAGACCTTGTGAAGATTGCAATTATTGTTGACCTACCACCACCAACAATAGTAAAGCAATTAAGAGCGATGTTGGGATACACAGGATACTGCCGCAAGTTTATCAGAGGGTATGCAACAATCACGACACCATTGGAAAAACCTTTGAAGAAGGATGCCAAGTTTGAATGGAATGAAGAATGCCAACAGATTCTTGATATATTGAAAGCAAAGATGGTTGAAACACCTATATTAGTATTTCTGGATTGGATGAAGGAATTCCACATCCATGTTGATGCATCATCAATCACACTAGGAGTTATATTAGCCCAGCCAGGAGAAGGAGCGATTGAACACCCGATTGCATTCATAAGTAGAAATTTGTCTACTATGAAGAAGAATTATACGACAATAGAAAGGAAAGGTTTGGCGATGGTCTACGCTTTACAGAAGTTTCGACACTATCTACTTGGAGGTCATTATAAAATGTTCACTGACCATTCAACACTCAAGTACCTAGTGAACAAGCTTGTGTTGGGGGGGAAGATTTGTCGATGGCTCCTACTCTTTCAAGAATTTGACTTCGAGATAATTGTAAAGCCAGGGTGACTATATGCAGGACCAGATCATCTATCGAGGATAGAATCAAAAGAAGAACCAAGGAATATTGACGAAGGGTTGCCCGACGCTCATTTATTCACGGTCAGCATGGTCGATGACCACTATGAGCACATTATTCAATTTTTGGTGACATGGACGGCACCAGAGGAATTCACTACAAACCAAAAGAAATAGTTGGTTTTCAGGGAGGTGGACTTCAAACTAATTGCTAGGAAACTATATAAGATGGGACCAAATGAAATACTTCGACGGTATGTCCTTCCGCATGAGAAGGAAAGGATTTTAGCAGAAGCTCATGATGGGATCGTAGGAGGACACTATGGAGGACGTGCCACTACTAGGAATATCCTTCGCGCTGGATTATGGTGGCCAACGATGTATGGATACGTTGCAGATTATGCAAAAAGCTGCGACGTATGTCAAAGAACAGGGAAATCATCCCAATGGGATGAAATGCCTTTAGTACCTCAAGTGACGTTGCAGGATTTCGACAAGTGGGCGGTCGACTTTGTGGGACCCATAAACCCCCCAGGAAAAGAACAGGGCCATGATACATAATCACTGCGACAAATTATTTGACGCGATGGGCGAAAGCTCCACTAGTGAAGGACTACACGGCTCTGATTGCAGCAAGGTTTCTTTTTGACAACGTGGTCACCAGGTTTGGGTGCCCAAAGATACTGCTGAGTGACCAAGGCACTCACTTCGTGAATAAGACAATCGCAACAATGACGGAGGAGTTTCAAATTCAACACAAGAAGATTACCTCATAATGACCCTCAAGCTAACGGAACAGTTGAGGCATTCAAAAAATTATTGGAGCATGCACTCATGAAGGTGTGCAACACAAAATGAGATGATTGAGATTTGAAGATTCCGGCCATACTTTGGGCGTATCGCACAACTTGTAAATGATTGACTGGCCAGACCTCGTTCAAGCTCATTTATGGACAGGAAGCAGTCATTCCGATGGATTATATTGTGCCTAGTCTGCACATCGCAACAGCCACAGGGATGAGCAATGATGACACACTTGAAGAACGATTGGCACAATTGATACAGCTCGATGAGGATCGGTTCATTACAGAATTTCATCATAAGGTAGAAAAGGATCGATAGAAGGCTTGCCATGACCGACACGTCAAACCAAAGCATTTTAAGCAAGGAGATATGGTTCTATTATACGACGGTAAGTTTGCCAAGCATCCAGGTAAGTTGTAGATGCATTGGTTGGGTCCCTACATAATAGATTTTGTCACTAATGGAGGTGCGGTGCAGTTAAAAATTTTAGATGGCATGTCTTTGCAAAAGCTAGTAAATGGAAATCGGTTGAAATCCTATCTCCATGACCAGGTGCATAGTGGCTGAGAAACGAAGTGCAAAAGGAAAAAAAAAGCATGACGATGACAGATGCTCATTGACGGTTAGCACGCGGGAGTGGCAGCATGGCAACTGGATGCTCGTTGATGTTTCACATGCAAGAGCCCACTTAGCACATTATTGTTGCAATGTGGGATCAACAGCAGACGACTGAAGCTTATGATGACACACTTGATAATGCAATCCGATAAAAATGTGAAAGATTCACTAATCATACAGTAAGATCATGAGGGACAATCATAAATACAAGCGATGAAGAATTGGGACATCAAAGGCTTATGCGCATTAGGAATGAAATTAATCAGTTGAGCGAGAAATTCTAAGCAAGCTGTGGAAATGGTACATTTAATTTCGAGCGGAAGCACTCCAGGTGCGTTAGGGGAAAGAATGACGAGTGTGCATGAAAAACCAGCGAAGGAAGTGGCACAGACAATTGGGAGGAACAAAGATGAGGTCTCACCCAAGATGTCTAAGAGCGTGGTAGTAGTTAGAAGAACCGTGGTCCCTATGACCACCAGAACACTAGGGGAGGAGGCCCGCTGGCTCCAGTAACGGACGATCAAATGTACGAAACAGATTTTCTAGAGAAGTTGGCCTGTTTCCCAATTTGGTGACGTCGATGAACTTTTCCCTAGCCCGAAACAAGCATGAAGCACACCAGTAGGCATTGAAGAGGTTGGAGGATGAGTTTGAGAAGTACATGACAGTGAACCAGAGGCTAGAGGATGAGTTCAAGAAGTACATGACAGTGAACCAGAGGCTAGAGGATGAGTTCAAGAAGTACATGACAACGATCAAGCGACTGACGGATGGGTTCGAGGAAGCACACAACAGCGAACCAAAACAGCACCAGAGGTGTCCAGCTGAGGTGGATCGAGGGAGAGCCACAAGTTTGTGTTGGGGGCCTGTTGGCATGGGGTTAGACCACATAAAGTGTGGAATCCGACATCAGCAAAGAAGGACAATCCACGGAAGAAAGGACCATTCGCGGAGAACAAGGAGCCAAAAAAAATGCAAGATTGGTTTAGTTAGTTAGAAGGGGTCATGTGGACCGTTTTGTAACCATTTAGTTTGATATAAATAGGAGTATGATTGTAAGCCTAAGGGAAGCATAGTTGAACCGGAAAATGAGATGTTTTGAACTGTTTTGTATGAAGCTACGATAAGATGTTTTGAACTATTTCTGCGAAGGTTATACCGCAGGTTTTGATGAATGCATGAAGATGTTCGGTTATGGTTATATATTTTGTCTCTGTTTATGTTAAATTATGAATGCAAGTGTTTGCAAAATGTTTAAAGCTCTTTGGTTTAGTAATTTTTGTTGATGCGAATGATTATTTTAACCATGTTAATGCAAATGTTGTTTATACACTGAATATGCAAAGGGAATGAATGAATGAACTGTTAGTATGATGCAAAGACATAATCTATGGTTTCTGTAGTTGTAGATGTAAGAATTGATGCATGTCCTCCCCCCATTGTGGAAATCTGGTTCCTACAGCCCCCTTAATCATCTCAGGTGAGACTTCAATCGCTCTGCGAGTGTCGCTGGAAATGTTAAAACCTTTATGGGCCAATGTTTAAGGGAATTTCGTTGATGTTTGTTGACAGTAGTGCAAAGTGAACCCCTGTCGACAGTCGTTGTGTCAACACTTGTCGATAGGAACATCAACTAGTTCCCATGTTTGATTTTTCTCAATGCATTCTATTTCTTCATTCATGGCTTGTGTCCAAAATTTATCTTCGACAGCTTCTTCAAATGTTAGTGGATCATTAATTTGAGAAAATAATGCAAAAACTGAGAATGAATTGGGTGTACTAGTCTCATATATCTCACGCAGACTTCTTGTCTTTTTCATAGTTGTTGGTGTCAAACTCCGAATTGCTTGATGGAGTTTGCTGCGCTCTTGGTATACTTGACAGAGTAGCTTGAGCTACGACTTGTGTCGGAGTTCCTTGTGCTGAAACATGTCACACTATCCTAGGGGTAGACGGATTTGCGACATTCTGATTCATATGCAAAGTCTCAACCACATCCTCTGTGATGTCATCATGTTCAACATGTGACACGATTTTAACATTCTTCTCTACAGTTCCATCCCATGCTTCATTTTCTACAAACTGAACATCTTGACTGATGATAATTTTTTTTGCGATAGGAACATACAGCTTGTATGCTTTTGTGTCTTCAGAATACCCAATAAAAATTCATTTCTGTCCTTTATTGTCTAATTTCCTTCTTAGCTGATCTGGAACATGTGCGTATGCGACACAGCCAAAAACTTTTAAATGCGAAACACTATGTTTCATACCTATCCAAGCTTCCCGCGGAACTTTGTTCTTCACACTCTTCGTCAGACATCGATTAATGATGTATACAATAGTTGCAACTACCTCGACCCAGTATTTATTTGATAGATGCATGGCTGCCATCATATCGTGCACCATCTCCATAATGGTTCTATTCTTCCTTTCTGCAATACCATTCTGCTGCAGTGTATACCTCACAGTGAATTTCCTGTGTATGCCATGATTTTTACAAAATTTTAAGAAATTATTTGAAGCATACTCATCACCTCTATCTGTTCTTAAGATCTTGATGTTGTAACCACTCGGCTTCTCCCCAAGTGCCTTGAACTACTGAAAAAATCCAAACGCATCAGATTTATGTTTTAGAAAATATGACCACGTCTTTCTTGTGAAATCATCAATAAATGTGAGAAGATAAGTGCATCCTCCCATGGACAGTGTTTGCATTGGTCCACAAATATCAGAGTGAACAATTTCAAGTTATGTGCGAACTCTATATGACTTTCCGACTAGAAAACTCTCCCTGTGCTGTTTGCCAAAAATATAGCCTTCACAAATTCTTTCTGTATATTCAATCAATGACAATCTTTTCACCATGTACTTCATGTGTAGTAGCTTCATCCCACCAAAATTCAGATGTCCAAATCTGAAGTGCCACAACCAGGAATCATCCCATATTTCTGATTGAAACGCTACTTGCACTTCTCTGTCGCTGTGTTTTTCTTCCTTATCGTAGAGAATTTATGCTGCTTTACTTTCTGCTTTGAATGCAGCTCCAAAATTTCCATTCCGACTTCCATGAACAACTTGAATTGTTCTTTCTTTTATGATTGGTCTTATCCGCAAAAGAAACAAGCAATTGCTTGTCATTCGTACTTCTGCTATTAAGCGACTGCTTGGATATATGTCCTTGATCAGACAATGCTTTCCTGTCATATGAACTCTGTAACCTTTTTCTATCAGCTGTCCAATGCTCATCAAATTATCCTTCAAACCCTGAACATAATATTTACATCAGGCATAAATTTATGCCCCCCCTATTTGGTTAGAATATCAACAGTACCTTTACCCAAAATAGTAACTTGAATATTATTTCGAAGTGTGACAACAGTTTGAACTTATTCATCTAGACTGGAGAATAGATTTAAATTACCAGTCATATGATTGCTATAGCCTGAGTCTAAATACCATATGTCATTTGGAATTTCTTGGACAGCATTGCATTCAAGTGGAGATGCACATGCTAAGAACAATGAGATGTTCGAAGTGTTTTTTTTGCTTGAATGCGATTGACCTTGCTTTCCTTGGTCATATTTCTTCCTCCTTCATTCATATGCGAAGTGTCCAAACCTATTATAGTAATGACATTGAATTTTTTATTTATCATACTTGTGTCCACTTGGCTGATTGGGGATCTGATTCTGACCTCTTCCACGACTTATGGATGACTGTGCTACGAATGCACCTTCCAGTGATGTATATGAACTGCTAATTCTATGTTCATGATTGAGTAATGAGGCTTGCAACTCATTAATAGTAAATTGGGATGGATCTTTGTTTTCCTCCAGGGTCACAACTAAAGATTCAAATTTCTTTGGAAGAACTCTAAGAACTTTTTCAACAACTCTTTGGTCACTGTTATTTTCTCCATGAGACTTTATTTGATTAATCAGACCAATAACACGAGTATAGAATGATTCTACTCATTCTGTATCTTTCATTGACAGAGATTCGAAATATCTTCTAAGGATTTGTATTTTCGCAGTCCTTACATTGTTCAAGCCTTGATAAGAAGTTTTCAGTTTGTCCCACGCTTCCTTAGATGACGTCGCTGCTGCTACTCTTCGGAGTATGGATTTTCATGTGTCGCTTGATTTATGTGCAACAACGCCTTTCCATCTTTCTTCCTCTGTTCCCTCAAGACATCCTTCTCATCTTGTGTGAGATTGTTATATGATGCCAGATCTGCTAGTTCTGCATAGCCATTTTGAACTATTTCCCATACATCTTGACCTCTGAACAAAGCTTTCATAGTTAGAGACCAATATTCATAATTTTTACCAGAAAATATTGGAGTTTGCAAATTACCTGAAGTCGAATCCATTCTTAATTACTTTTACCTTTTTGTAAATAGAATTTCCTTTCTCTTTAAACCAGGCTCTGATACCAGATCAAGGGAAAAGCACACCGTGCAGTCAATTACAAAAAATTATATACACAGTAAATGATTCTTTCTCTTCACTTTGGAACTTGACGAAAACCCCAACTTTTACTTTGCCTTCAACAGGCATTAACTTCGCATAACATTCACTTCATAGAATTTTACTTTGCAGAGCTTTACTTCATAAACCTTGACTTCGCACTTATGCGAAACTCTTAACTTATGTGAAGTTCTTAACTTTGCGAAATACTAAACTTGTGAACTTATTGACTTGAAGATACTTTTTACTCCACATAACTTCTTAACTTTGCAGACTTCTTGACTTCGACAAAACCACTCTTAAGCAAACTTTATATTAAAATATTTCTTGCTAAGCCATAAGAAACGAAACATTTAAATGAAATTTATGTCGAAGTTACTCTGCATTAAAATATAACTTTTACCACCATGAAATATTTGAAAATCTTTATTTCTTTTATAGACCGTAAATGTAAACAACATTTACATAGGTAAATATGAAGAAGATGTGCGGCATGAAATAACCAACATTCTTGAGAATGAATACATAAAACTATAGATTTATATATTACCGCGGTAAAACAAACAACTTTGCCGCATTATAGAGAGATGGGATTTTACTTGATCTTTCACTTCTTACAGAGCTTGGGCTCTCAAACACATTGCAGACATATTCTTCTTCTCCTTTCTTTCACACATCTCTCTCTGTTTCTCAGAGATGGATTTTCATTTATACACAAACTTGAGATCTCTTCAGCTGGAAACTACTAAGTTCCATTAAAGACAGTAATTAATTTCTACCTAAGAAATTTGACTTGCGGAATACAAACGCGGCTGAAAAAATACAAGGAAGTGTGCATGAAGCCTTCTGACAGACAGACAGAACGTCTAACATCTTTGTGACTTCTGCGGAATGACCAAGAGGACTGACAGAGCCGGCGTGAACTAGATACGCATTCAGCTTGTAATTGCATTTTTCCAACAAAAGAGGCTTTCAACTAGCTTGAAAACTGAGATCTCACCAGATAATTGATATCTCCTGTCATTACGGTCATACAAATAAAAATCCTAATAACACAACATCACTAAACTATTCAAGTGTGTCTAGACAAACAAAAAGAGAGAGGTTAACAAAACTACTAACAACTTTCATGAAAAAAGGGACCTATCTACAAACAGCTAGAGAAACACAAGCCTGCTAAAATAAATTCAGAAAGTCAGTCTCAAGTAGAGATCCATCTCTGAATTCTTAAAAGAAAAGGTGACCATCCATATCTCCAATGACCAACTTGGACAACCAATCAGCTTCTATATTAGAATCTCTATAAATATGCTTGAAATAAATAAGAGAGAAATAAGAAATCAAAGTATTGACCTTGTGCTTCCAATGATTGAGAGCCAAGGAATGTAGAGATGAGTCTCCATAATCCCAATCAATAATTGCTTTAGAATCCCTTTCTATCTGTATGCTTGAAACATTAACCTGCTTGGAAAACCAAAGCAATCCCCACAATGATAGAAGCTCGGCTCTCGTGTTTGTGCCGAGGCCAACACCCATCCAAATTTTGTACACATGAGAGATGTTTTCTTGTGAAATCATCCCGAAACCACACTTCCCTCCTTGCGCCGCTCCGTTGAAGTAACCAACAGTTAGATTCTCAACAAAGGAAGGGGGATAAACCTCTTGTGATTTACAGTATAAATAGTGTTCTCCATACCAAAATCAAACCAAGAAGAAACAATCTTAATGCAACTTGTACAATCGAATGTACACAGTTTTGAAAAATGAGCCCATTCCTGGCTTTCCACACTTCCCACATCATGACGAAAGGAAAGTACATATATTTATTATGGTGTCTCATCCAAGTAGCAATATTTTCCTCAATACTGTGATAGTCCCAGCGATCCCTGAAGTGATAAAACATACCTAGCTCCTACCAAACAATTCTGAAAAACTGGAAAGTATCAAAACTGTGCTCCATCGATTCCTGCTCCCTTCTACAAAGAACGCAAAATCCAAGCCCGAAAAAACCTCTTTTGAGAAAAGAGTCCCAAGTGAGGATTTTGCGATTAAGGAACAACCAAGAGAACACTTTTATTTTTAGAGGAATCTTACTATGCCAAAGAACCAAATTCCACCAACAAGATCTATCTTCTAACTCAACATCAATCAACAACTGATATGCTAACTTGGCGGTGACAATACCAAATCCCTTATTAAAATTACAAACCAATTGATCCTTTGATTCATTAAGAATGATGCCAACTTTATAAAGATTATCCACAAAATGATCCCACTCAGCAGCCATAACATCTGACAGAACTAAATCACCCAAACACAACTAGTAAGGATGTCCCTCAGACAATTACCGATAAACCTGCTTAAGGACAAAAATATTTCTCCTGTGAAGATCAGCAATAAGACCCGGGGATAGCTTGTAGTGTTATCCCAATCCAACAATCAGATCATATCCAATAAATATCTATATTCCCCTTCCATTCAACCAACATAATGCCCCGTTGATAATGGGATATGCCTTCATCAAGCTCCTCCAAAGAACATAATCATTTTGTCTAAGTTTGACCTACTCTCGAAACCATTTCTCCAAGTCACAGCTTTTTAAGTGTTTCTCCTTAATCACTTTGCCCCATAAGCCCTTATCAAAGAAATATCTCCAAAGGATTTTTGCACAAAGGGATATATTGAAATAGGAAATATTCTTTGTCCCCCAGCCACGCAATGACTTACGTTTAGCGATGCTATCCCAAGCGGTTAGATGAAATTTTGATATGTTCAATTTACCATCCCACAGAAAATGTGAAACCAACCTTTTGATCGTGGCTAAGATGGAATCAGGATCTTTAAATAATGAAAACTAGTAAATGAGGATGCTATGAAGAACTGCATTAACCAAGACAAGTCTACCAACTGTAGACAACCATCTGAAGGACCAAGAAGAAATGTGCTTCTGAATTTTCTTGACAAGCTAATACCAATCACAAACAAAATAAGCATTTGGATTAAGAAATAATCCAAGGTACTTAAAATACGCATCAAGAGTCGACATCTGATATGGGAAAATAGAACCAATATGACCACAAACATCCAGATCATCACATAAATATATAAAATTTGAATTTTGGGAGCTAACTACAATACCTGAAGCATTGCAAAAAATGTTGATGATTGTATGGTAGGTCTTCCATTCATCAAAAGATCCTGCTTCAAAAAGTAGAACATCGTCCACAAAGAGTAGGTAGGAGATTGATACAGATCTAGAGATCTTGACCTCCTTGATATTCCCTTCAAATTTTTCCTTATTAATCAAAATACTCAAACCTTCGATGACCAAGATAAAAAAATAAGGAGACAACGGGCACCCTTGTATTAATCCTTGAGATCCACTAAAAAAAGTGGTAGGAGATCCATTAATCAAAACATAGAATCTTGCAGAGGATATGCAAGCCATAATCCAATAGGTACCCTCTAGAGGAATCCCAATATGAAGCAAGATAAGTCTCAGGAGAGACCAGTCCACCCTATCATAGACCTTTATAAGGTCCATTTTAAGGACGAAAGCATTTAGACGCCTAGATTTAATAGAGTGTAAATTTTCTTGAGCCAAACCCACTACATCCAGAATCTGTCTGTTGGGGAGAAAACCGAATTGTTCTTGTGATATACACATCCCCAAAAAAGGATTTAATATTTCAGAAATTATCTTAGTAATGACTTTGTACAATATATTGCACAAATATATTGGTCTGTAATCATTAAAGGACTCAAGACGATCTTTCTTCGGGATAAGGACAATGTAGTTCTCGTTCACTTTACCATGAATCTGACCCGTCCTTCTCGATTCATCAAAAGCCTCCAATAAATCCTTCCCCAAAAGATCAAAGAAATGCAAATAGAATTCCATAGTCCACCCATCAGGACCCTGACTCTTGTCTTTTTGAAAATGAGACAGTGTATTTTTTAGCTCCTCCATCATAATAGGAGCACCCAAAGACTGTCCTTCTTCCACCGAGAAGAACCTTAAGAATTTTTTTATAACATTTAACTGACTTTATAGGTTATCCATAGAGATTTGAGTATAAATATCATTAAAATGTCTCGAAGCAGCAACCTTTAGAGATTTTTTATCATTAAAAACTTCATCTTGATCTCCCTTAAGCTCCTAAATAGAGTTGAACAATATTTTATGATTGGCAAACCGATGGAAAAATATGGTGTTATTATCACCCGCCTACGACCAAACTGTCTAACTCTTTTGTCTCCAAGTCTCTTCCTTCATCTTCAAAATCTCACATTTCATGGATTCGAGATGCAAGACATAATACTTTTGTTCTAAGGAGAACATATCATCATCTAATATCTTGACAAGATTTTCTATTTCTTCCTCTATCTGAATCAACTCTTTATCCTACTCCTTTTTCTTTTCTCTTTCCCATTTCGACACTTCTTCCTTTAGCAACTCTATTTTCTTATTCAAACAATATGATAGTAAGGCACGATTAATATGGGACAATTGCTCCCACTTGTGGTGGAAAAAATCATGGAACTCCTTTTCCTTGAGAAAAACTGGATTGAACTTAAATGGAAAATACACAAACTCTCTGTTGAATTCCAACTGTAAAATAATGGCTTTATGGTCTGAAATACCCGTGGAATGAGCCCAAGATCGATACCTACCAATACCATCAAAAATTTCCTCAGACTTTAAGAAATGATCCAACCTCTTGGCGATCCTAGCCTTTCCACATCTACCATTAGACCAAGTGGGAACCATGACACAAGGTAAAATATCAACTAGCCTGGCAGCTTGAAACAAAGAGCTAAATAAATATTCCAAGGGATTGAAAGCATTTCCAACTACCTAGGTTTCCTCAGCCGACAAGGTCAGGTTTAATCCCCCAACCAAAATCAAATGATCTTCTGAAGGAATTCCTAACTGAGAAACAATTTCCCAAAAAGATCACCTGTGATGGTAGGGTCCGTAAACATTTACGATCCTCACCTTTTGATTGAAATATTACAAAAAACCTTTAGCCATTATACCTATGACAAAGGAGTAATATTTAAGATATGCCACCAATAGATTCTAGGCCATTAGAGTTTCGCTCGACAAGCCAAAAGAATCCAATGCACAAGCATGCCAGGAGGGTTTTAACTTCAAGAAAAAATTACAAGCATTTATAGCTATGGTCATAGTTTCCTGCAATAGGACCACAACTGGGAGAATAATCTCCAGCATTCTCTTTAAGGTAGTTCTTTTGTGGCCACTACCTAGCCCTCTAACATTCAAAGACATAATGTTCATTGAGCAACTTGATCTAGGGCCGCATCACCTCTAAGAGCTTGAATATCAGAATCGAAATGAGAGCCCAAAGCCCTTGACAGTCCCTTCTGAAAGAGTGAAGAGACCTTAGGATTAAATCAATTAGAGATACCTCCTACAGATTCTTCCTTGTGACAGTCCATGGATCTTTTTTTTTTACCTTTTCTAGGTTTCCTAATAGTGACATTACCATTGAAAATACTGAGAGATAGGAATAATGTCTGAATTTTCAATAGACGTAGAGGAGAAAGTTGGCAGAAAGTTTAATCCTTTAAAGGAAAGATCCGAACAAATCCCCAAATCCTTTACCAACGATTCCAATATATTAATCCCAAGGGGTTTAGGACCAACTCTATTTAAGGGAGGAAAGTCCGAAGGTAAAAAGCTAGACAAAGGGGGCCCAAGAGATATCACAGGTTCATAAAAACCATCCTTACCCTTCCCTAATAAATGGTCCCCATGTTCATGTGAGTCAAATGAAGAAGGATGGATATCCTCAGGGATAATAGGAACACCACATCCAAAGCTAGGAAAAGGATTCTATAGAACTAAATATATAGGATGCAAATGATCTCCCCCAAAATCTGGACTATCCCCCAAAGAACCAGGGCCTGAAACAATGGTCTCAAGTGAACAACCCCCACCCAGGGCCAACAGGGAACTAGAAATTTCCTCAACAGACAAGAATTTTAAAAGAACCGATACATAGTTTTCCAACTTTCCCACAAATTCTAGTGCAGAATCCTGGTCTAACAGAATTAGAAACGATAAGCCAGTTTCCAAATATTCCAAAACCTCCTTGACTGAAATTTGCTCCGAAAATAGCTTCATGGAACCAAATGGAAGATTCAGACACCTATCCCTAGCATGCCCTATTTCTTGATATTTGGTACATCGGAAGGGAATTTTCCAATAATCCAACCGCTGGACAAAGGAGACACCTTCCCACATGACCTTCAAGTCCTCAGGAAGACTATCAATAGGGTCAAGTTCAACAATCATCCTAGGCATTTTCCGGTTCGAACCCAACAATTGCTCCTCCTCGATAAGAATAAAACAACCAATTGAGTTTCCAACCGCAATGAAACCCTCCACACACCAGCAATGGAGAGGGAAGCTCAGAAGTAAAACCCACAGATGTCGCCTAGACTGTAACATCCCTCTTTGACCCCTATTCTTTTTTAAATTGAAAATGTAATTATGTACTTGTTTCTGGTGAGTAGCTCAAGGCTAAGGCCCCACCAGTAAACCTTGTGAGCTTTATGAGGTATTTGCTAAGTTGTAATGATTGATTATAGCCTAGGAGATTGAAGGTTTTGACGCAACTAAAACGATGGGGAAACATGAATCCACTAGGGGAAGAGGGGAAATGGATAAGAAGCCAAGAGTTGATGACGGATGTCGTCTTGGTGCCTCGCCACGAAAGAGGAGTGACTACTCACTTGAAGGTCTAAACTCTAAGGTATTATGTTGAGTTGAAGTAAGTATTGATTAAACTGAATTGCTAAGTGCCGACTAGCATCTAAATGAAAACACGTCTATCTTTATAAATTTAAATAGGATTAAGAAGATTATCCTAATCTTAATTATAAAATCTAGTACCAAGAAGGTTATTATTAAAACCTCTAAATAGGAAATTAAGCTTATCATTTTAAGTGACTATACTATAGTCACTATCATAGAATATTGAGTGAAAGATAATTTCTTTTAAAAAATATATATATAGAAATTGTATATGTTTATATATATATAAGGCATCACTAAATCTTTGTTATTCAAATGAATTATTATTAAAAGATAATTTGATGACATAAATAAACTATATATTTTAAACCATTGGAGTATTATAATACTTTATTATATAGAGAATTGTGATCGTCACTGAAGGGGAGAACACACTTTCTCTTTAAGAAAAAGGGAGACTATATAATATATTGTGAACTCAAGGTTTATGATGCATCCAGTTATGTATGCCATTGTATTATTCATGTATTGTCTTTCCACAGATTGGAGGAATATGCTCTGTGGATTGATCTCAGCGATCATAGCATCACTGCTCTTATTTTTATGCTCTATGGATCGATCTCAGCGATTATAACATTGCTGCTTTTAGTTTATTATGCTATGTGGATGGATCTCATCGATGTTGTCTTTATTTTATTATGCAACGTCTTTGTGTCAGAGTCTTGGCATGAGAAAAGTGTATTATACGAACTCTGCATCAAACGTTTAAAATAGAGTCTATGTTGAATAAGAGTTTTTTTTTTCTTCTTTTTTTCACACATAAATATATCTTACTATTAATAAGGTGAAATAGTAAATAGGAACATTACATCAGGTCTTCTAACCAAAAGAGCATAAAAAATATATGGGCATCATAAAGCTCCTAGTATACGGGCAACAAGAACCCCGTAAGTCAACTGAACACATCAGTCCCTAAATAGAACGACTCTATCAGGAGCCATAACATCCCATGCAAACCGAACTATCAAATCCTCCAGTTGGGACATACTCACCAACTGCATGATCAAAGAGTATCAAAACATAGTAGCATAGTATCAAGATGTCCATACATAAATACATGATATATCCTCCAAAAAAGTCCAAAACAGCCAGAGGCCTGGACATATGAGTCAATAAAACCAACTAGAGCCGCATAATCCAACCGGATCAAAAGTCCAACAAGTAGTTGGAGAAAAGCTAACTAAGTACCTGCATAAAATATCTGAATATATACATGTGAGAAATAAT
Source organism: Larix kaempferi (assembly GCA_027924585.1). Classification (NCBI taxonomy): domain Eukaryota; kingdom Viridiplantae; phylum Streptophyta; class Pinopsida; order Pinales; family Pinaceae; genus Larix; species Larix kaempferi. The sequence goes on along the minus strand of BSBM01000833.1, from coordinate 6,569,936 downwards.
ACCAAAAAAACTCATACAGACCCAAACCATATATCAGCTCCAATGCAAGTCAATCATACCCTGAGTAGAAAGAAGGTCCTCGTGCCATTCCTCCCACAAAATAAAGCCTGACGGAGAAGTCAGGGCCCTCTTGAAAGTAAGTCAGCCTCCCTGTTCATCTCTCGGAAAACATGGGCAAAGTGAATATGCTGAAATTCACTAATGTATTTCCTAACAGCAGCCATCCATCCAGTAAGTATCAAAACATTCAATGAGGATGACCCCAAAGCCCAAGAAATAATAGATGAAGAGTCGCCCAGAACAACCATAGATGAAACCTGTAATCGCCGGGCAAAGTGTAAAAGGAGCCACAGTGCACACAATTCACTGCGGGTATTTGTTCCAGGACCCAGATTTAAAACCAAACGGTAGGAAACCGAGGTGTTTAGGTGGAGCACCACACCCGCCCCACATCCACCAACCCCTCCAGCCACGGCCCCGTCAAAGAACCCACAAGGGTACATTAAGACAGGAGGAGCCAATCGATAACCAGGAAGCTTACCAGAAGAAACATTCTTTCCACCCAAAAGAACCGAGCCAGAATTATATTCCATAAAAGAGGCAATGATACGACCACTTAACCAATTCAGATTAGTAGCAGTCCCCTCAAAAACAAGGCGGTTGCGCATTTTCCATAACTCCCACATCAAAAAACAAGGAAGTTCTAGCCAACGAGCATGAAGAGTTGCAGCAATGCGATCTCTATGCGGGATTAATTGATAAGATTCTATGTTGAACGAGAGTCGTAGCATGTGACCTTTATGCATGATGTATAAAGATTGTTTTATTTTATTGTGTTCGACATTGAAGGGGAAGGGATGGCTTGGTAAGAGCCTGATCCATTTGTCCTTTCTAGCATTACACTTATTATATAGTTCAAATAAATAAATTAATGTGTTTTTAAGTTTAGGAAGGGACCCTATCCCAAGCCCATCGACTCATGTCCAATTAATAAAGCTTGTAAGTAATCTATTGGTACGTCTTTGGTTCTATTTGAAAATAATTTACTCTATGATATTTATACGTATGCATAAGTTGAAGAGGGTTACTACTCTCAGTTCAAAATTTAAACAGAGTATACATTTAATGTGTAATAGATTAAGGGAGGAAGGGCATAGCCCTAGCGCCTCTTGTCAACCTCAATGAGTTGTTAATTCATGATGGAAGAATAGCCTTAATCTCTTAAGAGATAGGTAAGTAAGAGAGATTTTTTGATAAAATAAATCTCTACCTTAGTGGATTCTTTTCTAGCTCGGGGGTGTTCTTTTGGTGGCAGAAATATACACTCGACATGGAGCCAAATTGTTGGGAGAAAAATTGCAGTCAAACCTTTAGTTGCCGGGTCTTCTAAATTTAGATAAGTGTGCTTCATCGATGTATCATTACTGCTTAAAAGACGTTAATATTTATTTATGCATATTCTTTTCATATTGTAAATTTGTATAGTATTAATGTTATATGTTCTTCTTTGATGTAATGTGTTAACAGTGTGTGTGTATATATATATATATTCATTCACTCATATGTGTAGATGTTATGGTATATTGAAAGTAAGGATAGTCTATATTGATGAAAACATATGTGTATCTAGTTGACTATGAGATTAGTATAGTAACATCATGAGTAGTTCATATCCAGATGAACGATGCCATGGATATGATGTTAGTATGTAGAATTATAATTTAATGCAGGTTGAAATTCAGACATATGAAATGTGTATGGCTAAATAGGAATAGTATTTTGTAATGGTGAAAGTTATGATTGGAAGTTAAGTGGCCATAATTGTCATAGATAATCATATGAAGAATTGGATTATGTTGACAAGGTGTTATGTATTTCTATTTAACTATGCGTGTGTTATGAATAAAATAATAATAAAATAAACATCAACATATATATATATATATATATATATATATATAATAACAACAAACAAGAATAATAGAATAATATAATTAATTAGTGAAATGGTGTAACTCTTTATGAAGAGTTGCATTAGACACCCTTTAAACAATTGTAAATACGGGAAAGTCTATCTTATAAAAGACACATCTATTTTATCAACTTTTATATATATTCAAGGATTATTTGTATTTTCGAAAGTGGAAGTTCTAGAAGTTCCAGTAAACGGATTTTTACCGTTATAGCGTGACAAGTAAAAGACGTTTCCTTGAGATTTTAATATTGAATTATTGAGAAATCCATGATAATTCCTTATGTGAACAATACACCTATGTGGGAGTCGTTGCATGGTTCCCTAGAGATTTATATACAAAGTAATTATCCTTTGTATTTTGTTATTTCTAAACTTTGGTTAACAAATTTGGAATTTTCCTACTCTTACAGTTAGATCGAATAATCTTATAAACTTGTGAAATGACGTATGTTTTATTTAGGATAAGATTGAAGGTTAAGTTTATATACAATTAGCAAGTATGTTTAATGAGGATGTTTTGTATTATAATAATAACATATCTATTGCATGACATAAAAGGAAAAAAACATTATACCCCACTTCCTCAGATTAGTAACGCGGATTATGGGTGCGTGATATAGGCAGTTTCTCCTTCCATGGGTCGAACCCACATGCCAACGGTATAAAACCAAAGAAACCATTACAATGACCGAAAGCATATCTTCAATTATTATCCTTCTGATCATCTTCTAGAAGGAACTGGAAAACTATCCATCCATTCACTAGCATGAGAACCCTCGGCACATTTTTGATATAAGGCTTCCACTTCTCCCTAATCCAACACAAAGTATGCTCCCTAGAGAGCCAAAAAAGCTCGAACTTCCCCACTAGTACATGCTGGGCTAATGCCAACACCGAATCCAAAGTGACATCCTTACCCATTACACAGAGGGTCCTACCGTTCTTTTCCCTCGCAAGTTTCAACTTCCTTTTCAACCTAAATGGAGAAGGATCCGTTAAAATAGGGCCAAATTTATGTCCCTCTTCTGTGCAACCATCGCTAATACCCCGAATCAGAGAGGTTTTCGGATGAGAAAAATACACCAAATTTATCGAGAGTGAAGACCTACCGCCTGCCTTCCCCGAAGGCTCAATGCGCAAAGAAAAAATGACCTCACGTGAAGGGTTTGTTTTGACCCAAAAACCTAGATGATCTCTAAGCGGAGAAACCGAAGCCGACAATGCCAACTTGTCTGTCCTCGTCACATGTGTTGAGGGCGAGGTGATAAGAGATCCAACAGTACCTCCACCTATCCCAGCTGTACATATTTCACCCATGTCCACAAAAAGGACTAAAAAAAGCCCAAAATTATCCTGTACAAAATACAAAGATACAATGTTAAGTAAAATAATAGATTCCCACTTTTTTATGATCTGGTTGGTACTAGGTCTGCCAAAAAAGGCGGACTAGACTCTAGACACACTGTAATGCCAAAAAAGGCGGACTAGACTCTAGACACACTGTAATCTAGCCTCCGACCAAACTAACTAGGGTTTTTCATCTCCCTGGGGTGAAGGTACCGAGATCAAAACCCCTCCTCCATTCTATTCTAATCGATTCAAACATGCCTCAAACATCATTATGAATTCATTGATAGTAAAAGTTGTTTAGTCAGCAAGGATGTTGCATTTGTCATAATAGAAGATGAGGTTTTTGATATATATAAATCCACTTCTTTACAATTTACAAGTGAATTTATGGACCTTTGGATGTTGATATGAATTGTAAATATAACTTGTTAAGATTGCATAATCTCACTTCAATAGAGGTATTTGAGGAAGCTCAATCCATTTATGCATTCAAAATATATTTTCATCTATAAAAATCTACATTTTGACAAAAAATTATATAAAGATGACGATAGCAAGTCCATTAAATTACTTCTTTATCCAAATAAGTGATCTCAAGGATTTCTTTTATACACGTACCAATATATCACTTTTTGCATTTGTAAAGAGAATATTTTTTCCATTTGTAATACTTTGAAGCAAGTCATTTTTGTTTGCAAATTTATCTTTAGATTAAAACTATCTGTTTTTCCATTAAACTTTGATCTATAAATTCTTCTCTTCAACTCATAAAATAATAAGATAATGTTATTTAAAACATAATTATTCTAAACATTATACATGAGTTTCAACAAAGATATACCTAAAACAATATTTATTTTATACAAAATTTTCCATCATTTTGTATTTTATGTCATTGCAAAAATGTGATTAACTATTTCTCATAAAGTTTATCCATTAAACTACTTCTTTATCCAAGTAAGTGAAAACGAGGATTTCTTTTATATACATATCAATATATCACTTTTTGCATTTGTAAAGAGAATATTTTTTTCATTTGCAACACTGGTGAAGAAGTCATTTTCATTTGCAAATTTATCTTTAGATTAAAACTATCTGTCTTTCCATTAAACTTTGATTTAAAAATTCTTCTCTTCAATTTATAAAATAATAAGATAACATTATTCTAAACATATTTATTCTAAACATTATACATGAATTTCAACACAGAAATACTTAAAACAATATATTTATTTTATACATATTTTCCATGATTTTTTATTTTATATCATTACAAAAATGTGACTAATAATTTCTCAAAAAGTTTATTTCATAATTATTTTAATTTTAGATTTTCAAACTTTAAATACGATTTTGAATATAAAAATAAAAATTCTTAAATGTTAAATAAAATATTACAAGATAAATGCCTTCCTATTCCATTCTAAATTCAATGTCTTACCTCCAACTTCATAAGAATTTCAAGTTAACTTCCTACCTTCACAATCATCTTTTGCATCCAAAGTGAAGTCAAAGAAAATATTAATTTCATTTTACTATTTTGTATTCATCAATTGAAAATTTAATATTACTTTTTATAAATCCACTTATTTTTATATAGATATAGTTTATTCTTATTATCTGGCATATCCGTAATTTGGAAATTTTTCAAGGCATCCTTCCTTTTGTGGATTTGACATTGTTTTTCTTTTAGCACTTATTCTCTCATTATAAAAACTCTAATATGATACGTCGGAATCCTCACAGAAGTATTAAGCTGAACCTTGATTATAGTTCTGCATTTAGCTTTTTTGATGGGGCTTCGACAGAGTCGGGTTGTGGTGCAGGCTTTCTCATCAACTGTGTTGCGGATCTTTCATACAAATTCAAGCTTATGTGTGGCCGAGAATCAAATACAAAGGCATAGTTACTTGGTTTGTGGAGATTATTAAAAGTGGCAATTTGTTGTCGACTAGGTTCTCTCAGAGTTTTTGGTGACTCCTTGGTTATAGTAAATTTGACGAATAGAAAACATCAGTTGAATAATACTCAGCTCGAATACTGGTGTGACAGAATTTCCTTTTTGAGGTCTTGGTTCATCGATGTTTCCATAGATCATACATACAGGGAAAACAATTACATTGTCGATGCCTTGTCCAAAGAGGTGCTTGACAGAGCTGTTGGTGTTCTTTATTGGGAAGAATGGGTTGAAAATTTAAATACCCATTCTGGTTCTATGCCTTTTTTTTAAAAGTTATTTAGGCCTCAGTTTGTGTGGCGACTAGCTTTGGGTTTGATGTGATGGAACCGTTATTTTTTGAGTAATTGATGTTTTGATGTATGTACATGCATGATCAGTATGATCAGCAGATCCTACATTTGTTAGGATTGAACATTTATGACTATTTTGTACTTTTTGATTTCCGATGAAATAACAGAAGTACGGTTTTTCTTTTCCTTGAAAAAAAAAGTTTATTCTTATTGTAGACATATTCATCATCTTAATTTAGCGAATCAATATACATTTAAACTACAACATTATTTTTTTGGATTTATATTTTTAATTAATTTTTGTAATAAAAAACATAGTACAATTTAAGATAAAAGATTAATAATAAATAAAGATTATAAAAATAGAAAAAATACCTAGGATAAATTTTTTTATAAAAAAGTAGACTTTTGAATGTCATTTCCTTTTTAAAGAGATACAACGCTGAAGAAGTCTTTAAAATTGGAATGATTTTGAAACAATGTGGGAAGAAAAACATATTATTCCCCTAAAAAGGCATTATCATAATTATCATTATTTTAAAAATTATTTAATAGCTATACCACTTTAAAGGAGAGTCATTTGGATTTTGGTAGTAAAGGGTTTATAAAAGTTCATCTCATGTGTTTGGAAAAATGATTAGAAACCCATTTTTCCACCATTGTTATACCATTCTTATATTTTGTTGGCAAAGGAATATAAAGCAATATATTCCAAAGTAATATAAAGCAATATTCCAAAGCAATATTTTGTTGGCAAAGGAATATTTGCAATATGCTTTATATTTTGTTGGCAAAGGAATATTTGCAATATATCGTTCATTTTATTTACAAAGAATCTCTCAACGCTTTCGTATAGAGTGAGTAGAACTAATGCACGGTTAATGCGAAATATAAAGCAATATTCCAAAGCAATATTTTGTTGGCAAAGGAATATTTGCAATATGCTTTATATTTTGTTGGCAAAGGAATATTTACAATATATCGTTCATTTTATTTACAAAGAAACTCTCAACGCTTTCGTATAGAGTGAGTAGAACTAATGCACGGTTAATGTGAAAAAAAATGGGTCTCACTTTTCCATAAAGAAAAATAAAGCATTTATTCACTTCACGAGTGACTAAATTTAAAGCAAGGAAAAAGAGAATGTAAAAACAAAAGGATGCTTCACTAGAAAGTAGTCACCAAATCAACACATGGAAACATTTTGATCACGAAATAAATCATTCAAACTTAACATCATTATCAGATTTTGCAAAATGATGCATAAAATACATATACACATAAGGAAAAAGAGATAGAAACAACAAAAGGATGCTTCACTAAAAAGTAGTCACCAAATTAATGCAATGAAACATTTTAATAATGAAATAAACCATTCAAACTTAACATCATTATCATATTTACATCGATAGGTGAAATTATATCTTAGAATTTGAGGTGGACCACCATCTATGCTTTTCCTAGATTGAAGGAGGATGGGACAAGTGTATTGTCTAAATTGATTTATGGTCCTTGTTTAAAATTCAAAATAAACAATTATAAAAAAAGATACATAAAAAATAACTGGTAGCTAATGCATGATAACTCATATTTCAAGCATGGATAATATGTAATGACAGACAACCCATTTAATTAAAGAAGGAAACAAACAACCGATGATTACAACTAAGCATGGAGAACAAGTGACATATAACTTGTTCATGTCATTTAACTTGTGATCTATCGGTGTTCACCGACCATAAGTTAAAATTGCAGGTTTATTAAAATTGTTGGAAAGTTGCCAAACATGCCAAACAAAAAAATAGAGTAGAACATAAAACACTGACATAAAACAATTAGACAACATGAGTAAATGTAGAATAACATAGAGGATACAAACATAGAGATGTATGAGTTGTATAAATTGAATGCCCAAATCGAAATGATGCTCATAGAAAAATTTGTAATGCTTAGAGAGCTTTTTCGCTTCCATGGCTTGAGTACATAATAAATTGGCTATATGTGGGAGTTTCATTATTCATTTGGATTATAAATGCTTAGATAATGTCTCTCTTTATTCCTTCATGGCTTGAGTAGATAGTATACTAGTTATATGTGGGAGTTTCAATATTCTTTTGGATTGTGAATTATAAAGGGAGATATTGAGTATTTTTGTGGATTATGTGAATAGTTTTCTTGTATATGGATCTGTCACGTACCCACCTATCTATCCAATTCGTGGAAGGGAACATGATGGCAAATGCTGGGGGCTTTTACATAAACTCATCCCATACATTATATTTTAAAGCAAAGAAATACATGTGTGCATATGTAAATCAATTAAACATGCACAGCGGAATGAAAACCTCATACACACACATTACATGATGCCATTCAATTTAACACAGCCAACAAATTAATACATTTGCAGAAGTAATTACATAAGAAAATACTCATCTTGATGTAATGTTGTCCCAACAACTAGCTATGTCGCTCCAACGTTCCTCCCAACCGTAGGTCTCTGCCCAGCCTGTATTATTTTAGCACTTAGAGACCACCCCCGAGCTGGGCATGATATCTACAAGGAACTTGGGACTCTCAAACCCTGCATGGCCAAAGCAATGGATACCCATCTCAACCCCAACATTCTTTTACACACAGTAGCTCAAAACTGGCATGGATACACAATTCAACCATGGATTCACAGAATATGGTCTATGGGTTTTCCCCAAAACGTGGGCACACCAAAAACGGATTGTGGAAAGAGGGAATCAACCCCAGGGAAGAAAACCGATTTCTCCCACAGATGTATGAGCATTCAGTGGGCCAAAATGGCCTCAATTAAACCCCAAATTGTTTCCCCTCTCTTCCCCACTATTAGGCATAGCAAAAACACCCTTCCCAGCTAGGGAAATGAATCTAAACACAGGAAATTCATGGAGAAAAACGCCCAGGTAGCTCTAAACGCGTGAGGGAGCAAGACTGATGATTGAATAATGGCTTGGGGAGCAATTTCATGGCACTTTTTTTGCCCAAGAAGCCAAACACGAAAATCTAGGAAGGGTGGCTTGCCCATACTTGAATTTGGACAGCCATACCTCCCATTCCCCAAGGCATTAACTACCTCAACCAACTCTTGGGAGAAATCAATGATTGGGTACAAAAGTCAACATGGGTAGTTGAGGGTTCATGGGTTCTCTCATTGACACTTGACTTGACTTGATTGGCTCAAGGGTTTGAATATTTTCCTCCCAATTCATTGTAACATCATGCCCCCATCTATTGTTGCATTGCATAGCTAGTTGTGAGCATTTATATTAAGATGCATATTTACAATTTCCATGGTTCACTAGCACATGGGTAGCATAATTTCAAATACTTGTCTCTTCTAGATCGAGCGTTCACTAGCGGGGCCTTGGCCTTGAGATCCATGCTAGGAACCATACATAATATGCATACATTATTCACATTATAACCCAAAATATTACAAGGGTCAAAGTGGGGACGTGACAACCCCCTCCCCTTGGAATAACACCGTCCTCAGTGTTCCAATTACTTAGGAATACATATACGCTATATACATGTCCAAAATTCACAAAATGTGGTAGGCCTGACCTGCATTTCACCCTTTACTTGGGTTTTCAGGACCAAGTCCTTTGGTCTTCACAAACTGATCCCAGTGGCTGGGACCTTCTAGCTCTGCATGAGGGCATTGTTCCAAAACAATCCCTTCCCTTTCTTTACCTTCCCGCTGATCTACAAGTCTAGGAACTTTATGGTGGCTACCCTCTTGATGTTCCATTGTTGGGCAGTCACGAAGGCAATGATTTCGTCCACATCCCCAACATTTCATTAGTGGCTTTACCTTTTCTTGCTCAGTTTCCTTTGAATCTTCCCACCTGGAACGTTTCTTAATCGACCGATTGGATGAATGCTTCTTCATGGATCCAATTTCCTTTCCTTTACTGATTGTTCCCAGAATGCTTTTTACCTCTTTTTGTAGATGAATAGAGTCCTGCAAAACCTTGTGGTTCATCTCATCTTGTTGCCTCTATAGCTTGAGCATCTCTCCAATATTTTCTTGGGTCCTGGCAATTGTTTGAAGAAGTCTTTCAGCCAAATCTAATAGCCCTCAGTGTGCTGCCATGGTCATTGGAAACAACTGACCACACTTTGCTTACTAGCAACACTTTCTTGTGCCGGATGCAACCAATTGTTTCACCTTCTTACCTGTGAAATTCATCATGGAAATCCTTTGTTAGGACAAGCATAACATAAACATTAAAATTAGTCAATTATTTTCCCAATTGACATGGAATGTCCATGCTTTATTCATGGAACTTCCACACTTTCATGCTTTCCACATACACATGAACTCATTCATGTTCATTGTTTCACAGGAAATTTACTATTTCAGCATTCACAATTCATCTCAAGCAATTAAACACAATCTATTTTTAGCCATGACATGCACTCAACAAACCACTTATACTATGAAACGAGAACTATATACTAAGAACGAGAACTCTAGCCATAAAAACTCACATTTTTGCATAAAAAACACCGAAAACAACCCCCAAATCAAAAAGTGTTGATGCCAGTATCATGTTTTCATAAAAAACAACCCCCAAATCGAAAAGTGTTGATACTAGTTTTTTTTTCTCTGGGTTAAAAATATAGCCATGGCTTAAAAATCTCATACTGTTGTTTACGAAAGCCTTGAAATCAACCCCTAAATTGAAATTTTATGTTTTCAACAAATAAATTCCTAACGCTAACCCCCAACAAACTATTACAGAAGTTAAAAAAAAATTATAATGCGCCCCTCCTACCTTAACCCCCCTAACAAACTGTTAATAATTTTTTTAAAAATTTACATTTAAAAAAATAATTACATATTTGACTCTAACCCCCCAACGAACCATTAATAAATGTTTGAAAAAATTACATTTTAAAAAATAAAGTACATTTCATAATTCCCTAGCCCCCTACATTACCCCCTACCTTAACCGCCCAAAAATTACATTTCCTAATGCTCTACCCACTACGTTAACCCCCCCAATGTTACCCCATTGCCCCTCACACATTGTTTTAACTAAAAAAAATTAAAACCCAACTTAAAAAAATTAAACAATTAAAATAAAAACCTAAACTTAAAAGATAAAAAATAAAACCTAAACTTTACAACAAAAAAAAAAAAAAAAAACAAACTACCTAGACTTTACAAAAAAAAACAAATTAAAAATTAAAAAAAAAAACTATTCAAAAAAAAAATTAAAAATTAAAAAAAAAAACTATACAAAAAAAAATTAAAAAACAAAATAAAAATTAAAAAAAAAATTAAAAAACAAAATAAAAATTTAAAAAAAATTTAAAAAAAAAAATTTAAAATTAAAAAAAAAACTAAACTTAAAAATAAAAAATCAAAATGGCCACCCCCTTGGGCGCCCAAAGGGCCGCCCCACGGGGGAAGCCCTTTGGGCGCCCAAGTGGGCGGAGCCAGCACCCGCCCGCCCAAAAGTGGGCGGCGGGTGCTGGCTCCGCCCGCCCAAAAGTGGGCGGCGGGTGCTCGCTCCGCCCCCATGGGCGCCCAAAGGGCTGCCCCCGTGGGGCGGCACTTTGGGCGCCCATGGGGGCGGAGCCAGCACCCGCCGCCCAAAAGTGGGCGGCGGGTGCTGGCTCCGCCCCCATGGGCGCCCAAAGGGCCGCCCCACTGGAGTAGCCCTTTGGGCGCCCAAGTGGGTGGAGCCAGCACCCGCCCGCCCAAAAGTGGGCGGCGGGTGCTGGCTCCGCCCCCTTGGGCGGCCCTTTGGGCGCCCAAGGGGGTGGCCATTTTGATTTTTTATTTTTAAGTTTAGTTTTTTTTTTTAATTTTTTTTTTTTATTTTTTAAGTTTTTTTTTTAATTTTTATTTTGTTTTTTAATTTTTTTTTGTATAGTTTTTTTTTTAATTTTTAATTTGTTTTTTTTAATTTTTAATTTTTTTTTGTATAGTTTTTTTTTTAATTTTTAATTTGTTTTTTTTAATTTTTAATTTTTTTTTGTATAGTTTTTTTTTTTTAATTTTTAATTTGTATTTTTTTGTAAAGTCTAGGTAGTTTGTTTTTTGTTATTTTTTTTTGTAAAGTTTAGGTTTTATTCCCGTGGGGCGGCCCTTTGGGCGGCGGGTGCTGGCTCCGCCCCCATGGGCGCCCAAAGGGCTGCCCCCGTGGGGCGGCCCTTTGGGCGCCCAAGGGGGCGGAGCCATCATCCGCCCGCCTCTTTGAGGCGATTTTTGTTTTTTTTGTTTGTATTTTTAATTTTTGTTTTGTTTAATTTTTAAATTTTTGTTTTAAAGTTTGGTTTTGTTTAATTTTGATTTTGATTTTTTTTTTTTTGTAAAGTTTTTTTTTTTAATTTTTTTTGTAAAGTTTTTTTTTTAATTTTTAATTTGTTTTTTAATTTATTTTTTGTAAAGTCTTTTTTTTTTAATTTGTAAAGTCTACTTTGGGGCCGCCGTTATGGCCGGGTGGCTGGGGCGGTCGGCTGTGGCCGTCCCCACCCAGGTTCGACCCCGAGACCCCGTCCGATTGGCGCTCTCGCCCACCATTGAGCGCCAGTTATACTATGCGTGAAAAAAAAAAAAAAAGTCTAGTTTGTTTTTTGGGTTTTTTTTTGTAAAGTTTAGGTTTTATTTTTATTTTTTAAGTTTAGGTTTTTATTTTAATTTTTTAATTTTTTTAAGTTGGGTTTTAAATTGTTTTTAGTTAAAACGATGTGTGAGGGGTAATGGGGTAGTGGGTAGGGCATTAGGAAATGTAATTTTTGGGTGGCTAAGGTAGGGGGTAATGTAGGGGGCTAGGGCATTAGGAAATGTACTTTGTTTTTTAAATGTTTATTAATGGTTGGTTGAAGGGTTAGGGTAGGATATGTAATTATTTTTTAAATGTAATTTTTTAAAAAAGTTATTAATATTTTGTTAGGGGGTTAGGATAGAAGGGACGCATTATAATTAGTTTTTAAACTTTTGTAATAGTTTGTGGGGGGGTAGGGATAAGGTTAGGGTAGAAGGGGGCAATGTAATTTTTTTAAATATTTTCTTTTTAAATTTTAATAATAATTGGTTAGGTGGTTAAATATTATGAAAAATAATGTGAAATAGTATCATTTTTATACAAAATGACTAAAAATCTGTTAAAAATGGGTTTAAATGTCTTATTTTTCTCGATTTGTTTACTATTTTTTCCATAAAAATATATTATTTATGATTAAATTTTAAAGATAAATTTCGAAAATCTATGTGTTTTTCATTATAGCTAGCTTCTAAATGTATGTTTTTTGTTAAATTTCTAAAAAACACACTTGAAAATATAAATTAAAAATACTTTACAATAAAGATGTGTCAAAGGCCCAAAAAAATGCCTCAAAATGAAAATGTGTGATACTGGTATCAACCCTTTTTGAAACGGAGGTAAAAATAGCTACTAAAATTAGGAGAGAGAAAAACGAGAATTGTGTCGAGTTCTCGTTTCATAGTATAAGTGGTTAACAATATTTTGTTTTATAAATGCATCAATCGAAAGGAAAGAGAAGAGTAGGATTTTCTACCTCTTAGTCTTGTTCTATTATGGAGCTACACCATTGCCGTGGTTTCATGCTCCTTAGTCTCTTTCACTTCAATGCGAATGCTTTGACTTTCCTTTCTTGGCTATGACACTTAGTGTCTAAGGTCTGTCTAAGTATTTTCAACTAGGAACCCTCCTCCATAGTTGCCTACAGAACCTTTGGCTGCTATGACCCACTCATGTCCACTAGCACCATCTTTCATTACTGCTCATATTGATCTCTTTAGGATGGTCACATGTCCATCTGCATCCCTATGATGCCTTCTTGGTCCTTGCTTCCAACAATACCTATACTCATACATTGAATCAATTCACATGTTTAGTTTATTTTCATAGGGTTTATCTCTAAACAAGAGTTTAGGAAATCATATACACATGTATATTTATAAGCAAGAAGCTGCAAGGTATTTAAATACTTATTTGTATTGGATGCCTTTACTTTATTCCACAAGATCCTTCTTTGCTTTGCAAGCCTTGAATTTCCCGTGGACACAATTATGAATGTTGGGCCAGCATGTAGGCTACTCCATAATCATTCGAAAAGGCAATGCCAGGCCAATACGCCGACTGGGTTTATCAATCGTTTCCTTTATCAATATGCTAGGCCAGTGCTCCGACTGGTTTTATCAATTGTTTAAGGGGTGTTGGGCCAGTGTACACGCTGCTTTACCATATCAAGTAGTTAATGCCCAACTAGTCACTCTCTGGACTTATCAAGAACTTTATAACGTTCAACTAGCTACTCCTTGGATTTCTCAATAATTTATATCGCCCACTCATTTGCTCTCTGGATTTACTAGCAATTTCTAGTCTTTCAGGGTCTTTCCTTCCTGCAATGACCAAGGTTTCCAACAAAGAAACAATAGTGTATCAGCTTAGCTGTTAGAAGACTTATACCTGAAATCTTCCTTATTCCAAACAGGACATAAATGAAAACAAATACTTATCTGTATTGCGCGTTTCCCTTCTGGTCCACAGGGTCCTGCTTCGCTTTGCAAACCTTGGAATCACCTATGGGCTTGGATATAGTTAATGTTTAACCAGTACACCTCCCAATCGGCTGGATTTACCAAGCATTTGGTGGTGCCCAACTAGTCCCATACCTAGTTGTCCCTCTCCAGTGCCGAGCCAGCACATTCGTCTAGGTCATCGACCAATGGAAGGAAACTGCAACACCTGACCATTATAGGTCAAGGTTCTACTATGGAGCCATAAGCATCTCAGGGTTTTCAGTCAGTCTTGGTGCCCGCCCTCCTACTGCTGACCCAATAGAGATTTTATGCCTTCACCAATGTCACCACACCTTCTTGCACCATAACCCTTCACACACACATCAACTCTTCATTCATACAAGGACGCCACTCCTTCTCTTGTGCAAATCGGTGGTTCTTTTTAGGAACTTTATAGGTGACTTTCTTGACTGCAGGTTAATATGGCCCCACTCACATAAGGATGATACCCCTTTTCACTACACAGCTCCCTGGGTTTGTCCATCCCTTCCAATATTATTTAGTGTGAGCATAGAAAGGTTGCCAATTCCTATATAGTCCTTTTGCGTACCCTTCTTCACTTTGCCTCTTAATGTGAGTACCAATTGGTATCTGTGTAGGATGACAACACAAGAAGGATAAGCAGGCTTATCAGTATTGCTTCTCAAAATCGTAACCACATTCCATAACATTCACTATCAAGTATTGAAACACCAGGAATGCGTCCATTCCCTTTGGGTGTAGTCAATATTGACAACCCTATCATGACCTGACACCAGAAAAGGTGTGCACCCCCTTTCCAATGTGAGCCATGTAGGCCCTAATCATACTCAAGCAGTCTGAAATGATATAAATAAAGTAGAGCATGCTTTGCATATTAATCCTAATAATTTAGAGATGCATGTTCTTATCTAGGGTCACAGAATACTCATTCATTTTGCAGATGTATCTTTTCTTCATTTGCGAAGAATGGGGGCTCCCTTCTCTGAGTCAACAGTTCTTTGGTTTGCCACCCCAATCTTTCCACGTTCCATAATCCACTCATGCCTTCTTGGCATAGCTTTACCATCTCACTCTCATGGTTTTCCAACATACAACTCAGCTGAGATGTCATCCTTAATAGATGTAATGGTGTTTCACCCGAAACCCATTTCCAAAGTGTGGGGTCCTTCCCATGGAGTTTGGCTTCTACAGGTCATCACACATGGTCTCCCTACAATGTGTCTTCCTGGCACATTTATCAAATAGCCAAATAGTCAGCAGCATTTAACAATAATCATTCAATGGCATTAATAATTAAATTCAAGTATGAATTTGCAATTCGGTTCTCTACAGAAATTGATTTGCTTAGCCATGAGTCTGTTCTCATATCGTTTGGCTCTTGCTCATGATAGATTCCAATCTTCGTCATGGACTTACCCACATTTGCCATGCCCAAAACAATCTACCTGAAATCTGAAACTTCAATCAGCCAAACGTTTTGTAAGTCTCTATGCATATAATCCTTTCATTACTACAACAGTCACTGAAGTGATCTCAGAATTATAACACTCAATAATTCAAACACCTTCAGCTATTAGCATTTGAGGTGCAATGAAATATATGTACATATCTATATATGCATCGTTATCATCAATAAAATTGCAAGACATGCGTACACTATCCGTGCAATTTAAATAAATTGTAAGTACTCATTACTTCACATTCCATGCAATCTTTGTCCTTCCATAGAGCACTCTGGTAGCCCATCATCATGTCTACCTTCTTCATGCAATCTTTCTCCTGCATTCATAGCAGTTCATGAAATTCTCTCAGTATTAATAATGGTTCACCATTTTGTCTATTATCTAAATGCATTGAAACCTATACATATCACAACCATGCATTCTCGCAATGCATCTCAACATGTGCAATTACACATATGCATGCACATTCACAACATTTACATAATATTTTAATGTGCATTCACTCAATGCATAATCCCTCAACACAACTTTGCATCAATCCGCGGATACTATGCATTCCAGCATATTATGGCCTAACCATTCATATGGCATGTACTACCACAACATGACTATAGGTCTTTACTTTCTTTGGTTATTTAAACTTATAATTCAGCATACACAATGGCATGTTATAATTACATATGAATGCATTGAGGTTTCTAAGCAATCATAGGGTGTAAGGATCCTTTCCCTCACTTACCCACACCTCATCATACTCGGTAGATTAACATTCACATTCAGGCACTCAATACCATATGCAAACCAAATCAACATAGTTGAACATAGTTGAAGGGATCTTACCAAATCCTCTTTCAACATTCATGCAATTAAGCACAAATAACCATTCTGCATGGTTGTCATTAACATCGTTTGATGTTACTTGATCCGTTGGCCTCTTACCAAGGCTTCACAGTTTTTCTTCCAACCTCATGCTTGTAGATTTGTTGCACCATCTTTTCCTCATAAGGTTGGTCATATGCAACAATCATCATCCACGCCCTTAGTCATGCTATGGTTATCTTTGGTCCTTCGATTTCGCGCAATCTGGCGCATAAGTTCCATGGCATTTTTCTCTTTTAGGCACCTAAAAATTTCACTGAAAAACTGTTGTATTTTCTCTGTTTCGGCGGACTTCGTAATTCTCTTCCGACCCTTTGTAGACAAACTTCCTGAGTTCTTCCAGTCGAAAACTCAACTTTTCCTTCCGCCATTGCAGTAGAAACTCACCAACCTTTTCCGCC
Source organism: Larix kaempferi (assembly GCA_027924585.1). Classification (NCBI taxonomy): domain Eukaryota; kingdom Viridiplantae; phylum Streptophyta; class Pinopsida; order Pinales; family Pinaceae; genus Larix; species Larix kaempferi. Next base: position 6,553,043 of record BSBM01000833.1, on the reverse strand, counting down.
ATTGCGGCGCAAACTCGCCAGCTTCCTCCAACATTGCGGTGCAAACTTACCAACTTTTTCCGCCGTTGCGGATGAACTCGCCCATCTCTTCCGCCATAAACACTTAGAAAAATTTTGAAATTTTTCGGACCAACTCATCGAGTCCTTCCGTCGTTGCGCACCAACTCGCTGAGTTCTTCTGCTGTTGCAGACAAACTTGCTAAGTTCTTCTGGTCGAAAACTCATCTTTTCCTTTCATCACTGCAACGGAAACTCACCAATTCCTTCCGACGTTGCAGCAAAAACTCACCAACTTTTTCCGCCGTTGCAGACAAACTTGCTAATTTTCGCCGCCGTTGTGGATGAACTCGCCGAGTTCTTCTTGTTTGGCGAACTTAAAAATTTTCGGTCGACCATTTCGGCAAAAACTCGTCAGTTCCTTCCGCTGTTGTGGACGAACTCGCTGAGTTTCACCACCGTTGCAGACAAAAACTCGTAAGTTCTTTCCGATACGGACTTAGAAAATTTTTCAAGAACATTTAGAAAAAATTTCAAAAATTTGAAAGTTTGAAATTTTTCTTAATGGTCTATAATGAGCAGGAAGCATACATACCCCTACAAGCTGTGATAGGTATCCCATGAAGGCCCAAATGTTGCAACCTTCGCTCTGATACCATCTGTCACGTACCCACCTATCTATCCAATTCGTGGAAGGGAACATGATGGCAAATGCTGGGGGCTTTTACATAAACTCAGCCCATACATTAGATTTTAAAGCAAAGAAATACATGTGTGCAGATGTAAATCAATTAAAAACGCACAGTGGAATGAAAACCTCATCCACACACATTACATGATGCCATTCAATTTAACACAGCCAACAAATTAATACATTTGCAGAAGTAATTACATAAGAAAATACTCATCTTGATGTAATGTTGCCCCAACAACTAGCTATGTCGCTGCAACGTTCCTCCCAACCGTAGGTCTCTACCTAGCCTATATTATTTCAGCACTTAGAGACCACCCCCGAGCTGGGCATGATATCTACAAGGAACTTGGGACTCTCAAACCCTGCACGGCCAAAGCAATGGATACCCATCTCAACCCCAACATTCTTTTACACATAGTAGCTCAAAACTGGCATGGATACACAATTCAACCATGGATTCACATAATAGGGTCTATGGGTTTTCCCCAAAACGCGGGCACACAAAAAATGGATTGTGGGAAGAGGGAATCAACCCCAGAGAAGAAAACCGATTTCTCCCACAGATGTATGAGCATTCAGTGGGCCAAAACGGCCTCAATTAAACCCCAAATCTTTTCCCCTCTCTTCCCCACTATTAGGCACAACAAAAATGCCCTTCCCAGCTAGGGAAACGAAGGTAAACACAGGAAATTCATGGAGAAAAACGCCCAGTTAGCTCTAAACGCGTGAGGGAGCAAGACTGATGGTTGAATAATGGCTTGGGGAGAAATTTCGTGGCCCTTTTTTTGCCCAAGAAGCCAAACACGAAAATCTAGGAAGGGTGGCTTGCCCATACTCGAATTTGGATAGCCATACCTCCCATTCCCCAAGGCATTAACTACCTCAACCAACTCTTGGGAGAAATCAATGATTGGGTACAAAAGTCAACATGGGTAGTTGAGGGTTCATGGGTTCTCTCATTGACACTTGGCTTGAATTGATTGGCTCAAGGGTTTGAATATTTCCCTCCCAATTCCTTGTAACATCGTGCTCCCATCTCTTGTTGCATTGCATAGCTAGTTGTGGGCATTTATATTAAGATGCATATTTACAATTATCATGGTTCACTAGCACAGGGGTAGCATAATTTCAAATACTTGCCTCTTCTAGATCGAGCATTCACTAGCAAGTAATCATACAAAATATGCATACATTATTCACATTATAACCCAAAATATTACAAGGGTCAAAGTGGGGACGTGACATGGATTGAGTATATGGATTGATTTGTTTTGTATGTGGGGGAACATTTGAAGAAGATTTTTGTAATTTGGTGTAATATCAATAATTGGTAAACAACTAACACAATTAAATGGCCATGCAAAAAACTATGCATTTAAATAAATGAGTGCTCATGATTGAATGCCTTATACCGGTGGCTTATCTTGAGTGTTATTAGTTACAACCACAAGGTTATGGTTCAAGTCCCTAAGATGGTTTCCTGTATGAATATTGTGCATCTCACTCAATGTCCTTATTGGGTTAGCTTTCCAAAACTACAACCAACCAGTTTACCTTGGTACCATCGTCTAAATGAGGAGAAGTGCATAACGGGTTTCCTAGGATCTACATTTCATTGAAGAAAAAAAATGACTTATACTCTGATTTTATTCCTATAGGAAAGTTATGATGCAAGTTATGCATACATTATTTGTTATTAATAAATACAATGCACAGTGGTTTTGAAAGGGGAGTGATACAAAATTTGAGACCATAGCCTTGGAGCCTAGTGCCCAACCTTGGAAGGTGCACTTCAACAACTCAAAAGATGGTAGCACAAACCTCGAGTCTCATTGACCACCAACAATGAACACAAACTACCATTTTGTTGTAAATTTATAGTTTTCCATCATTTAGTAGTAAAATAATATTTGTTTATTTGTTTCACATGTGATATAGTCATACATAATCTCTCTCGTAATAGTATAAATGTTGTATAGTAAAATACATCAAGTGTATAATTTTAGTGTATTGTTAGGTCATTTATGAGCATTCATCTGACTAATCTCTTTGTATTATGCAATCACTCACTAATATGCATCATATTGTACCCTCTTTCTCATACCATTGGTCTTAAAGCATAAACCCTAGTTTAGTAAAAAAAATGTAGTTTTTGTACGGTTCTGTAGCCCTTTAAAGCTTTGCACTCTCATTAGGATAGTCTAAGGATCCATCATTTCCTCCCAAACCAATATAGCAATATGAACTTTAATCGCCTCATACATCCATTTTGTGCATCAATTGTACATCATTTTCAGAATTTTCATATGTTTATTTTTCACCAGTTGCACCATTATACACAATGGTAGACAATGTTGTTGAGTACCTACAACAATTCATGGAACACCCATACCTCACCCAATAGGTCCAAGAACATTTAGAGAAAAAATGCTTGAGTTGATCACCAAAGCACAGTCTCACCCAAGTCTTTAGTTAGATTCTTAGATCTCTCTCCCTCTATTTGGTGGAACTGATATAGACATGGAGAAAGTATATTTTTGGATTAGAATCTCACATATTTATTTCTAGGCCCACCAATTCAAAACTAACTTTGGGACACTAACACATGATATGCAACATTTCAATGGTAGTGCATTAGATTAGTGGCATGCATATACACATAAGTTGCAATATGCACACCACTTTTCAACATCACTCAATTTGGTGGTCGAATTGAATGATGACATTGCAAAGCCTTGGAATGCCTTTAGTACAACCTTTTGTGCATGCTTCTACTCCCATGGAATCAATAGGAACTCCTTGCACAATAGTTGTAGGAGTAAAATACATTTGTGTAGATGATACAATAATTGATTCAACATTGGTCCAATATTTAGAATCAAATCTACATTATTGACATTGAAGAGGTACTTATTGCCAAGTTTAATTCTCATTTATTGCCTTCTTTGAGTAATGTTGTTATCTTGTTTCAAAATACTACTCTTGATGAGGCCTTTCAATGTGCCCTCCTAGTGGAAAAGAGAAATGCCATCAAACACCCTTCTCATCGTCTTGCCAAAACTCTTGGATTTTTCCCTTCCCATAACACTTCTTCCTCTTCCACGTGTAGTGCCAAATTATACACTTTTCACCACACCTCCACATATGACACAATGGATTTTCATGTTGGTATAAACAAAGTCATGTTTAAATTTAATTGACAAAATATTTTACAATTATATATGAATATTGAGCAATAAATGATTAAGAATAATTGATGATTTTACAATGAGCCTCATGATGCTATACTCATATGCATTAACAAGTCATGAGGTGAATGTGTGTGTGCTTTGACCTTCATTAAGCATAATGAGATTATTATTTATTTATTAATTTTATCATTGTTGTTTATGTTTTTTACATTGCCACCTCTTTAAGGAATGTTTTTTCCTCAAAGCATAGTAAATAGGATTCTCTATAGTTGAGCAAGTTTCTTTGGAAGCATATTTTTTATCAAATTTTTAGGGGTTTGACTTAGTTCTGCTTTGAGTGTTAGCGAGGTTACTTTTTATTATTTACATCATATCCCAATTTCTTTTGAATTTTTTTGTTTAATGTAAACCTTGATGCTTCTTGGTAACATACTTTCCATACTTACATTTTTGTATGTTTGTATGTTTTTCTTTCCCTTTTCTTGTGATGAGAATTTTCAATCCAATATACTTTATAATTTTGTCCTTACTAGTCAAATTCCATGAAATATTCTTTGAGGTTGGTGGTATAAGTTCCCAACATCATCAACCATTCATCACCTAGAACCATATTCATCTCATCAAGTGGTAGAGCATATAGTCCTTTTTGTCCAATTCTTGGATTTGAATAGAGAATTTATGACATCTACCTACTCCTTTGACATTTTTTTCTATTAGAAGTTTTAATTGTGAGATCTTTGGTGGGGTACACAAAAAATGTTCAATCGTTTAGAGGAATCAATGTCTATACACTTATCGTTGCATTTTATTTTTTAAGATTCCTTTGAGCTTTAGTGTCTTAGGTTGTGATTTTCCCGTCCTAGTTGCAAGTAGAATTGTAGGTTTTTTTTTTTTTTTTTGGAACCTAGATCTTATCAAATTTATTGATATGGGGTAGAATATTTGTTTCTAGTTAGTTCTTGTATATAGTATTTTTATTAGTACTTATTTTTTAGATACATCTCTATTTTTATTCTATGGTGTGCCTGGGATTGATTCTAGTGATACTTTTGATGGTGGTTCTATTTTGATTTTATTTAGACAACCTATGTTATCTTGATATCTACGGTAGCTAGTGTTTAATGAATTTGGAATTGGTGGTTTTCTTCAATGTACTAAGGGTTGTAATAATATGTATCTAACCTCTAAGTGACTTGGTCAATCCTCTCTATATGCTCATTAATTATCTGTCATACTTCATCATTTTTATTGTTTATCATTCTTATTAGCTTTAGCTATCACTTTTCAAAACCTTCCATTAGTTTGTTAATTATACTTTACTAATCTAGGGGCGGCCAATCCTTCATTTATGTGTATACTCTACTAATCTATCAATTCCACCCCCTAACTCATGTTTTCATTTTCAACGTTATAGAGATAGTTCCTTACACTATTTACTTCATCTCTATTGTGGATAAGAACTGCATCAAATTCATCATTGCTAACCATATTGGGTGTCGTTTTTTTCCTTTGTAGACTCCACCTTATATATATATATATATTTAAATTGACTTTAGAAGAGAGATCTGACTCAATTACGCAATTATCCAAAGTAAAAATATAGGATTATTTTTCAGGGGATGTAACTTTTTGATGGGTGAATAGTATGAATGAACACGTGGGATTTTAAAAACATATGGAAACCCTATAAATCCAAAACAACTAAAATAGAAATAAATTAAACAAAGAAGAATTAATAGGATTCAATTAATGTATTTCATAAATCAACATGAAGTAACATAATGGGAGTCATACCTGGAATTACACAGAAAAACACTTACAATCAAAGTGCAGATGGAACTATCGAACTCCAATTTCTTGCTCCCATCAATTTCTACCAATGAGAAGCAACATGTGGGGGACTTCTATCCTCCCAAAACATCCCTTAGTCAATACAACTGAGATCCCCAAAGCCCTCAACCAATAAACAATGTCAACCTCTACTCCTCTGTGTACTGAAGCCCAAGCTCCAAGAACTTCTCAAGACTGATATTTGCTCCTAGCAAAAGATGTCTTGACCACCTTCTCAACATCCATTAATTATTTAGTCTTCACATCTATAAATGAAAAAATCTCCATGCATAGTCTCCACATGTCATCATGTAATTAAATCTTATCTTTAATCATGCAACTTTTAGTTAGTTTTTTCTATATTTATCTTTTCCCTTTATTTCATTTTAGTAATTTATCTTATTTTTTATATTTTATTTTATAATACATTAGCTACTTTATTATTATCACTATTATTTTTATCATCATCATCATCATTATTACTACTACTACTTATAATACCATTATTTATTTTCATCACCAAAGTATAAAATTAATTCAAAATATGGGTCATTACCTACTCCCCCCCTTCAAAGAATTTCATCCTAAAGTTAATTTTAATTTTGTTGCTTATGTGTTTTTATTTTCTTCTTATTTCCTCCACATCACTCTCTATTGTAACTAGTATAAGATCCACCTAAGTGACCATAGCAGGTATCAAAATTCCCCATCACAACTACGAGGAAGTGCAAGCAAAAATATAGTCATCTTCCTGACTTTCGACATTAGGTTTAAATCCTGTTGACCTAACTAGGGCCCTAATTTCCAAGGCCTCATTTTCCTATGTACGATTTTCGTCTAGTACACCGACCCATGTGCCCCAAGCATCTTGAAAGGATTACCTAAAATTCCTCCACAACTCCTACCAAGTATGTATCCCTAGGCATTGAAGCGCAACCACACAAATCCAACAACACGTACAACTCCAGCCCTTCTTTCGGACTTCAGAATCACAAATCCAATATCAGGCACTCTAGCCTTCTCAAGATGGTACCATGTCCCATTGAACATCATATAAGGCCAAAATAACCATTGGAATATGTTATTTATTGATATTTTCCTCATCCCATAAGGTGTTACTATGTAGATATTATCTTTTGTGGGTATGGGAACCCATGAGATCATTGAAAGAACCAACTCTTGTATCCCATTGGTGAATTTCATATCAATTAAGACCTCATATAATGAAACAAACACATTAGTTATAATAATAACAACCTCAACTCATAGAAAAATTCACATTCTAATTGTCACATGTAATCATGAGAACATAGCACATTGTCATAACAACATAATGAATAGTGGGACACCACATGGTCGTGCATGTCATCATAAAAAATCTCATTATAAACCCTACAACGAAAACACCTTCTAGCAAAGGTTTTTACAGAACCCCCCCAAAAAAAGTCTCATTTGTTCATTTATAGTGGAGGTTTCTGGTAGAGGTGGGAGGGTGGAGGATTTAGTGGAGATTTTATTATTGGTGCTCTTATATGGAAAATAAACATTAGTGCACTACTATATATGAAGCACTAGTGTGTAAAAGTATTACATGCACTAGCATCAAAATATTTATATTTTTATATATGCCTAAACTTTCCATTGCATCTACCATGAGATAATACATTGGGGCATTTTGACATTAAATGCACTGACTCTTCTCAAATATTTTTGAAAAAATATACCCTTTTTTATTAAAAAATGTATATATATATCTAAATGGTGCAATATATATATAAAATGCTTTGGTGTCCAATAATTCCTATAGATAACCAGTGCATCACAAAAGTGAAGCGCCAAAGTATGATAAAATATTTCATAAGAAAATATGCAAACTAATGCATTTAATATTCTTTTATTTTAATAATATTTTAAAAAAACTTGTATTTTTCACAACCAATCAGTGTGTTTCACATTATGAAACACAACAAGGTACATATGGATATGGTGCACTATCAGGTTCACTAGTGGGCAAAAATTTATTTTGGTATGATCAGATAATTGCATCGGATCATCTTCACCAATTGTGCATTGTTCTAGTGATTTTCATAATAACGTAGAATTGTGATTAATGGAAGAAAGAACATCAATGTGACATATAGTCGAGCACACCAAGTTAGGGTAGAATAAAAAAAATTACCATCCAATAACTTCATTTTTGCAATTCATTTCAAAGCTTGAGAAGACATAAGCATTGGTACATATAATCATTGTATGATCATCTCCTCATTGATGTTGCCTAGTTATCAAAATCTTCCCGTCCTTTCATTCATCAGTGGATTGGGAATGCTTTTGCAAAATGGTTCAAAAAAATCATTTTTTATGCATGTGGAAACCATACCTCATCGACGAGTAATAGAGCAGGTAAATTGCTTCTTGCTTCCTCATTTACAATTTTAGCAGATTGAAATTTGAAATTCAGCTATGATTTGCGATGCTTTCATTTTTTTTTAAAATTACAGGTGGTGCATTCAATCTGTTCAGATTTCACTAGAAAAATCAATGCACCCTATTAATAGACATAGAACACTATGAATGGTTTGTTTTTTGGCACAATTTACCCCTTGTTAATTTGTGGTAATATCTAGTAAGGGCACCGTTAATACAAATCTGATAAAATTACATGCATTCAACTGAAGTGATTTGTAACATACAGAAGCACTAGTATTGGTGCATATTAGTATTAAAATGCACCGATAAAATGAAGAGTTTAAAAATAATGCCTTTATAATTGGTGTTCTTTATAATCTACATAAGCACCATACATGTTGCTTCTAAGCACTAATATGCAATAACAAAAGCAACATTAGAGCCACATTTTCTTAGTGTGCTTGATAATTTTAGGAAGCATTGTCAATGGTGTTGTGATGCAAGGGCATCAGGACCCAAAGTGACCAGTTGAATATAGGTGATTGAATTCATCTAGAGGAGAAGTGACGACCTCCAGGTGAGAGTAGGTGTTATAGGTCAAATCTACAATTCTCCGTCTGTGATCACATTTAGCTTTCGATCACACAAAAGGACAACTTGGATTGAAGAGCAAGATTGGCCTAGGTGATGTATGGACCTGGATTACTCCTCTGCAGCTGACAAAACACTTATTTTACCTACATTTTGACATGAACTCTACCCTACAGGCATAAGAGTAGCGTACACCTTCTAGTATACTCTACTTTTCCTCTTACAGACTAGCGTACACCTCAAGAAACCTTGCAAATGTTTGTTGTAAAGCATGAAAGTTACATATTGTGCACTACTCCACTTGAGTAAACTCGCGTACATCTTAAAATGTAATAAAAAATATATAATTTGACGAATTGGGATTAGTTGAAGTTGGTTTGCAACTTCCCCAACCTCCCAATCAAACTACCTCTCGATCAAAACTGCCTACCTTGTCCCATAAATACAAAGGGGATAGATGAGAGAGAGGATGAGAAACTATGTATTAAGGGTTGTTATGCTGGAGGAATTCCAAAGTTAGTGTGAAGAGAAGGAGCCCATAATCCAGTTGCACAAGCACTCTGAATGATCAGGTATAATTGTATTGGTTATTTGCTTTTGACAATAAGGTTGAAATACCCTTCCTGTCCCAATCAAATGTCTAATGGATTGCATATTTGTTTGGATTAAATGCTTGATTGTATTTGATGTCTAAATTGCATTTCAATTTCATCATTGTTATATCAGTCAAGATATGTTGAGGAAGGTATCTTTTGTATTGCAGGTTCATCAAACGAAAGATCAAGTGAAGGATTGAGCGAAGGATCGAGTAAAAGCTAGGATAAAACATCGTTAATAAGGTACGCCTTCTAAGATCTTGATCTCTTTCCTTTTGTAGAAACCTATGTGATATGATCAATGTATTTACCTGTCACCCAAGAAGTTGGTAGTGTCCTTCTCCTTGCTATAAGGTAGAAATCCTGAACAACAAACTGGTGACCATACTGGGGAGTCCGGTTGTTTTCTATTCTAGGAGACCTAGATAGTTTTCCTTCCAGTACTTTTTGGTCTTTTTGATCCTTTGAGAGGCCCTGTAGGTCATTGTTACCTACTTTCCCTTGCTTGACTCATCTTAGTTTGAGGTTTCAAAGCCTATTTCAGACCTTTCCTGACATGAACATTGGTCTACCATACATACAGTAGCGTACAGTAGATGAAAAATGTTGCTTTCCCTACTGCATAGTAGGGTACATCTCCCAGTGTGCGCGGGTTTATACACTGCACAGTAGAGTATTTTCCTGTAAGTTTCTGTTTGCTTTTGGGATTTGATTTCCACTTGTTTGGTTTGATTTCTAGCCTCTTGCTTTGCCTTCTTAACTAGTCCTTGAGGTCTTTATGCCCTTGTTGAGTCTTGTTTGCCTCTCCTAAGCCCCTTAGGTCATTTTTTGCTTGCTTGAGTACTTTTGACGTGTCTTGCTTGTTTGTGACTCTTTTTGAAGACCGCATACTGTTCCTTGTTGGACATTGCTGCACTCCTGTACCCTAGATGCTTGTTGCAGGTATACAAACCTTTGTTTTATAAGATTTGTTGTTTGTGGAAACACTAGTACACTTTGATGGTGTCTTGTCCTATGATTTAGGGTTTGACCCCAAGTCGGAGTCCTTAGGGTGTTTTCAAAAGTTTTTTGAGTCCAGACACTTCCTAATTTCTTTGTCAGTTTCAGTTCAAGTAAGTTGAAGTCTTTCAGTTTGCTTCCATTGGAGTCTTTGTGATTGTAAGGTCATCTTTCATTCACTTGCCTACCTTTTGCTTGGCTTAGTGCTTTCTTAGGGTTTTTGCTACTTTGGAGCAACCTTGGAGGTTTTCCTTTCCGTTACAAGCATATTTTATCCCTGTTTTCTTTTCACATTGTTTCCAAGCCCAAAGCTTTTTCCTTCGAAAAACTTTGTAGGATGAGTCTTTGTCAAGTCATCGATTTGATTGTTGTGAACTTTAGAGTTGTTTTTCCTTACTCATATTTCTCTTTTAGGTCTTACTTACTTCCATTTTTGAATTCTTTTTCTTTTACATATATAAAAAAAAACAAAAAATGAGTTTGGTAGTTTAAAGTAGTAAGACTTATGATCATTTCTAAGTAGCATAGTTTACTCTGGTTTGAATTTGAAAAGAAAATAAAAAGAGACTTGTTTTAGGTTTGCTTAGTTTTCATTTTGGAAAGAGCATAAACGGAAAAAGAAAAAGAGTCTTTTGTTGTTTTGAAAGTTGTTTCATTTACGCACTTTATTTTCTATCACAACCATGCCACATAATGCACCGCAACCTTTGAGTAAAAAACAACCCTTAAAAGAATAATTAATAAAATTTATTAGCAACTTTTATTTATAGGGATGTCACTACACCAACTACCTTAGGCTAGGGTTTTGGATTAGAAAACACTTTAACTATCCAAAACCATTTTCATTACTCAATAATCGTAGTGAGACTGTTTTTAGGTAAACCCATTGACATCAAAGTTGTTCTGGAAGCTCCACTGAAACTGGAGTTAAGCACGAGGTCTTGCGAAGGTGAAATAGTGAGGATACCCCTTCACTTTTCATTCAGAGCATACACCAAGGCTGGTTCACGCACGTGGATCCTTTTGGATTTCGGGCTTAGCTACCCTGCCCATGCGTTCTAGTCAGACCTATGACTATCCCCCAAAGCTTCTTTCGTGTTAATGGTAGCCTTAGTATCTTTACTTTAGGGATTCTTACACAGGTGGCAGTGAAAGGCTATTTTCATTATACCTACGACAGATACAGAAGGTAACCCTTTTCAGTAATCTCGGGAGGGCGGTTTGGTGATTCAAACGCTTGCACCGAGAGGAACTGAACTGGATGTCGTATAACTATTCTTCGATGCTCTACTAGCTTGTTCTGGGCCCTGATCATCCCAAACTTTCTATTGAGAGTATTCACCATCCTTGTTTTCCTGGTTTTGGATACTTAGGATTTTGTAGTGGTGTGCTCTTTGTGCCTCTCACCCTTAGTTGGCCTTAGATATTTTGAGCCCATTGAGTCGGAACTATGGATAGCATATCGGTGAGCACCAATCAAGGGACCCCTGTTCAAGGGGATCCTTGTGCTTTTCCATTCATTGGGAACATTGGTACTCCTTTAATGGCTACCTTGAATCTTCCGGGATTCACTATAGGGCTACTGGTTTGGTTGTTTTCCACTCTGAATGCCTTTCATGCTCCTGATGCTTCTCAAATAAGCACCTCACATCAAGAGCATCATAAACCTATTCCCGCTTCGCCAATAACATATTCTCCTCCTCCTTCTATCTCATGTGGTGAAAGTAGTAATACTAGTAACCAATAGTCTAAAAGGAATCGATGGAGGTAGAATAGGAAGAAGATGCCAAAGCAAGGGGGAAACCACCCAGCCTCTGGAGGTCATGATGGGGGAACTTACCCAGCCTCTAGAGGTCATGCTGGGAAAAAACACTCAGTCACTATAAGTCATACTGAACCCACCCACCCATCCTCTGAAGGTCATGCTGGGGGAAACTACCCAGCCTCTGGAGGTCATGCTGGGAGTAAACTTTTAGTCACTGCAAGTCATACTGGAAGTATGTCTTCAACCACTGTTTTTCATGTTGAGGACACTTTATTGATCATTGCTGGTCATATTAATGATAAGTCACCAGTTACTGTGAGTCATATTGGAGACACTGAATCATCCACTGCAAGTCATGCTGAGAGTGTTAACATTGTCGACAAGCCTAATAAACAGAAGCTTAAGTTCCCTTGTAATTTTTACGAGGGAGACCACCTTACTCACTAGTGCCCTGCTATTCCATAGGTGCAAAGAGTGTGGTCCATAGTTCAAAAGTCTTTTGCTTCTGAGCAACCAGCCAATGCAAGTCATGCTGGGGGCAAGCTGTCAGCCAATGCTAGTCATGCTGAGAGTACTGTTGTTGTTACGGAGTCTAAGCTTATAGGACAAGCCAAAGTTCCCTTGTAAACTTTGCAAGGGAGATCACCTTACTCACCAGTGCCCTGCTATTCCATAGGTGCGGAGAGTGTGGTCCATGTCTGAAGGATCCTCTGCTCCTGAATTATCTATAGATTCCCAATAGCCTGATCAACCTTTGGTTGATGAAGTGGTTGAACCAATGCAATCTTTGGTCAACCCCACTCTTCCTTTGGAGAGTGAAGCGATCGAATCGATGCAATAGGTGCAAAGAGTGTGGTCCATAGTTCAAAAGTCTTCTGCTTCTGAGCAACCAGCCAATGCAAGTCATGCTGGGGGCAAGCTGTCAGCCAATGCTAGTCATGCTAAGAGTACTGTTGTTGTTACGGAGTCTAAGCTTATAGGACACAAGCCAAAGTTCCCTTGTAAACTTTGCAAGGGAGATCACCTTACTCACCGGTGCCCTACTATTCCAGAGGTGAAGAGAGTGTGGTCCATGTTTGAAGGATCCTTTGCTCCTGAATTATCTATAGATTCCCAATAGCCTGATCAACCTTTGGTTGATGAAGTGGTTGAACCAATGCAATCTTTGGTCAACCCTACTCTTCCTTTGGAGAGTGAAGTGATCGAATCGATGCAATCTTCGATCGATCCAACCATGTAAAGAGTTTAACGATCCCATGGCAGGAAGACTCAGAACTTTCTTCATTGTTTATAGAGTTCGAAGAAGAGATAGAAGAATACTCTATAGTACTGATCTCTAGATTTTAATATCGATCTGAGATCTGTTCTTGCTCGCCGGTGTTTTCTTGTTTAAGGAGTCAGAAAAACTTAAATAATCCTGCATATACCCCCCCGTGGATTTTAATATCCAACCCGGGTTGATATATGCTCACCGATGTTTTCCTGTTTAAGAGTCTGAAAAACTTAAACAATCCTCTATACACCCTTTCGTGGATTTCACATCGAGCCCGAGTAGGTGAGTTCTTGCTGGTGTTTTCATGTTTTGAGAGCCTGAAAACCCTAAAGAAGGCTCCAAAAGGTCCTTTTTTGTAAAGTTAGTCTCCTCCTCCGAAAAAGTGTAAAACAATGGAAGAAGAACTCTTCTAGCCATGGATGACTAGAGTATTCCTTTTTCGTAAGTAATCTGCAAAAGTCCGAAAAAGGGTTAAACTTATACTTAAGCAGATGTCGCTTCAAATCCTTTAACGAGTCTGAAATGACAACTATAATCAGAAATCTTGTCATATTTAAAGAGTCTAACAAGAGCTTAGAGAGAACTCCATAAGAATATTTTTCATAAAATTTTAACGAGCCCGAAAAAGTAAACTCGTGACCTCCTTACTGTTTTTAACGAGCTCAAATGAGAGATGGAAGAATGCTCGTAACTTCCTTACTGTTTTTAACGAGCTCGAAGGGAAGTGGAAGAATGATCGAAGCCTCCTTACTATTTTTAATGAGCTCAAAGGGAAGGTGGAAGACTTCTCGTGACCTCCTTATTGTTTTTAATGAGCTCAAAGGAGAGATGGAAGAATGCTCGTAACTTCCTTACTATTTTTAACGAGCTCGAAGGGAAGGTGGAAGAATGCTTGAAGCCTCCTTACTGTTTTTAACGAGCTCGAAGGGAACATGGAAGTCTGCTCGTGACCTCCTTACTATTTTTAACGAGCTCAAAGGATAGATGGAAGAATGCTTGTAACTTCCTTACTATTTTTAATGAGATCGAAGGGAAGGTGGAAGGATGCTCAGCGGTGGATCAATGTCCAAATGAATGGCATACTGCATTATGGACTCTAGGAAAACTTCATCAGAGGGAAGTAAATTATCCCAGATGGAACGCATATCTAAACATTCAAATGGAGTCTTCACCTGATCAATTGCCAGGACCCAGTCCCGAGAAGGTAAGCATGAATTCAGAGGCTTATTCTCAGTAGCAATTGGACTCAAGGAACAATATTCCACATAATTTGATTGTGACATAGTAGTGCCTACTGACGGGGGACATACTTGGTCTATATTCGGGTAATAAGAGGGATCAACAAATGTAAGCTAATCGATAGTGACAATGATTTCATTGTGAGGAAAATGCATCACACGAAAGAGCGTAGACACCACGGCCTACATAGTATACACGTAATCACGTCCAAGGATCATATCAAAATCCATGGGGTCCTTTAAAACCATAAAATCAACTAAGATTGTTTTTCCACTTAAAGTAATAGGTACCCGAGGGAGGAATCCCAACGGTTCACTAGGTCTTCTATCGAAGGTCAACGACCAATTAACAACTGGAATAAGGTTAGGAAAACCTAAGTATTTCCAAGCATAGCGGGATAAGATACTAACAGAGGCTCCTTCATCTACAATACATCGGTGAACCACATGGTTGCCGATATCAACCTTTATCTCGAAAGGTGTAGCAGAAGGAAAGCGAGGCCCAATTAGACTATTCCAATCAAAGGAAATGATCCCAGAGCTTGGTAGGGATTCACTCGGCATAGAGGTAGTGCCCCCATTTTCATAGACATCTGAACTGGTAATGCAGAAGACTTCCGAGACAGGTGCATCAGTCTCCGAAGGACTGATGGGATCGATCGAAGATTGCATCGATTCGATTGCTTCACTCTCCAAAGGAAGAGTGGGGTTGACCAAAGATTGCATTGGTTCAACCACTTCATCAACCAAAGGTTGATCAGGCTATTGGGAATCTATAGATAATTCAGGAGTAGAGGATCCTTCAGACATGGACCACACTCTCCGCACCTCTGGAATAGCAGGGCACCGGTGAGTAAGGTGATCTCCCTTGCAAAGTTTACAAGGGAAATTTGGCTTGTGTCCTATAAGCTTAGACTCCGTAACAACAACAGTACTCTCAGCATGACTAGCATTGGCTGACAGCTTGCCGCCAGCATGACTTGCATTGGATGGTTGCTCAGAAGCAGAAGACTTTTGAACTATGGACCACACTCTTTGCACCTCTGGAATAGCAGGGCACTGGTGAGTAAGGTGGTCTCCCTTGCAAAACTTGCAAGGGAACTTAAGCTTTTGTTTATTAGGTTTGGCAACAATGTCAACTCTCTTAGCATGACTTGGAGTGTATGATTCAGTGTCTCCAGTATGACTCACAGTAACTGGCGACTTGTCATTAATATGACTAGCAATGATCAATGACGTGTCCTCAACGTGAGAAACAATGGTTGAAGACATACTTCTATTATGATTTGCAGTGACTGAAAGTTTACTCCCAGCATGACCTCCAGAGGCTGGGAAGTTGCCCCCAGCATGACCTTCAGAGGCTGGGTGGGTGGGTTTAGTATGACTTACAGCGACTGAGTGTTTTTTCCCAGCATGACCTCCAGAGGCTGGGCAGTTTCCCCCTTGCTTTGGCATCTTCTTCCTATTCTTCCTCCGTCTATTCCTTTTAGATTGCTGGTTACTAGTATTACTACTTTATCCACATGAGGTATAAGGAGGAGGAGAAGATGTTACTGGCGAAGTGGGCATAGGTTTCTGATGCTCTTGATGTGAGGTGCTTACTTGAGAAGCATCAAGAGCATACAAGGCATTCAGAGTGGAAAACAACCAAACCGGTAGCCCTATAGTGAATCCCAGAAGATTCAAGGTAGCCATTAAGGAAGTACCAATGTTCCCAATGAATGGAAAAGCACAAGGATCCCCTTGAACAGGGGTCCCTTGATTGGTGCTCACCGGTATGCTATCCATAGTTCCGACTCAATGGGCCATAAACATCTATATCCAACTAAGGGCAAGAGGCACAAAAAGCACGCCAGTACAAAATCCTAAGTATCCAAAACCAGGAAAACAAGGATGGTGAATACTCTCAAAAGAAAGTCTGGGACGGTTAGGGCCCAGAACAAGCTAGTAGAGCATCGAAGAATAATTATACGACATCCAGTTCAGGTCCTCTGGGTGCAAGCTTTTGAATCACCAAACCGACCTCCCGAGATTACTGAAAAGGGTTACCTTCCATATTTGTCCTAGGTACAATGAAAATAGCCTTTCACTGCCACCTGTGTAAGAAGCCCTAATGTAAAGATACTAAGTCTACCATTAACACAAAAGAAGCTTTGGGGGATAGTCGTAGGTCTGACTAGTATGCATGGGCAGGGTAGCTAAGCCCGAAATCCAAAAGGATCCCATATGCGAACTATCCTTGTTGTATGTTCCGAGTGAAAAGTGAAGGGGTATCCTCACTATTTCACCTTCGCAATAGCTCGTGCTTAACTCCGGTTTCAGTGGAGCTTCCAAAACAACTTTGATGTCAATGAGTTTACCTAAAAATAGTCTCACTATGATTATTGAGTAATGAAAATGGTTTTGGATATTTAAAGTGTGTTCTCATCCGAAAACCTAGCCTAAGCTAGTTGGTGTAGTGACATACCTAGAAATAAATGTTGCTAATAAATTTTATTAATTATTCTTTTAAGGGTTGTTTTTTACTCAAAGGTTGCAGTGCATTATGTGGTGTGGTTGTGACAGAAAGTAAAGTGCATAAATGAAAGAACTTTCAAAACAACAAAAGACTCTTTTTCTTTTTCCGTTTATGCTCTTTCCAAAATGAAAACTAAGCAAACCTAAAACAAGTCTCTTTTTATTTTCTTTTCAAATTCAAAACAAAGTAAACTACGCTACTTTGAAATGATCATAAGTCTTACTACTTTAAACTACCAAACTCATTTTTTGCTTTTTCTGATATATGTAAAGGAAAAAGAATTTGAAAATGGAAGTAAGACAGACCTAAAAGAGAAATGCGAGTAAGGAAAAACGACTCTAAAGTTCACAACAATCAAATCAATGACTTGACAAAGACTCGTCCTACAAAGTTTTTCGAAGGAAAAAGATTTGGGCTTGGAAACAAAGTGAAAAGAAAATAGGGATAAAATATGCTTGTAATGGAAAGGCAAACCTCCAAGGTTGCTCCAAAGCACCAAAAGCCCTAAGAAAGCACTAATCCAAGCAAAAGGTAGGCAAGTGAACCAAAGATGACCTTACAATCACAAAGACTCCAATGGAAGCAAACTGAAAGACTTCAACTTACTTGAAATGAAACTAACAAAGCAATCAGGAAGTGTCTGGACTCAAAAAACTTTTGAAAACACCCTAAGAACTCCGACTTGGGGTCAAACCCTAAATCAAAGGACAAGACACCGTCAAAGTTTACTAGTTTTGCCACAAACAACAAATGTTATAAAACAAAGGTTTGTATACCTTCAACAAGCATATAGGGTACAAGAGTGCAGCTATGTCCAACAAGGAACAGTATGTGGTCTTCAAAAAGAGTCACAAACAAGCAAGACACCTCAAGAGTACTCAAGCAAGCAAAACATGACCTAAGGGGATTAGGAGAGGCAAACAAGACTCAACAAGGGCATAAAGACCTCAAGGATCAGTTAAGAAGGAAAAGCAAGAGGCTAGAAATCAAAACAAAGAAGTGGAAATCAAATCCTAAAAATAAACAGAGACTTACAGGAAAATACTCTACTATGCAGAGTTCAAACCTGCGCACATTGGGAGATGTACCCTATTGTGCAGTAGGGAAAGCAGTGTTTTTCATCTACTGTACGCTACTGTATCTATGGAAGACCAGTGTTCATGTCAGGAAAGGTCTGAAACAGGCTTTTAAACCTCAAACTGAGATGAGTCAAGCAAGGGAAGGCAGGTAACATTGACCTACAAGGCCTCTCAGAGGATCAAAAAGTACTGGAAGGAAAACAACCTAGGTCTCCTAGAGCATAAAAAAACCAGACTCCCCGGTATAGTCGCCAGTCTGTTGTTCAGGATTTCTACCTTATAGTGAGGAGAGGGACTCTACCAACTTCTGGGGTGATAGGTAAATACATTGATCATATCACATAGGTTTCTACAAAAGGAAAGATATCAAGATCTTAGAAGGCATACCTTATTAACGACGTTTGATCCTAGCTTTTGCTCAATCCTTCGCTCAATCCTTCACTTGATCTTCCATTTGATGAACCTACAATACAAAAGATACCTTCCTCAGCGTATCTTGACTGATATAACAATGATGAAATTGAAATGCAATTTAGACGTCAAATACAATCAAGCATTTAATCCAAACAAATATGCAATCCACTAGACATTTGATTGGGACAGGAAGGGTATCTCAACCTTTATTGTTAGAAGCAAATAACCAGTACAATTATACATGATCATTCAGAGTGCTTGTGCAACCGGATTCTGGGCTCCTGCTCTTCACACTAAATTTGGAATTCCTCCAGCATAACAACCCTTAATACATAGTTTCTCCTCCTCTCTCTCATCTACCCCCCTTATATTTATGGGACAAGGTAGGCAGTGTGGATCGAGAGGTAGTTTGATTGGGAGGTTGGGGAAGTTGCAAACCAACTTCAACTAATCCCAATTCATCAAATTAATATATTTTTTATTACATTTTAAGATGTATGCGAGTTTCCTTAAGTGGAATAGCGCACAATATGCAACTTTCATGCTTTACAACCAGCATTTGCAAGGTTTCTTAAGGTGTACGCTAGTCTGTAAGAGGAAAAGTAGAGTATACTAGAAGGTGTACGCTACTATAATGCCTGTAGGGTAGCGTTCATGTCAAAATGTAGGTAAAATCAGTGTTTTGTCAGCTGCAGAGGAGTAATCCAGGTCCATACATCACCTAGGCCAATCTTGCTCTTCAATCCAAGTTGCCCTTTTGTGTGATTGACAACTAAATGTGATCACGGACGGAGAAGTGCAGATTTTACCTATAATAGTGAGGGTGGTGGAGTGTCTAGATAGTCAAGGATGAGGCATTCAAAGTTCGATGACAGGTCAAACCTACAGAAGTGAAACTAGTCAGAGAAGAGTGACTGGCAGAACAGAAAGAGCTCGGAATATTGATCGATGGGAAAAGGCGTTGATGAGGACTAGGTGAGATGCACTAGAGTAAAAGGAATTGAGGAAATTTTTTTATTGAGTCTTACGACGATTGGAAGAGGCTGAGGCACATAATGCCAAGTAGTCAAAGAATTGGTTAGTGCAGTTAATGCAAAAGTTATGGCTATTGTTGGGTTCACCCGATAGCATGGTATGCCAAGAAGATCGCAGGTGAAGCATTGAATGCTCATAATTGAATAAGAGAAGCACCTAGAGACTTCTAGAAGCATATTAAGCGGGAATTCGAGGTAGTGATGGAGGTTATAAGTATAGAATGGGTTTCAGGATAAGGGGTTCTACACTTAGTTTCTTCTGGTTAATATAATTTGCAGCCACATTGTCAAGAAACGATACTGATTAGAAACAAAGCATTCACTCTGGATTGTAATCAAACTTTGTAAATTTGATTTTATGAATTAATAGAAAGATAATATTGGTGTCATTGAATTTTATTGTGTGCTCATTATGATTTTGTTGTGAATTCTGATATGTGACCCACTTCTAATGGGTTGCACATACACTAGTTGGTATCAGAGAGGGAATATCCTACATGAAGAAGAAAGAAACTCTAGCTATGTTTGAGTAGAGTTGCAGGGTATGGTGAAGGTCTAGTTGCGATTGGATGAGGGATTTAGTTGGTGATTTGGAGGGGTGATGATTCAAAGGGGTGTCAATGTCTTTGGTAGAGGGTGAAGATCACGCAGAGGAACAAGGGTGACCATTCAACGTGTAATATTTGGGGAATTTGTTCATACGATGAGGAATATGAAAAATGTGTTGGTTGTTGTGAAGGAATCCCATAAGAGAGGGTTTGTTGTTGATACCCATGGCCATAGTGATGAGGAGGTCGAAGAAGGATAAGTTTCTCAAGAAGAAGAGGAAGAGCCAGAAGAAAAATTGTTAAAAGTATTGTCAGAGATGAGGTGTATATCAAAGCTGGAAGTGTCTACCTACTAATGGAGTCTTAACCCTGGAGATTTTATAGATTGGATAAGAGATGTGGAGAAATATTTTGATATGGAGTAGATTGAAGAACCCAAAAGGATGAAAGTGGCTTATTTGAAGTTGAAAGGTCATGCCTCATTGTGGTGGGACAATGTACAGTTTGACATAGTTAAGAAATGAAACGATAAATTTAAAATTTAGATAGAATGGTTTCCAAGTTGAAGGAAAAATTTATTTCCACTGATTACATGATAAACTTGTTTAGAAAATGTGAAATTTGAGTCAAAAGGAGATGACTGTTCAAGAATTCACTGAAGAATTATATAGATTGTCCATAAGGTCAGGGCAGATAGATGAAAGTGAAGAAGTTGTATCAAGATATGTGAATGGATAGAAATATTCCATTCTGGATGAGTTGATCCTATCAAGGTTCAGAACAGTCAGAGAGGATTACCAATTAGCCTTAAAAGATGAAGAAAAACTCACCAAGAAGACCTCTACATCATAGGGGAATACTACTATGAGAAGTGGTGGGAAATTTATTTCCACAAAAGGAAAAAGTAGTGGGATGGAGAGGGAAGGAAGCAGTGAATTGAGGAGTGATGAGGGTACTGTAAGAAACCCTGCACTAAAAAATAGAAGGTGTAGTGAAAATCCGATAAGCAGAGGCACATTTGGAAAAATAGGATATTTTGGAGGAAAAGATATCAATAGAACAAGAGTATTTTTCTATGAATGCCGAGCGTAGGGACATATAACATATGAGTGCCAAAAAAACTTACATATAGCAAGTCGACAGGAGACCAAAGGTCGAGGAACCAAAAGAAACGAAGAGATGACTAGTTATACTATTGGGGATAGTTCAGATCAAGCTAAGCCCGGGGGACGTAGAAATATGACGACTAGAAGGAGTTTATTACAAACTGATTGAGAGGATAAGAAAGAAATAGAGCAAAGGAAGTCTATCTTTTAGACCATTTTCAAACTTAGAGGAAGATGTTGTTCCATGATATTTGACGGAGGTAGTACCGAGAACCTAGTCTTGACTAAATTCATAGAAAAGTTGGGTCTGAAGTGTTGGCCACATCCAAATTCCCATAGAGTCTCATGGTTGTAGAAGGGACATCAATTCATGGTTGCTATGTTTGTTTTTAGCAATATCCAAGTAATTAGATTGGCGATAAAGAGGACAACAAAATGAAATAATTTTTATTGACTATTTTGGAAGAATGAATACATGTGAAATGATAAACAACCCAAGATTTGCAACATCTATTTTAGACTTGGAAATCATATAATTATTACCACAAAAGGAAAATTTGGTCCCAATATCGAGTAAAGGCAGATAAGACAACCAAGTGCCATACAAAGTGTGGTTGTAAGAGGTTTGATATTTACTTTGCAGATGGATAGGGTGAGAGAAGTTTTCACTACCCTTCGTTAAAGGATAAATCCATCGGTGCGGACACCAACCGATCTCCCTAGTACGAATGGTTTGGATCTAGAACAAAGAAAAACAAATCTGAAAACCTTTCCCTAGATCTATCAAATTACTCGAATACAAATATTCAAGTCCATACCTTATTTACAAAGGTAGTCCTCGTAGCTTGAAGCTTTCGTAATCCTGCTTGTTGATGTAGAGATTACCTACAAAAGATTCAAAAGGACAAATACAAGAGACTACAAGATAACATGATAAATCTAAGAAATTGACCAAGTAGAACTACTATAAATGAAATTACACATCATTATGGGAAAGGAAGACATTGATGTATTAATTAAAATAGAGGAAAGAATTACAACCAATGAATCCTTGGTGTTGAAGATCGTTTCCAATGGAACCTTGCCTCAATTTTCCAATAATGGAAGAATGGATTCCTGGCTTAATTTATCCATCAATTGGTTGATCCCATTTGAAACCCCCTATCCCATGAAGAGGAGCTTCATTTATAGGTAAAAAGAGATGAGGAGAGGACAAGATTAGGGAGAAGGAGGAGGTAGGATCCTACTAAGCTGGGAGGCGAGTAAGATCCACCCTATATGGAAGGGATATGCCTCCACGAGGGTCTCCTTCGAGAGACTTCTCGAAACTTCTCATTTTCCACTCCGTACTGGAACCGACTCACCCTAGACACTAGAAACATGAGTCGATGGCGTGCTTTGTAGTGGAGAAAGGTGCGTCAATAAAGAAAAGACGTGCTTTGCTAGAAGGAAAGGTGCGTTGACCTCTCTAAACAGGGTTTTTACAGGGAACAATCCTCATGACTCATCTTCTAAGGATTTTGGTCAAGTACTTTAGGTATTTAGGAAAGGATAAAGTGTACATGGTTCATAATCATGATGAGTACAAAAGTATGAAGCTAGAGTAATAGGATAGGTGAAATATTTTGATGGATAAAGTATAAAGGATTGAGGCAAGCAACCGTTGATTGGAAATCTGTCATCAATAACCAAGGATCTTTTGCAGTACAATAATTTTATCATCCCAATGATTGACAACATAGCTTCCGAACAATACATTGCAGATCCATGTTGATACTGACCGATGATATGGACACAAAAATACAGCATGGATCCATATCTGAATGACTGAACACAATCATGGCTACTAAAATACAAGTGTAGATCCATGATGAGATAATAACACAACCAAAACCAATACAAGAGTGGATATGTGTGACAGTACATTAATGAGGTATACATCATAACATCTGTGTGGGGACCTACTAAAAAATATCCATCACAACCTGGGTGTAATAGTAAGACATCAAAACAACCGAGGGTCTTCTACCCATTCCCGAAATTATACGAATCTTACCTTGTGATTACAATGTGTTATAAGTCGAACATGGTAAAAACCACTTGATTAATGGTAAATGATGTGAACCATTAACAAGTGCAAGGGAAATCACCAATGATGACGATGATCCCCAATGAATCACTAGTACATCCCAACGAATGAAAATAAATGACTTGGAGTCGAAAATTCATTGAATCAATCCCAACGAATGAAAATAAATGAGTTGGAGTAAAAAATTCATTGAATCATTCGATCAGAGGTCAATGATGTAAACCTACTATTGAAAGTGAGGAAACCTGCCATTGAGGTATGTAGGCTCCAAGGTACCGAATAGTTTCTAAGTCTAATTCCTAGATGATGAACTGATTTCGACAGGAATAAACTCATCGGAGGAGGGCCATGATGCATCCCACATCATCTACACGAAACTGACACAAGAAGTGGTATAAGATGGTAGATCAAATGGGTGTGAAATGACACAAAGGTGTAATGGTAAACAAGGACGACCAACACAATAGAAGGTTTAATGACTACGAAGGTTGATTCCATCCAAAGACTTCCTTTGAACATTTAATGGCACGACAAGCGACTTGGCAGCATTGACTCAACATAGTAGAGACCAAGACATAATGCAACAAATGATTGAAGCATTCTTCAGAGTACCCAAAGGAATAGAATGACTCATGGAATTTGTATGACTCGAAGACAAGATGACTACCCAACTATTTGGCTATAATGTAGATAGGTGCCATATTCAAAGGTTACTTTAAGCTATCATTAATACAGACTAAAATACATCTTCCCATTCCCTTAATTTCCCCATCATGATGGATGAGTGCCTCTTTTATTTTTAACGAGACGGAAGAGGGTAACAAACGCTCGATGTATCTCATCATATGATGAGTCCAATCTCACATGTTTTATGAATCTGAGAAAGGAGGGGTTCGGTCCCAAAAAGGGTCCTTCCATGTATAATTTTACAAGTTCAAAGAAGGTAAACTCAGTGACATTTCACATTTAGAGAGTCTGAAACAGTAAAAAAAAGACTCCTCATGGTTCTTTTTCATAAAAGTTAGTCTCCTCACCTGAAAAAGGATAAAACAACGTGAGAGAGAACTCTTCTAATCATGATTGACTAGAGTATTCCTTTTTCGTAAATAGTCTAAATGGTCCGAAAAAGGGATAAAATATCACCAGATAAACGGTATTTCAAATCCTTTTATGAGCGTGAAATAAAAAAGTTCGCTTAGCAATATTTTCATATTTAAGGAGTCTAAAAAGAGCTTAAAGAGGACTCCATATACAACTTTGGCATGGTTGACGACCGAGTACGACAAAGAAAAAGTAAACTTGGAATAGTTCTTTTTCCGTAAGTAGTCTAGCGAGGTCGGATAAAGTGATAAACCTATACTCGTTAGACACACATTTTTACTCAATTTTTTAACGAGCACGACAATGGTATTAAAAGCACTCAGAATCTTTTTCATGTTTGAACCAGAGCACGAAAGAATAAAAAGTAAGCTCAAACCACTTTTCATGTTTCAACTAGAGCACGAAAAAAGTGAAAAGTAATCTCAATACTATCTTACTATTTTTAATGAGCTCGAAGACAGGTGCAAAGAATGCTCATGATGTCTGCTTAATTTTTTAACGATCTTGTAATACAAAATAAACTATGCTTGACATAATTCCCATTGGTAGGTTTCTTTCCAACATGATATCCAGAGGTTGGAATTTTTGTCCCAGCATGAGAAGTTGATGGCTTACCTCTAGTATGATGTCCAGAGGTTGGAGACATGCCCCCAAGCTCCATTTCGTTTTCCTACTCTTTTTGTTATCCAATAAAAAATCGTGGTTACTAGTAGGAATACCTTCACTAGCGGAGGAAGAAAAAAGAGGATTAAATAACATAAGTGAATGAAATGAAGGTTTAGATATTAAATATGGTGAAACACTTGACTCAAGGGGAGGGAATTTGTTTAATTTTTTAACGAGCTTGACAAAGGAATAGAAATATGCTCATGGGGTATTTTTTCATTTTTTAACGAGCTTGACACATTAATAGAAGTATGCTCATGGCCATCTTTTTCAATTTTTTAATGAGCTTGACACAGGAATAGAACTCTTCTCGTGAAGTTGGTTTCATTTTTACGCAAGCTTGAAACCAAAGGTAAACTATGCTTGGGAACGGTTTCAGTTTTACAAAAGCTCGAAACCAAAGGTAAAATATGCTTGTAGGGGTCTATTCCATTTTTTAAAGAGATTGGAGGTAGAGACCAATCTGTGCTCATGGTGACCCATTTCATTTTTTCAAACGAGCTTGAAACATAAAATAAAATATGCTCGTAATGACCTGTTTCATTTTTTAACGAGCTTGACACAAAAAGGGAACTATGCTCATACCACTTCATGGATTCCAAGAGGATGACGCTCCAGAAGGAATACATGTCGAGGGATAAGCCCTGATCATGGATTCTAAGAGGTCCTATATGGAAGGAAGATAAACCATGTCAAATCTCGAATTGAAGGTTAAATAAGACGAGAAATCAAAGAGAATCCCATGTTCAACGAAAGTTGGAAGCATGGGATATAATGCCACATAAGTTACTCGCGGTGGGTAAGATACTGCGTTGACATAATTCAGATGATCGGTAGTCGGGCGAGATTTAAGAAATGAAATTTGGTCGATAGTCACAATGCGTATGTCATGAGGGAAAGACAACACTCAGAAGAGTGTGGACACGAGAGATTTCATCACATAGAAATAATCTCGTCCGAGGAGCATATTAAAATTCAAAGGAATCAGAACTACCAAAACATCAATAAAGACTGTTTTTCCACCTAACGAAATAGGTACATCAATACTCCTAGCATGATGATCAAGGGTTGGTGGTTTTCCAACATGATGGTAAGAGGTTAGAGCTTTGAACTTCTGCTTAGTGTTATTCTTCTTAGCCTTCCTTTTCTTCTTCTTCTTATCCACCTGTTTACTAACATCACATATTTCGGTAGGTGAAGGGGAAGAAAGGGAAGTAGACTCAACATTCAATGAAGAAGGCGAAGGATCAACCTGAGGTTGATGCTCTTATGGGGGAGGACTGTGATCCTAAACAATTGGTTGAATGCTCATAATTGAATAAGAGAAGCACCTAGAGACTTCTAGAACTAGATTAAGCGGGAATTTAAGGTAGTGAAGGAGGTTATAAATATAAAATAGGTTTCAGGATATGTGGTTCTGCACTTAGTTTCTTCTGGTCAATATAATTTGTAGCCACATTCTCAAGAAACGATACTTACTAGAAACAAAGCATTCACTCTAGATTGTAATCAACCTTTGTAAATTTGATTTTGTCAATTAATAGAAAGAGAATATTGGTGTCATTGAAATTTATTGTGTGCTCATTATGATTGTGTTGTGCATTTTGATATGTGACCCACTTCTAGTGGGTTTCACATGCACTAGTTGGTATCAGAGCGGGAATATCCTGCATGAAGAAGAAAGAAATTCCAGCTATGTTTGGGTAGAGTTGCAGGGTATGGTGAAGATCCAATTGTGATTGGATGAGGGGTTTAGTTGGTGATTTGGAGGGGTGATGGCTCAAAGGGGTGTCAATGTTTGTGGTAGAGGATGAATATAATGTAGAGGAACAAGGGTGACCATTGACTGTGTAACATTTGGGGAATTTGTTCATACGATGAGGAATCTGAAAAATGAGTTGGTTGTTTTGAAGGAATCCCATAAGAGAGGGTTCATTGCTGAGACCCTTGACCATAGTGATGATGAGGTCGAAGAAGGATAAGTTGTTGAGGAAGAGCCAAAAGAAAAATTGTTAAAATTATTGTCAGAGATGAGGGGTATATCCAATATGGAAGTGTCTACCTACTCAGAGAGTCTTAACCCTAAAGAGTTGATAGATTGGATAAGAGATGTGGAGAAATATTTTGATATGGAGTAGATTGAAGAACCCAAAATGGTGAAAGTGGCTTGTTTGAATTTGAAAGGTCATGCCTCATTGTGGTGGGACAATGCACAGGTTGACATAGTTAAGAAAGGAAAGGATAAAATAAAAACTTGGATAGAATGGTTTCGAAGTTGAAGGAAAAAATTATTCCCACTGATTACATGATAAACTTGTTTAGAAAATGTGAAATTTGAGTCAAAAGGAGATGACTGTTCAATAATTCACTGAAGAATTATATAGATTGTCCATAAGGTCAGGACAAACATATGAAAGTGAAGAAGCTGTATCAAGATATGTGAATGGACAGAAATATGCCATTCGGGATGAGTTGATCCTATCAAGGTTCAGAACAGTCAGAGAGGCTTACTAATTAGCCTTAAAAGATGAAGAAAAACTCACCAAGAAGACCTCTACATCATAGGGGAATACTACTATGAGAGGTGGTGGGAAATTTATTTCCACAAAAGGACAAAGTAGTGGGATGGAGAGGGAAGGAAGCAGTTAATTGAGGAGTGATGAGGGTACTGCAAGAAACCATGCACTAGAAAATAGAAGGGGTAGTGAAAATACTAGATCTAGAGACACATTTGTAAGAAGAGGATATTTTGGAGGAAGAGATATCAATACACCAAGAGTAGTTTTATATGAATGCTGAGAGTCGGGCCATAAAACATATGAGTGCCAAAAAAACTTACATATATCAAGTTGACAAGAGACCAACGGTCGAGGGACCAAAAGAACCGAATATAGGACTGGTTATACTATTGGGGATAGTTCAGATGAAGCTAAGCCTGAGGGACATAGAAATATGACGACTAGAAGGAATTTATTACAACTTGATTGAGAGGATGAGAAAGAACTAGTGCAGAGGAAGTCTATATTTCAGACCATTGTCAACATTAGAGGAAGATGTTGTTCCATGATAGTCAACGAAGGTAGTACTGAGAACCTAGTCTCGACTGAAGTCATAGAGAAGTTGGGTCTGAAGTGTTGGCCACATCCAAATTCCTATAGATTCTCATGGTTGCAGAAGGGACATCAAGTCATGGTTGCTATGTTTTTTTTAACAATATCCAAGAAAGATGACAACAAAATGAAATAAGTTTTATTGACTTTTTGGGAAGAATGAATACATGTGAAATGATAAACAACCCAAGATTTGCAACATCTATTTTAGACTTGGAAATCATATAATTATTACCACAAAAGGAAAACTTGGTCCCAACATTGAGCAAAGGCAGAGAAGATGACCAAGTGCCATACAAAGTGTGGTTGTAAGAGGTTTGATATTTACTTTGTAGATGGATAGGGAAAGATAAGTTATCACTACCCTCTGTTAACGGATAAATCCGTCGGTGCAGACACAAACTGATCTCCCTAGTCCGAATGGTTCGGATCTAGAACAAAGCAAAACAAGAATGAAAATTTGTCCCTAGATATATCAAATTACTCGAATACAAAGAGTCAAGTCCATGCCTTATTTACGAAGGTTGTCCTCGTAGCTCGAAGCTTTCACAATCCTGCTTGTTGTTGAAGAGATTACATGCAAAATATTCAAAAGGACAAAGGCAAGAGACTACAAGATAACATGATACATCTAAGTAATTGACCAAGGAGAAATACTATAAATTAAATTACATATCATTTATGGGAAAGGAATACATAGATGTATTAATTAAAATAGAGGAAAGAATTACAACCAATGAAGCCTTGGTGTTGAAGATCCTTTCTAATGTAACCTTGCATCAATTTTCCAATCATGGAAGAATGGATTCCTGGCTTAATTTCTCCAGCATTTGGCTGATCAAATTTGAACCCCCCTATCCCATGAAGAGGAGATTCATTTATAGGCAAAACGAGATGAGGAGGAGAGGAAAGGATTAGGGAGAAGGAGGAGGTGGGATCCTACTAAGCTAGGGGGTGAGTAAGATCCACCCTATATGGAAGGGATAAGCCTCCACGAGGGTTTCCTTCGAGACACTTCTTGAAACTTCTCTTTTTTTCCCTCCGTACAGGCACTGACGCACCCTAGATACTAGCAACATGCGTCGGTGATGCGCTTTGTATTGGAGCAAGGTGTGTCAATAAGGAAAATATGCACTTTTCTAGAAGGCAAGGCGCGTTGAGATCTCTAAACAGGGTTTTACAGGGAAAAAACCTCATGACTCATCTTCTAAGTATTTTGGTCAAGTAATTCATGTATTTAGGAAAGGATAAAGTGTGCATGGTTTGTAATCATGATGAGTACAAAATTTCTGTGTAACACCCTCCAACAATTGAACAGACTTGAGTGTGTACATGATGGACATTTTTTCTCTCATCTCGTACAAGTTTTTGGACCTCCTGGTAGAGATGTTTTGGGTGGTATTGATATCATACTTTATCTCACTAGAAGTCTCAATTGACTCATCAGAATGAGAGGGTTGGTTGATTTAGGATGAAACGTAGTTGTTTTGGCTTCCAAATTTTCAAAAAATGAGCACATCGAAGTGTTCCTACATGTACTTTCTATAACACCTATTTTATTTTTAGCCACAATGGGAGGTTTTAGGCCATCAACATTGGGTAGTCGATCATTAATATAATGGGATAGTGTGACATGTTGAGGGTTCTCCTTCAACCTTTTTTTATTTTGAGCAACCACACGTTATTCACGTATCATAAAAGAGATATAGTTGACAGTAAAGTACCATCAACACAAGGTGGTGGATGGAAGATGGTATGTTACAATTGGTTGGGTAAAAAGGCTCTCCAGTTTCCCATTTTTTTTCTTGAGGTATCTTTCTCCTGATAAGAGCTTGTGGATTTTTTCAACTAGTTGGATATCTTGTGCATCTAAACTCGATCCTGAATCACAATCCTACAAAATTCAATGCATAATCATTCACATGAATGTGCACAAATAACATAATTCAATTAGATAATACAAACATAAATAAATATGAACTTAATACAAATGATAGGGAAAAACTTGATAAACTATGAACAATATGGAGTGAGCTGGAATATAAAGAATTGGGCATTTTATATTGTAACTTTTTAAATTCTATTGTCCCATTTTGACTTAGGTAGCTAAACTACATTTTTAACTATAGTTCATTTCTTAGCTTATTATCTGTTAACCTTACATGGATTGAGAAAACTATATATGTTTATATTATGGATCTAAGGATATAAAGAAGTTGTGTATAATGTTTATTAGTTATGTTGTGAATGATGAATGTAGTACCATGTCCCTCTACCATACTAAGTTAGATAGATACATGTGGTACATGGATACTAATTTATAATATGTTTGGAAATGAAACATTGAGTAGCATGCATATGGTAAATATATCATTTTATTTAAATTGACCATCAGTTAATAACTTGATAATCATTGGTAAATTGTGATAAGGTTACCCACTATTTTATGTCTCATAACCAACCCATAGGTTAAATGGGTGAAGTGATAGCCATATAATTATGATACTAAGGTGACGCAAATGGAATGGATTTTGAAAGAGTAATGGTATGATAGTAAAGCATTATTTTGAGAGTATTATTGGTTTGAATTAATTTCTATGATGTGTGGGAAAGTGCTGGTTTTTTTGTGATGCACAGTTTCCCAAAATGGTCATTCAATGATGTGATTCTAATAAAAAAAACAAAAACTCAGTATGGAAATTAATGGCATGTTGACCCTAGTCACTATTAGGAGGGATGGAAGTATTATCCATTATTTATCCTGTAAAACCTAGAGTCATGGGAGGGTTATGCTAAGTCACTCTCCCTGAGTTGTGCAATGATGACTAATAGTCACATGCTGGGGAAGATTGGTTGATATAATTGATGATTTATGCTTATAGACTCTATTTGAGTTAAGATAAATGTAGTTTGCACCTCATCATATTCTAGCAATGGAAAGAATAGGATATGGAAGATAGAAGTAGGATATAGATAAATAATGGTTTGGATTAGTTTAGAATGTTGTTGAAAGTTAGTTATAAACTTGGTTACTCATGTGTGTTAAAAATATTGATTTATTCATTTGTGTTGATCTCAATATGTTATGCCGTTCGTATTTCCTTCTGTGATCTAGTTAGTGTGATTAATGTTGTGATTACTGATTGTTGTCTTACATGTTTGGATGAGAGCATACATGAACTATTCATTATAGGATATGATTTATTACCATTAGCACACGCACAACATATGTATGCAATAGCTATGTATATATATGTTGCGCATGTGCACTAGTATTATTTCAAATATAGATTTACTATTAAATTATGATTATATTTTAGTTTATGCATATTGGGTTAATTAAATTTGTAATCTAAAAGATGGTTATATTTACTTATCAAAACAAAGTGAATTTCATTTTGGATATGCATTTGGTTTCATTTCATTAGTATAAGATATGATTCCTAATATTTTACCAAGGTTTGAATAATTATATTATATTTTATACATTAGGTGAAATGTTAGTTCAATTAAATTTAGGGATAGGACTGCATTATTTTATTATTATAACCTTTTGTAGAAATGGGGGAAACACTCCTCCCAAGCGGAAAAGGTGGTGGGAGGTGTTTAATAAGGATTTTTGGAAGAAGGAAATGGTTATTTTTTGAGGGGGGCGGGGGGAATTATGAGAAATTTTGAAGGAATATGGATTCGGAATGGGATGTTGGGATATTGCCCAAGGTATTTTGCTAAGTCTTATTGTTTTTTTTATTCTTGATAATTCCATGTGCACAAAGGGCTAGGAAATACATAGGTTTCATAGAGCTATAGAGTCAGATATGTTGCTCCTATTTGGATGGGAGGTAAATCCTTGTTTAGGTATACTGGACTAGACTGTTGTAGAGGAGGTTTTGACAAGATTCCTAATTCAACCAGATTATTGAAGTAATATACTAATTCTTCTTGTTTCAATTTAGTTACAAATTCTATTATAGAATATTTGGAATATAGATTATATCAGTATGCTATGAAAAGAAACAAAATCATTCTTACATAAAGTGTTTATGCTGAAATAAAATTATTACCCAAAATTGTTCTTAAGACAAAAATATTGTTTCAGATTTAACTGTTAGCCGTACAAATTTTGAAATTTAGAACGATGTTGTGAAAATATTTGAGTTACAGTTAGACTAATTAGTTATTAAAAACCTAATTAGGATAGAGGTCTTATAGATAGTATTAGAGCCTAAATTTCCAATACTGGAACCCTAAGGGTCATAATCAAAATAGAACATAAATATGAACATAGACATAAATATGCACTTAAACAAACCTAAAAATATAAACATAAACAAAACTAGAAATCTAAATTTCAACGTAAATATAATTGAAAGAACAATTTATTATTATTATTGAAATCAAGCTTGATAAGCTATTTGTAAAATTATAGATTATAGTACAAAGAAAATTGGAACTTAGTTCCATACTTCAAAAAAGGGTGGGGGGGGAAACAAGCCTTTGAAAGGCTATTTTACAAAAATAAAATAGGCATGTAGGATTCTAGGAAGGGGTACTAAGGAACATCTTTCCTTATGCTTGAATCCACTCCTACACTACTTATGAACAAACAAAACCTTACTCTGACTTGCAAGAATATTGTTGAAATGAGATAATCCATTTTTTACAGGATGGAGTATTTGGTTTTGAGTTTATTGAACCCAACATTTTGGACTACATATAAGACATTCCATCTTCAAGGGTTCACCATAAGGATGAAATACTAATGAATTAAGAGTTTCCACTTGATTAATACTTGATTTAAAGGTTTTTTTTTAATGCAATGAGAGAAGTCATCTCCCCTCACTAAGCCTTGAAAGAAAAACCCTTCACACATAGTTAATATACCCTATATCATATGAGTTGATTTATAATTGGATTCCAAGTGAAACTGAGTTTTAAACCATCATCCCTATTTAGGGTATTGATACAGTTCTCCATCTTGAGATCCTCTCTAGTTCTCCTCTTATGTAATGTTCTTATTTGGAAATCAACTTAGAATTCTCTATGTAGATGTGATGAGAGGTGTCATGAGAGTGCTCTACTAGATCATATCTAGTAGCACGATTATTCATTATGTCCATTTCATGTTTCTTTTAAGCAAATTTGCAGAGGCTGACCTGTTTCACCAACATACTTTTTTTGCATGAACAAGGTGTTGATGCCTGGAAAAATCCTTGTGTTGATAGTAGGGATTCTCCCTAATGAAAGGTCCCAATTAGACACTTCACTGTTTGGAATAGGGAACCTGTCCAATTTATGATCCAACTACCATTCAAAAATGGTATTTGAATGATTTTATCGGATACAGCCCAATCCACCATCTATAATTTTGACAGTTTTATATGAAATGAACATTATCAATCCTACATGCTATAATACCCCATTTTGATCCTAGGATATACAAGATTTTAATGTAAATATTGTATACATGTGATGTATGTTTTTCTAGCGTGGAGCTCAAGCCCAAGGTCCCCGCTAGTGGAAGCTCGAATTTTATTTAAATGCAAGTATTAGACATTATGTTACCCATGTGTTATTTGGCCATGGAACATTGTAAAAATGATGTAAAGAAACATCATGCAATAAAATACCAAAACTGGCTATGGAGACAACGAATGAGAACGGGCCATGTGTATCCACTAGGGAGTGGTGAGGGGGTTGTGGGATTGAGCCATAAGCTGCCAAATGTCATTGTGAGAACCCATTTTGACTTTCCTTGATGACATTTATTTCTGTTGTAAGGGAGTAGTTAAAGGTTTCAGTCCATGGCTTCAATGGAGCATGGGCAGCCCAGAAATTCGTATTTGCAGGTATGGGCTATGTTTTCTTGTACCACAAATCCCTCTACCTCATGGGGATTGCTTCTTCCTCATCCCCATTCCATTGGGGAAGTTACCAACATCATTTTCCATCCAAAACGAATTCCCAGTAGTGAGAAAAACCATAAATCGCAACTGTGCAAGAATCCACATTTTGAAGAACAAAAAATGCCTAGATTTGGTATTGGACAGTGAAAACCAATGGGGGATCCATAGATATGAACCTTGGGGCAAAATTGAGAGTATTGGCTACCCCGAAATCCATAGGAAAACCTAGTTTTTGCAGCCCAGAAAACCAGTGATGGATTTGAGTTATTCGTTGATAGAATGGTGAGAAATCCAAGTGTGGATGTTGGAACAGAGGATTGGATTGCTTGAATTTAGCCTGAGATGTTTGTAGCTCTGTGGTTGAGTTCATTGGCATAGCACCCTCTTCATCTGCTATTTTCATGCTTAATAAACCCAGCTGTGTGCTGGCTTAGCATGACCATTTGAGTGAAACCATGACTGTGAGTGAGCCCATCTAGTTCCTCCTTAGTGGATACACAACCCAGCTCAAGGGTAATCTCTCAGCTAAAAGAATAGAGGCTGGACAGAGATCTATGGTTGGGTGGAACGTTGCTCTCACATAGCTAGTTGTTGGACGATTTCATCTTCAAGATAAGTATTCACTATGGTTTGAATGATGTTCATTCTGTGGTTTGCCCTGTATGTTAAATTACTCATGTTACTTGGATGAAATGATTATCTTAAGTTAGTTGGTATGATGCCTGCATAGCATGAGAATGGGAATGATTATTATGTGATTGTTTCACTATTCTTCCTGAAGAAAATAGGCTGATGCATCTCCTTCTGCTTGTATGTTATTATGGTTATTCCACTGTGTTTATTAAATGAGTTGTGTTAATTCTATGTTCTGTAATGTCTTAATTAATGGCTGCTATTTACATGCTGATTGCATGATGAAACTGTGTGTATACATAGTGTTTAATTCCATTGTGCTGGTTGAGTATGAATAGGTATGCACAAGTTTTAATTAACCATGCATTTCTAAAGAAATTGACTGGGTCTGAGTTTTGCCAATAAGCCCGGTATTTTGGTTAACGTTTCCTTCCTTACACCGGATTGATGGAAGGGGACGTTACAGAGTAGTATCGGAGCTCTTGGGCCCTTCATAGGGATATAAATCATTGTGTGTATATTTAGTTAGTATTTGGAATTAAAATGCATTAAAGAAACCTGAAGATCTTATGGCTTCTATTTGTTAGAATGGGAAATCATTCCCATGACTGTTTTGGGGATTTTTGCAAAAACTACTTGCATTGATTCCATCTTATGAAAGTGAGGAAGGAGGGAGAAAAGCCCTTCTTAGGTTGAATGCTTGCTTTAAATTGTTTCCAATGCAGTAACATTCAGTTTTGTATTTGTCTGTTTGCCTCCATGGAGGAGAGAAAGAAGGCGCAACCTATGCCATCATATATTATTCTATTGTTTTGTTGTTTTATTCTTGACATGAAAGAGATGCAAGTTCTTGACATTCTTTTACTGTTTTTATGCAAGTTTGATCTGTAGTAACTCACATCTGTAAAGAAACAAAGGGCACATTCCAGAAAATTTGTAATTGTCTGTGAAAAATTGCAATTCTTTTCAAAGTTAGCGTTAATTTTTGCACGGTGCTAGCGACAGAGTTAGCGCTAAGTTTTACGCGGCGCTGGAGGCAGAGTTAGCACTAAGTTTTGCACGGCGCTGGCGGTAGAGTTAGTACTAAGTTTTGTGCGGCGATGGTGGTAGAGTTAGCGCTAAGTTTTGCGCGGCGCTGGCGGCAGAGTTAGCGCTAAGTTTTGCGCGGCACTGGCGGCAGAGTTAGCGCTAAGTTTTGCACAACGATGACGGCAATTCTCATGGTAAGACCCGCGCCACCCGCGACAATTTTAACCTCAACATTTGAGCCAAATAGGAAAATGTAGCAGCTTTTCACTGATATTCTCAGGTGTCGAAAATGAAAAAATCGCCATGAAAGTTATGCGCTAGATTCCGCAAAAAAAAAAAATATAGAGCCAAAAACTTGATTTTTGGGTAGAAGGAGCAGTCGGGCTCAGAATGGGATGATTCCTGTGGGGCTCGGAGGCCATTAACAAAGGCCATGAAAGAATTAGAGAGAACTCCGAACCCAGTGTGCTCCAATTTGACAGAAAATGGGGATTAGTGACTTTTGTAAAAGGGTGTCCTGAGGCTCAACGGAAGGTCGGTTTGGGCTTAAATCGATATGGTGCGGCCATGGAGTAGGCACAGTGTTAAGTTTGGAATCTTGGAGCCAAAATCCAAAGGATCTGGAGTCGGGGTGAGCAAGAAGGCCAAAAAGCACTGTTCCGGGCCACTTTTTTGGGATTTTGAAAAGCTTGTGGACAGTAAAAGTGACCCTAGATGTTGGAATAAAAAATTCTAATGAACTAGACATTTCATATTCTCATTAAGATGAACAGTTTTCGTTAGACGAAGATTTTCCAGAAATGCATAGTTTGGGAGATAGCCATTTTTGGCCAAATTTTGAGATTTTAGGGGAAAAGTGAAAAGTGAGAAGTAGTAAAACCCAGAAATTCATAGAAGATGAATGGTGCATCGGAACACTTATCCGTGAGTTTCTAAGCGTTCCTTGGTATATGGAATAACTTCACTCGGTAGAAAAGTTTTTGTGTTTCTTCATAGAGTTTCTTCCAAAGGTGGCTGAAGTTGGCATTCTGGACCAAAATACAACTGTGTAGAATGTGCAGAATTGGGGTGAAAGTTGTCATTTTTGAAGTGATGTAGTTTCTACACCCGATGTCGGAATGGAGCAAGGGGACAGACATTGGAAAGCTTGTCTAGTAGGGAATAATGGCACATAATCAGAATTCGAATGGAGCTATCATGCATCATAGATAATTGGAGCAGAAAAGTGCCAGTGGCTGTTTGGAAAAATTGTTGTCAATATGGGAAGATTCTAGAATTGCATGCCTGGCAGTAGCATGCCATGAAATTGAATCAGCTATGATGTGGAAGATGAAGTTCATGCAAAGATGAGGGATTGGAAATGGAGAATTCCTTAACCCCTGTCTTGCTAACTGCATTTATATTATATAAGCTTTATGTGCATAAAATTATGGCATGAGAATGCTGAAAATGCAAGAGATTAGATGAATGGCATGAAGATGCATTGATTGACATATTAATAAACATTTCACAGTGCATGAGTATATGTTTTGCATGCATATGACATTACGTATTGGTAAAAGTAGTGAGATTTCACCTATGCAATGAACCACTAATGATAAATATTGTGGTTGATAATCACTATTGGTGTTGGTTTTGGTTGTAGGACCAAAGACAACAGAAGCATGGCTAAAGATGTCGATGATGTTGTTGCATGAGGGCAACAACCTTATGAAGAAAGGATAGTGTAGCAAATCTGCGATCATGAGGATTGGCAAAAGGACTGTGTAGCCTTGGTAAGAGGCCAACCGATCAGGTAACATCAAGTGATGTTAATGACAACCATGCAGGTAATGGTTATTGATGCATAATTGCATGAATGTTAAAAGAGAATTTGGTAAGATACCTTCGACTATGTTTGAATTATGTTGATTTGGTTTGCATGTGGTATTGAGTGCCCGAATGGGAATGTTAACCTACTGGGTTTGGTGAGGTGTGGGTAAGTGAAGGCAATGCTCCTTACACCCTATAATTGCTTAGAAATCTCAATGCATTCATATGAAATTATATCATGCCATTTGAGTATGTCGATTGTGAGTTTAACAACCAAAGCAAGTGAGGACAAGTGGTCCTGATTATGGTAATGCATGTTATACGAGATAGTCATGATTACGTCATAATATGTTTGAATGCAAACCATTCATGAACGAATGCAAGATAGCATTGAGTGGATATGCATTAAGAGATTTTATAAATCTTGTGGTTATTCCTTGAATGAATGCACTTGAAAATGTTGTGTAAACATTGTGGATGTGCATGCATCTGTGTGGAGGCACATGTTGTGATGCATTGTGCGAATGCATGGTTGTGATGTGTATGATTCATTGCAATTAGATAATAGATGAAATGATGAATTGTCAAAAATTATGAGATCATTTCATGGACTGTTATGAATGCAGAATAGTAAGTGAATGAAGAGGGCAGTCATGATTGATAGCCTCCCAGAGTGCTCTGTTGGAAGGACAGAGTTGCATAAATGATGTGACTGTACCTTCCAATTTTAGTATGATAATGATTTACGTGAAATAAATGAGTTTGGTGACATTGATATGTTAACATCTAGAAGTGTTTGAATTATGGAATGTTATAATTCTGGAAATGCTTTAGCGACTGTTACAGCAATGAAATATTATATGCATGGGGACTCACAGCATGTTTGGCTGATTAGAAGTTTCAGACTCCAGGTAGAAATGTCTTACATATGGAAATGGGGATAAGACCATAGTAAAGAATGAACTCTACCATGTGTAAAAGCCAAAGGTTATGAAAAGGTTCTCATGGTTGTGAAATTTAATTTATGCATGAAACAGATTTGAAAATGTTATGATTTAAGTTTATGAGAATAATATCATGGTTGCAAATCTAATTTCCGTAGGGAGCATATTTGAAAATTCAATTTAGAGCTTATGAGAAGGAATCTCATGGTCGAGAAATCTAAGCTCTGTTAGAAAGAAGGATTGAAAATCTCAGATTTGTAAATCTCTTATTTGTAATCTTGCTAATAATTGCTAATGACTATTTGGCTTATGTAAAATTGTGTCAGGAGGACATCTTGTAAGTGAATGTTCATGTATGGTAGCAAACATAAATCCATAATGGATAAAATGGTGCCACTTACAAGAGCCAAGCAATATGAGGATAGCCTCATGGCTAAGAAAATCAATTTCTGTAGTAGACAGAGTTGCTAATTCATATTGAATTTAATTATTAGTACCATGGATTGGTTATGGAACAATTATAATTGAATCGTATTGTTAAATGTTGCTAATTGTTTGGCTATTTACTAAGTGTTCCAGGAAGACACATTGCAGTAAGACCATGAGAGAGGGCTTGCATAAGCCAAACTTCATGGGAAGGGATCCCATGATTTGGAAATGGGTTTCGGGTGAAACACCATTAGACATTATGAATGTCTCATCTACACTGCATGATTGGTAAACAATATGAGTGAGATGGTAAAGATTATGTCGGTAAGACATATGTCGGATATAGAATGTAAAAAGGAGTTGGGATGGAAAACCGATGGACTATCAACTCAGAGAAGGGAGCCTCCATTCCTCATTAATCAAGAAAGAACTACACCTGCAAATGGATAAGTGTTCTGTAAACCTTGACTGATATATATATGTATATATACATATATGTGTGCAAGTCTAATTGTTAGAATTACTATGCAGAAGATATTCTATTTATGTACATTATTCAGACTGCTTGACGTATGATTAGGACTTGCATAGCTCCCATCAGTGAGGAGTGCACGCCTTCCTGATGATGAGTTATGTTAAGGATGCCAATATTGATTACTCCCTAAAGGAATGGATGCATTCCTGGTGTTTCAATACTTGATAGTGAATGCTATGAATTATGGTTATAATTTTTGAATAATAGCGATGACAAGTTTGCCTATACTACTTGTGTTGTCACCTTAAACAGATGCAATTTGGTGCTACACACTAAAGGAACAAAGTAAAAGGTTGTTGTGAGGGGTTGTAGTGGAAGGGTTAATGTGTATGAAAGGATGTTGTGGAGGTTGTGGGGATTTTTTATGAAGGGTAGTGAAGGTGTTGATGAAAAGGCTGTTATATGCCTATGGCACCATAGTAGAGCATTGACCTAAAAATGGTCATTGTGAAGTTTCCTTCCAAGTCAGCATGAAGGTGTACTGGTTGGAAATTAATTATTTGATGTTTTGGAGCAGCCTGCGTGCTAGCCAAACATCCCAGTTCACAGGAGAATCCCAAGGCTTGTAAAATAAAAGCAGGACCCTGTGGACCAGAGAGGAAATGCCCAATACAGATAAGTATTCAATTCCATTCATGTCTTATTTGGAATAATGAAGGTTTCAAGTATAATCCCTCTAACAGTTAAGCTGATGCACTATTGTTCCTTTGTTGGAAATCTTGGTCAATGCAGGAAGCAAGGACCCTGAAAGAATTAAAAGTGCTTGGTAAATCCAAAGAGTAACTAGTTAGGTGCTACAAATGCTTGGTAAAACCAGTCGACGTGAAGGTGTACTGGTTGGGCATTAACTACTTGAATGTTATGGAGTAGCCGGCGTGCTGGCCAAACATCCCTCAAATACTTGATAATTCCCAGTCGGAGTACTGGCTTAGCATATTGCTAAATGAGATGTCTGATAAAACCAGTCAGCGTACTGACTTAGCATTGCCTATATGAATGGTTGAGGAGTAGCCTGCGCGCTAGCCCAACATTCGTTATTATATCCATAGGAAATCCAAGGCTTGTAAAGTAAGAAGGAACGTATGGAATAAAGTGAAGATATCCAATGCAGACAAGTATTTGGTTATCTTATAATTTCTTGCTTATGAATATACATGTGTATATGATTTGGTTATGACTTCCTAAACTCTTGTTTAGAGCTAAATTCTATGAAAATAAACTAAACATGCGAATTAATTCAATATTTGAGTGTATGTATTGTTGGAAGAAAGGACTATAAAGGCATCCTAGGGATGCATGTGGGCATGTAATCGTCCTAAAGAGCTCAGCATGAGCAGTAATGGAAGAAGGGGCTAGTGGGATTGTGTGAGTCCTAGCAGCCAAGAGTTGTAGAAAAACCATGTGGAAGGACCCCATGGTTGAGAGTCTGAAATAGACCATAGACACTAAGTGTTATAGCCAAGAAGGGCAGGTCAAGCATTCACGTTGAAGTGAAAGAGGCTAGGAGCATGAAAACCACAATGGTGGTGTGGGTTCCAGAATGGAACAAGGCTAAGAGAAGAAAACTCTTACTGCTCTCTCTTTCCTTTTTATTGATGCATTTATAAAAACAAAAAAATTGTTGAATGCATGTATGGCTAAAAGTAGAGCGTGTTTATTTGCTTGAAATAAATTGTGAATGCTGAAGTAGTTAATTTCTTGTGAATGGATGAACATGAAAGAATTCATGTGTATGCTGGGCAAGCATGAGAGGTGTGAAAGTCTCATGAATAGAGCATGGGCTCTTCATGTCAATTGGAGAAAAACAATTGACTGATTTTTAATGTTAGGTTATGCTTGACCTAACAAGATTTGTAATGATGAATTTCACAGGTGAAAATTAAATCCATTAGTTGCAACTATTACGAGCAAGTGTTGCTTGTGAGCAAACTAAGAACTAGCTATGCACAATGACCATGGCAGCAGACCATAGGCTGTTGGAATTGGATGAAAGTTTTCTTCAAACAATTTACAAGACCCAAGAAAATCTTGGAGAAATGCTCAAGGTATAGAAGAGGCAGAATGAAATGAACCACAAGGTTTTGCAGAACTCTATTTGCATGCAAAGAGAGGTAAAAAACATTATGAGAGCAATCAGTAAGGGAAAGGAAAATGGATCAATGATGAGGCATTCGTCCAATCGGTCCATTAAGAAACGTTCCAGGCATGAAGACTCAAAGGAAATTGAGCAGGTAAAGATGAAGCAGCCAGTGAAATGTTGGAAATGTGGAGGACATCATTGCCTCTGCAACTGCCCAACAAGGGAACATCAAGAGGGTAGCAGCCATAAAGTTTTCAGACTTGTGGATGGGATGAAGATTAGAACTAGCAAGAGAAGCTCGTGGAAGCCAAGGGACTTGGTCCTGAAAGTTCAAAGTAAATGATAGAATGCAAGGAAGATTTGCAAAATTTTAAAAATTTTGGATGTGTAAATTGTATATGTATTCCTAAGTCTTGGAACACCGAGGATGGTGTTATTCTAAGGGGGAGGGGATTGTAATACCCCATTTTGACCCTTAGGATATACTAGATTTTAATGTAAATATTGTATACATGTGATGTATGTTTTCCTAGCATGGAGCTCAAGGCCAAGGCCCTCGCTAGTGGAAGCTCAAATTTTATTTAAAGGCAAGTATTAGACATTATGCTACCCATGTGCTATTTGGCCATGGAACATTGTAAAAATGATGTAAATAAACATCATGCAATAAAATACCAAAACTGGCTATGGAGACAACGAATGAGAAGGGGCCATGTGTATCCACTAGGGAGTGGTGAGGGGGTTGTGAGATTGAGCCATAAGCTGCCAAATGTCATTGTGAGAACCCATTTTGACTTTCCTTGATGACATTTATTTCTGTTGTAAGGGAGTAGTTGAGGGTTTTAGTCCATGGCTTCAATGGAGCATGGGCAGCCCAGAAATTCGTATTTTCAGGTATGGGCTCTGTTTTCTTGTACCACAAGTCACTCTACCTCATGGGGATTGCTTCTTCCTCATCCCCATTCCATTGTGGAAGTTACCAGCATCATTTTCCATCCAAAAATGAATTCCCAGCAGTGAGAAAAACCAGAAATCGCAACTGTGCAAGAACCCATGTTTTGAAGAGCCAAAAATGCCCAGATTTGGTATTGGACAGTGAAAACCAATGGAGGATCCATAGATATGAACCTTGGGGCGAAATTGGGAGTATTGGCTACCCTGAAATCCATAGGAAAACCCAGTTTTTGCAGCCCATAAAACCAGTGACGGATTTGAGTTATTCGTTGACAGAATGGTGAGAAATCCAAGTGTGGATGTTGGAACAGAGGATTGGATTGCTTGAATTTAGCCTGTGATGTCTGTAGCTCTGTGGTTGAGTTCATTGGCTTAGCACCCTCCTCCTCTGCTATTTGCATGCTTAATAAACCCAGCTGTGTGCTGGCTTAGCATGACCATTTGAGTGAAACCATGACTGTGAGTGGGCCCATCTAGTTCCTCCTCAGTGGATACACAACCCAGCTCAGGGGTGATCTCTCAGCTGAAAGAATAGAGGCTAGATAGAGATCTATGGTTGGGTGGAACGTTTCTCTCACATATCCAGTTGTTGGACAATTTCATCTTCAAGATAAGTATTCTCTATGGTTTGAATGATGTTCATTATGTGGTTTGCCCTGTATGTTAAATTACTTATGTTACTTGGATGAAATGATTATCTTAAGTTAGTTGGTATGATGCCTGTGCATAGCATGAGAATGGGATTGATTATTATGTGATTGTTTCACTATTATTCCTGAAGGAAATAGGCTGATGCATCTCCTTATGCTTGTATGTTATTATGGTTATTCTGCTGTGTTTATTAAATGAGTTGTGTTAATTCTATGTTCTGTAATGTCTTAATTAATGGCTGCTATTTACATGCTGATTGCATGATGAAACTGTGTGCATACATAGTGTTTAATTCCACTGTGCTTGTTGAGTATGAATAGCTATGCACAAGTTTTATTTAACCATGCATTTCTAAAGAAATTGACTGGGTCTGAGTTTTGCCAATAAGCCCGGTAGTTTGGTTAACGTTTCCTTCCTTGCACCGGATTGATGGAAGGGGACGTTACACATGCAAATGCTTTTGCTTACTACTTATGTTTGTTCGACCGATAGGAAGAAGCCTCACCTAGTAATGCATAGGTTCTTACCTCTCGTCTTATCAGCTCCTTTATTGTTGGTCAACCAAGAAAAGGGCCTAATTAAATGCAATGTTCTATTTAATCTAAACTATCCTTGCAAGGAGCGAATTTAAGGAAGAGAAACAAAAGAAAATAGTACCATACATTCAAAAAATATAGCTACTGAAGATAATGTATTTAAAAGTCACAACATAAATTTAACACATTAGATAGATTAAGAATTAACATTCATTACATTCATTGGTCACAGAAAACAAAGAAAACTGTATTTGTGTTTACGTACACTGAGATAATTCATAAACTATTAGAATAATCCAATAGAATAAGAAATATATTACTGCATTTCCATAAACAAAATTAAGAAATCAGTTCTACACATTTGTCCACACACTTCAACACAATATTCCTTGTGTTAGAAAAACATGATCGTAGAGCAATAATAATAAACAAGATGCAAATATAAATCACATCATAAAACACATTACAAGAGAGACACCAATATAAGTTGGTTCACCCAAGATGGACTATGTCCACATGGAAATTGCTAGTCCTTATTACTATACCATCCAACAAATCAAGGGATACAACCTGCATCACATCCTACGCAACTTTCTCTTCACTCTCTCACAATGCTACAATACACAACCATATTACAATGCCTTCCTTTTAAAGAGCGTGTTAACACCAAAATTGACCCCCAAGGCTGAAAGGGGGTAATTCTTGGTAACCACTAACCAATCTTTGGCCTGTGCTACCGATCCAACACAGACACAGAGGGCTCTCTCTAAAATCTCATGAAAAGACTGGAATAATCAAGATTGTCAATAATGAAAAAGAAACACCAGCATTCACTCCCAAGATATTCAATTACAACAATTATACAAAAGATCGAATTTTTGTTTGGAACAAAAATGATTCAAGCACTGTTTGGTTGAAAACATATGAATTTCGTTTGGGCAATGGAGTCACATTTAAAAAACTCTGAAACATCATTCACAAAAGTTCTGCAAATGCATTTACAAGGGCAAGGTAGCAAGCAGCTAGTAGTCAAGGAGATTTAATTTGTGGAATAGAAGAGGAAAGAAACAGTCCAT
This sequence comes from Larix kaempferi, assembly GCA_027924585.1. Classification (NCBI taxonomy): domain Eukaryota; kingdom Viridiplantae; phylum Streptophyta; class Pinopsida; order Pinales; family Pinaceae; genus Larix; species Larix kaempferi. The sequence continues at coordinate 6,508,210 of BSBM01000833.1, read as the reverse complement.
CAATGTAAGGCATACCAAGATGAATCCTACATCAACTTTAGTAGAATATGTTGGTGGAATACTTGGGAAAAGCTAAGCAGAGCATAACTTCTATGAATTCCACTTAACCGTTACCCTGATCCAAGCATGAAAGAAATAACACAGAATGGAATAACAAAGAGAGAATCACAATTTCACATGGGAAAAAAGAAAATACATACTTCTAGACCAAATACACAGGAATCCTTGTCAAAACGCAGGCTTCGGCTCTGCAAACTTTATTAAAACAGCTCAAAAAATGTTTTACAGACTAATCCTCAAAATACCAAAAGCTTTCAAACAAGATTTTCAACTTGTGTGCCTTCGATTACAAATGTATTTATAGATGTCTTCGAGCTCTAGGCTTGGCTCCTTCTGAATAGAAAACAGTTACAACCATATGACACCTATCTAATAGCCAAATCGAGGCATTGTTTGTTGTCGCTATTACAAAACAAAATATCTATGAGGTAGGCTTAACTGCCATTTACAATTGCGTGGCCAAATTACTTTTAAACAAAATACAAAACAAAAGTTGCAGTTATGTAGCTGCTCTCAGCTGAATTGCTTTCACTGCTCATCAAATCCTGGATGCGTCCATGATGGTTGCTTTCTGACTTCACTGCATCCTTTCACGCTCCTATCTTTAACTTTTCTTTCCCATACTTCTCTACCAGCTTCCATTGCTCGGGCGAGGGTAAATCCTGGGAGGCGAGCTCTTTGAGTAATATCCTTAGCTCAGTGTATTCAGTGTAGGAATAGCCAACATGAAGAGTTCTGGCTTCTCTAAAAGTTACTGCTAGCTCGAAGTCACCTTTCAGTGTATCAACGACTGTGCCACCTGTTAAGGGTGTATTTATGTTGATGAAGTCCTCTTCATTCATCCTGCAGTCCCACAAATTAGACTTGTATTCATCTTTTGTAAACATGACTTCATTCTCACCCCAGAAGGTAGGCAGGCCCTTTTTGAACAGAGGATCAAATGCTTCTTTAAAGAGCTGTGCCTGCTTCGATATGATATCTATCCCTGATTGGACAACTTGCATTTGCTAATATCTACTAATTATCTTCTTAGCTCCTATGATTATGGATACCCTGTCCTGGATGTTTGCAGCTGTAGCTTGTTCCTCTGAAAGGCCACCTAAGAACTCAACTGCATTCTGGGCATGCTCCAAAGGATTTTTGTTCAATCTCTCCTTCACCACTATTACACCTTGCTTGGCTAATTTCACCACTACTCCTTTATCCATTATAAAATTTAGGTAGGGCCTTAGATCTTCAGCCTGTTTTATGATATCATCCCATATGATTTTCCTAGCTTCCGGTAACACCTTCTTCCCTATCACCTATTCCTTCAAACTATCAAGCTCTGATCGCGTCTCCGGGTACTTGGTTTCCGAAGCCTCCTTTTGGCCTTTTGCAGTATCCTTCAAAGTTTGTAGATTGGCAACTTGCTTCTTTAATCGGATCACCTCAGCATCCTCCAAGATGGCATTAGCTATCTTCCCTATCAAGGAAAAATCTCCAGCTGCAATGGAGGCTGAGGCTTCTTGATCTATTTCCTTTTCCTTTTTTTTCACTTTCCTATCCAATTCTTCAAATTGGGATTTCCATGAGTTTGCACTGGCCTCCACATAGGTCATGTCAAAATTCAGCTTATTTTCCCTATCTCCAAACTCCACCAATTTGGCTTTACAGTCTAACAACTCCCCTTTCAACTTTTCCTTCTCTTCTTCCAGCTCTGCTATTTCAGAACTATTTTCCAACTGAATGGTGGGGATCTTTAGCTTCTTTTTTAATGACAGGATCTCTTGATCTTTTTCATTCAACAACTCTTGGATGTTTTTCTTTTTATCCTCTTCGGTCTCATTTGCCAGCAACTGTGCTTGATGTTTATTTGCTGCGCTTTCAGAGACTTATTTTCTGCTTTCTCGAGCCCCAACTGTTTCTGGACTCTGGACTTATTTGTCTGTACTTTTGATAGTTCTATCGCAAGCTTCAATAGCCTATTATAGATGACTTCCCCTGTCTCTTTGTGTAGATTGACTATATCAGGGATAGGGATGTCTTCCAGGTTAAACTTTACCTCTGTAGCTTTGCTCTTGGTGGCCATGGCCAGGCTCAATGTGTTCTGGGCCAGATTTCGGCTAGTAACCAAGGCCACTTCTTTCTTGGATATCTTCCTTACCTCAGAATACAGCTTAGCTTCTGCTGGTATGTTATTAGCATTTTCATCATATTCTTCCAACAGCTGGTCCCTACTGATACTTGATCCTGTAGGTCCTTTAGGTGGTTTTCCAAATACATGCTCTTTTACTTCATAATGAGACATGAGAAACTTGACCTGATTTTTCTTAGTTTTCTCTTCTTGTATTTTCACTATTTGTTGATCATCACCCTCCACCTTTTGCGTCTTTGCAGCTCTTTCAGAGTCACTATCTACATCCATAGGGCCAATAACCTTTGAAGTACTGGTTTTTTCTGGAATTTTGTCAAGAGATAAGTCTACGGGTCCTATAGGAGCTTTACTAGGTGATCTGCTTGGTGAAGGTGTGTCTTCCTGAAAAAGGAATCTTAGAGTTTGAGAGTCCTCCAAAGCATCAATGTCCATTTGTCCTTGATCAATATATTCTAACCAATTGGCTCTCTTAGTCATTCCAGCCATCTCAAAATGCTCATATCCCTTTCTGTCAGCTGCCTTCCTTCTTTCTGAGATTATGTGATGTGGATCATAGTTCATTGCATCCTGGGAAGGGAGTCCTAGGTCTATCATCATCCTTTCAATTCCTGAGATGGTTATTTTGTGTTTGATTACAAAAGAACCCACTGTCCAGGGGAAATCTAAGTCAGATAACTTCTTGATATCTATAAAATGTTCACGTTCAGCTGTCAGTTTCTGCCTTATGAACTCCAAATGGAACAACCTGGGTGTCAAAAATGCAGGGAGCACATATGGTGGGTGTGAAAATACATATACTCTAATTACAGTTCCCTGTTTTAGTAAAAACCAGTCCCCAATCCCTTTCTCCATGGGGGGCTGTAGCAAATCCTTCATTTCTGGGAGTACTCTAGGAAAATTCTCATGGAAAAAGATGTGATAAACCCGTGCCATCAAGTTATTCATGAAAAGTATGTAATCTGAATACATTTCTCTTGTAATTTTCATCCCAGGTACCTATAGGTTGTCTTCAACTGTTGTTAAGAACATCTTCAGTAAATAATACTGGAATCTAAAGGTCCTTGTCTTAGGGAACTCAACTAACTGGGAGTGAATATTTTCAGCTAGGGCATCATCAAACCTTAGACATGCAGTCTGGACAAATGAATCTGGGTCTGTTTGTTCTATTGGACAGGTACTTAAGATGAACATTAGACTGATCAATGTTTCTGGAATGTATTGGTCATTATCTAACCCTAAAAACTGGGATATCATGGAGATTATCCATTTAGACTCATCTTTGAACAAACTGGCCTCGTCAGGGAAAACTGAACCTGGGAAGGATGCATTTGGTAATAGGGCATCATGGTAAAAGCTCTATTTGAGTTTGTTTAGGGCTAGGCGAAAGTATTGAACCAGGTCCTCCATTTGATACCCTAGGGCTTTCTGACCGAATTCATGGGGAATGGCTAAGGCCTTTCTAACAGTCAGAGCTTTCACTGAGCAGAGGGTCTTAGAGCTTGAGGCATCTAGGATCGCTCTCTGTTCTGAGGAATAATTTGTGGCACACCACTCAATGAATTCAGGGCAATTTGGGGTCTGGGTGGTGGTGAACAGATGAAAGAAGGACTGATAGATCTTATGGACGTTTATTCTTTTGCCTCTTATAACCTCCAACCTCTCCTTGGCCACATCTATGGAGATGTTGACCAGTATGGTGTTGAATATGTCACCATCCTTGTCTTCCAACAGGAGACCAATGATTGGAGATTCGGCACCAGGGGAATCTCTTACTTCATCCATTCAAACAACTTCACGGGAAAAGAGAAGAACAAACCAACCTGGTGATCTGACACCTAGACAATTTTCCTGAGCTTCTGGTTGGCTGGTCTGCTCTGCGGGATTAGGTTCTTTCACTTTCCAATGCATCCGATACAGGTGGAGTTCAAGTCTTTGTACATACCCGATTTTTATAATGCTAGATGCCATATCACCCCTCCAGGTGTGACGGTGGTGAAGCCACATCAGCCATTGATCTCCTTTCTTGCTCGAATCCTGACTGTATGATGGCCTTAACTTTACTGGACGCAGCGATTTGAGACGTGGTTAAATTACCCACAAGAAAAATCAGCGCGGTCATCTTAAGCCGTTGATTTGCCTCCAGTATATTTGCACCATTGACAGATGCACGACTCTTATTTCGACCGCGACGATTTGAAACATAACATATTTCGTGCAAGTTAGATCAATGCGGTGGCTATACACCATAGATCTTTCCTCCTGCTAATCTTCGCCATCAATTGCTTTAAGAACTTTCCCATCGCTCATGTCTGCCCATGCGTTAGATCGCCCACAACTTCATTTGCGTCGTGCGCTCGGGGCCGTCAATCTTCGGGGCGTTTGATCCGAACCATCCGTACATATTTTCATTTGTTTCAGGCTCGTTAGCACGTCATCATCCCTCTGATCATCATGGAACTCTGGATCTTCCCCGAATCTTTTATTCCTTGAACTGATTCTCCTTATGCTGAACTCTGATTCCTCTGATCGTGGGGATGTGGTCCGAGAGCTGGTTCTCCCTTCGGGGATTTTGACGACCATGAAGCACCTTCATTCCCATGAAATCTGCCATAGAACTTAGCACAACTTGAGTGGTAACAGAGCGATTACCATGTGAAAATACTATGGAACACCCAATACCATGCACTCGTAAATCACCCATTATTGACCAAGTCATGACTATGAAATTACAACATTTTACAAGGTATTTTTTTGAAATTTTCTCTACGGGGGCACTTCCCTTGAACCCCCGATAATGGGGGATCCTAAAATATAGTTTCTTCCCCTCTGGACCTCCCATGGTGACTATATTGGGGGAGAAATCTGTCCCAAACTCTCCTGTCATGGCCTAGGATCCAGAAACGACTGAAACGCGACCTCTGAATAAGGAATATTAGGCTCCACAACCAACAATATCCTACTTGGATACTGATCACAGCAAATCCACCACTGTTGCACTTGCTGGACTATTCTTTGAACCTTACAGCGGGAAAAAATTTCACCTTCATGCTTGAAGGACAACTGAATCCAAGCATGAAGTTAGTTTCCCTCTGGTTACTACCTTTTTCAACATGCATGTAAGATTTTGGCTAGTGTGTATCTTTTACAGTTTCAACAGTTCATCTTCCAGAACAGAACATATGAAATGGTACTTGAGCTATATATGTTTAGTATTAGAATGGAAGGATGAGTTATTTACAATATGAATGGCACTTTGGATATCAATGTACAACCTTCTATTCTCCCGCTTCTTACCCAATTCCTCCATAAACCTCTATAACTAAATCATCTCTTTACTAGCCTCTGTAGAAGCAACATACTCTACTTTCGTTGTTGAAAGTGCAACAACCTTTTGTAGTTTCGAAATCCAACTTACGTCTACTCTACCTATAGTAAAGACATACCGTATGGTACTCCTCCTGTTATCTTTATCATCTACAATATTTGCATCAACATCTTTCTCTAGAATAGTATCTGAACCTCCAAAATATAATGCATGAGTGATAGTACCTCTCAAATAATTGAGAATCCCTTGTACTTCCTTCCGATGATATTTACCTATATTGTTCATATACCTGCTCACAAATTCCACTACATCTGCAATATCTAGTCTTGTGCACACCATGGCATACATCAAGCTGCCAACTGTTGATGAATATGGAACCCTAGACATGTAATATATCTCTTCCTATGTCTTGGGACACATCTCCTTACTTAGTTTGAAATGGGTGTCCAAAGGTGTACTAATTGGTTTTGCATTCTCCATTCTAAACCGTTCCAGCACCTTGTCTATGTACTCACCCTAAGACAATGTCAATTTGTGATTTTTCTCATCTCTTGTTATTCTCCTACCAAGGATTTGTTTTTCAGTACCCAAATCCTTCATCACAAATGAATTAGCTAACTTATTTTTAGCACATTTATATTATGCATGTTAGACCCTGCAACAAGCGTGTAATCCACATACAATAACAATATAATATCTCATCCCTTATCTAGCCTCTTAAAATAAACACAATGGTCAGAATAACATCTACTATCACACTGTTTTGTCATAAATATGTCAAATTTTAAATACCAGTGCCTTGGAGCTTTCTTTAGGCCATACAAGCTCTTCTTGAACCTACATACCAAATTCTTCTTCCCTTTGACCTAATACCTCTATGGCTGCTGCATATAAATCTCTTCCTCCAAATCCCCATGGAGAAAGGATGTTTTTACATCTAACTTTTCAAGATGCAAATCTTCTACCGCCACTAGATTTAAGATATTTCTAATTGAAGTCATTTTAACAACATGAGAAAATATTTCATCAAAATCTATACCTTTATTTTGTGCAAACCCCTTTACAACAAGTTTGGATTTGTATTGCTTCTTTCCTCCATATTATTCCATCAACCTATAAACCCATTTATTCTGTAATGCTCTTTTACCTGTAGGAAATTAAACCAAATCCCAAGTCTGGTTTCTTACCAATGAGTCCATCTCCTCATTCACGCCTCTCTCCCACTTCTTTCTAGTTTCCACCTGCATTGCTACTTCATAACATTCTGGTTCACCATAATCAATCATCAATAAATAATACATTGAAGGAGAGTATCGTTCAGGGGGTCTACTTGACATGGTAGATCTTCTAACACATGTAGGAGTTTGAGGTACCTCTGTTGTTCTTGATTTTCTGACACCTTTGAAATTTCATTTTCTTTGATTTCATCAAGCACTCTGTACATTGTGTTTTCATTTTCCTATTTCTTTCCCTGCAACTGATTTTTATACATGACCTTTTCATTGAATACTACATATCTACTCCTAATGATTTTGTTATATTCATAATCCCATAACTGATAACAAAAATCATCAATCCTGTATCCAATAAAGGTATATTTCTTAGATTTAGCCTCAAGCTTTGTTCTATTTTCTTTATCAATATGGATAAATGCTTCACAACCAAAATTTCTCAGAAATGAGTAGTTTTTCTTTTTACCTATCCATGCCTCCTCTAGAATACCACCATCCAAAGCACTTGAATGCCCTTTGTTTATTAAGTAAACATCATTATCTACAACATCTACCCAAAACTGTAGGGGAAACCCTGCATGCAATCTCCCACACCTTGCACGTTCCATAATTGTTATTTTTATCATTTCTGACACACCATTTTCTTGTGGTGTTCCTAGGACTATATTCTCTCTACAAATCCCATGATATGAACAATAAATATCAAAATACTTGTTGCGGTATTCACCTCCATTATTAGATTTGAGACACTTTAACGTTTTTCCTATCTCATTCTCAACCAAATATTTCCATTTCTTAAAAGTTGCAAACACATCATATTTCTGTCTAATGCAATAAACCCAAGTTTTTTCTAGTTGCATCATCAATAAAAGTAACATAATAACGAGAGACACCAAGATATTGTACCTGATCCGGTCCCCATACATATGTATGCACAAGCTCTAACTTTTCTCTCTTCTTTTGTTTCCCAACCCTTAGAAATCTGACTCTCTTCCGTTTTCCATAAACATAGTTCTGATAGAATTCCAAACTTACTTGCTTCCGATCTGGCAGCAACTTCCTTGAGTGAAGAATCTACATCCCATTCTAACTCATGTGGACAATCCTATGATGCCACAATGGTATATCTGTTCCTATGGAAGCTAGAAAGATAAAATAGTTAGTATTATGAGGACATAAATACAACGTACCTATCCTGTCTCCTTTTTTCTATCACCATTGATCATTTATTGATCTTCCACCCCATTTATCTGAACATAGATGAAAAACCACCAACTCCCAACTACCATGTTGAGAACATATTTCTTTTCATAGCAGGAATATGCCTTACATATTTTATCAACCATTCACCATTCTTTTAAGTTTATCCGTACCTTATCCATTCCAATAATTTTACATGGCTCCTCATCACCCAATAAAACATGTCCAAAATCACCTAGAACATAATCATGAAATAATTTCCTATGCGGTGTAGCATGACATGAAACCCCTGAATCTACTATCCAATAATTACTAGTATTATTAAATGCAAGAATCAAAGCATCTTGTAACATATCACCTGCTACATTTGCTTCCTGAGTAGTCTCATGCTGTCCATCTCCTTTCTTCTTTAGATATATGTAGTGTTTCTTCAAATGTCATTTCTTTCCATAGTTACAACACTCTGTCTTTCCCAGTCTAGACTTGGATCTTCCCTTCCTAGACTTGCTAAAGTTACGTGGGTTCTTTCCTCACTCCCATTCTCTTCCCCTAATCTCCATGGTAAACACATTACCTGATGTCTCACTTGTGCTTTTCCTTCGCATTTCTTCGCTAAGAATAACACCAACAACATCATCAAATTTCAAAGTGTTTGAACTAGAGACCGAGTTATTGAAAACCATGACCAAGTAATTCCAGCTTTCTAGCAATGAGCACAAGATTAGAGGAGCCGTAAAATCATCATCAAAGTTCACATTTATAGAACTTAGCTGATTTGTAATCCTATTAAAATCATTTAAATGATCAGCAAAAGATCCACCTTCTGACATCTTCATATTAAAAAAATGCTTCATTAGAAATACCTTGTTGGAGGCAGAGGATTTTTCATACAGTTTACCCAATGCGCTCATTAGACCCTCCATTGTCTTTTCTTTTGATATATTGAAATCCACCGATGAAGACAAGAACAACCATATTGTTCCCAGTGCCTTTCTGTCAAGAACATCTCATTCTTCGTCCTTCTTAGCCGTCGCCTTTTTTGCTTTTAATCCCAATGGTAGGAATAAATCCTTTGGATACAGATAGTCTTCCATTTGTATCTTCCATAACTGGTAGTTTTGGCAATTAAATTTCTCGACCTTAAACTTTCCTTCTTCCTCCATTGCTCCCACTATAACCAGGAACCATTATTTCTTGCAAGTTTTTCTACCAAATAGAACTTTGGTCTGATACCAATTGTTAGAAAAACATGATCGCATAGGAATAACAATAAACAACATGAAAATATAAATTACATAAAACACATTACAAGAGAGACACCAATATAACATGGTTCACCTAAGATGGGATACGTCCACATAGAAATTTCCAGTCCTTATTATTATACCATCCAACAAATGAAGGGATAAATCCTACAACAGATCCACTACAACTTCTTCTTCACTCTCTCATAGTCTCTCTTACACAATCATTGAGATATTTACAATTCTACAGCACACAATTGTATTACAATTCATTCATTTTAAAGAGAGATTACCATGGGAAAATACTATGGAACATCTAATACCATGGGCCCGTAAATCACCCAATGTTGACCAAGTCATGGCTATGAGATTACAACATTTTACTAGGCAGTTTTTTTTTTTCCTGAAATTTTTGCTATGGGGTTGTTGCCCCCAAACCCATGCCAAGGGGGGCTCCTAAAATGTAGTCATCGCTCCCCCTGGACATCCCATGGTGACTATATTGGGGGGGAAGCCCCCCCAAACCCCCCTTCATGGGTTGGGATCCAGACACGACTGAAACATGAACTCTGAATAAGGAAGATCAAGATCCACAACCAACAATCTCTGACTTGGAGAGTGATCACATAAATTCCACGGATGCTGCACTTGCTGGACTATGCTATTAAACTTGGACCTGGAAAAATTTTCACCTTCATGCTTGAAGGACAACTAAAACCGAACAAGAACTTAGTTTCTCTCTGGTTACTACCTTTATCAACATGTTTGTAGGATTATGGCTAGTGTGTATCTTTTCTAGCTTCAACAGTTCATCTTCCAGAACAAACCATATGAAATGGTACTTGAGATGTATATGTTTAGTATTAGAATGTAAGGTTGTTTTCTTTGCAAGATGAATGGCACTCTTGCAGTCACTGTACAACCTGTTATTCTCCTATTTCTCACCCAATTCCTCCATGAACCTCTGTAACCAAATCATCCATTTACTAGCCTCTGTGGTAGCGACATACTCTACTTCCACTATTGAAAGTGCAACATACTCTACTTCCACTATTGAAAGTGCAAAATCCTTTTTCAGTTTCGAAATCCAACTTATTGTTTTTCCACTATACCGCGTTTCAATGTTCTTTACATGGATTGTTCATATACCTGCTCACAAATCCCATGGCATGTGCAATATTTGGTCTTGTGCACACCATGACATACATCAAGCCACCAACTGTTGATGAATATGGAACCCTGGACATGTAATCTATATCTTCTTGTGTCTTGGGACACATGTCCTTACTTACTTTGAAATGGCTTTCCAAAGGTGTACTAACGGGTTTTACGTTCTGCATTCTAAACTGCTCCAACACCTTTTCTATGTACTCACCCTGAGACAATGTCAATTTGCGATTTTTTCTGTCTCTTGTTATTCTCATACCAAGGACATGCTTTAGATCACCCAAATCCTTCATCGCAAATGAATTAGATAACTTATTTTTTAGCACATTTATATCCTGCATGTTAGACCCCGCAACAAGCATGTCATCCACATAGAATAACAAGATAATATATCTTCCATTATCTGGCCTCTTGAAATAAACACAGTGGTCAGAATGACATCTACTATAACCCTGTTCTATCATAAACCTGCCAAATTTTGAATACCATTTCCTTGTAGCTTGCTTCAGGCCATACAAGTTCTTCTTCAACCTACATACCAAATTATCCTTCACTTTGACCTCATACCCCTATGGTTGCTGTATATAAATCTCTTCCTCCAAATCCCCATGGAGAAATGATGTCTTTACATCTAACTGTTCAAGATGAAAATATTCAACTGCCACTAGACTTAAAATAGTTTTAATTGAAGTCATTTTAACAATAGTAGAAAATATTTCATCAAAATCTATACCTTTCTTCTTTGCAAACCCCTTTACAACAAGTCTGTCTTTGTACCACTTCATTCCTCCATCTTCTTACTTTATCCTATAAACCTATTTATTTTGCAATGTTATTTTACTTGCAGGAAATTCAACCAAATTTCAAGTCTGGTTTCTTACCAATGATTCCATCTCCTCATTCATGCCTTGCTCCCACTTCTTTCTAGTTTCCACTTGCATTTGTTCTTCATAACATTCTGGTTCACCAAAATAAGTCATCAATAAATAATACATTGAAGGAGAGTATCATTCAGGAGGTCTACTTGACCTGGTAGAAATTCTAACACTTGCAGGAGTTTCAGGTACCTACTGTTGTTCTTCATTTTCTTTGATTTCATCAAGCACTGTGTACTCCGTGTTTTCCTTTTCCCATTTATTTCACTACAAATGATATTTATACATGACATTTTCATTGAATACTACATCTCTACTCCTAATGATTTTGTTATTTTTATAATCCCATAAGAAATAACCAAAATCATCAACCTCATATCCAATAAAGTTACATTTCTTAGATTTAGCCTTAGGCTTTGTTCTCTTTTCTTTATCAATATGAACAAATGCTTCACAACCAAAAATTCTCATAAATGAGTAGTTTTCCTTTTTTACCTGTCCATCCCTCCTTTGGAATACCACCATCCAAAGCGCTTGAAGGCTCTATGTTTATTAGGTAAACATCATTATCTATAGCATCTTCCCAAAACTTTAGGGGCAACCCTGCATGCAATATCATACACCTTGCATGCTCCATGATTGTTATGACACCATTTTCTTGTGGTGTTCCTGGGACTATCTTCTCTCTACGAATCCCATGGTATGAACAATGACTATCAAAATCCTTTCCACAGTATTCACCTCCATTATTAGATATGAGACACTTCAACCTTTTCCCGTCTCATTCTCAACCAAAGTTTTCCATTTCTTAAAAGTAGCAAACACATCAAATTTTTGTCTAATGCAATAAACCCAATTTTTTCTAGTTGCATCATCAATAAAAGTAACACAATAATGTGATCCACCAAGAGATTATACCTGAGCCGGTTTCCATACATCTGTATGCAAAAGCTCTAATTTTTCACTCTTATTTTTTTTCCAACCCTAATAAATATGACTCTCTTCTGCTTTACATAAACACAGTTCTCATAGAATTCCAAACTTACCTACTTCAGATTTGACAGCAACTTCCTTGAGTGGAGAATCTACATCCCCTTCTCACTCATGTGGCCAAGCCTATGATCCCACAATGTTGTATATGTTCTTGTGGAGGCTAAAGAGATATAACAATCAGTATTATGAGGACATAAATACAACACACCTATCCTGTCTCCTTTTGCTATTATTGTCGATCCTTTTCTGATTTTCCACCACGTTTATCCAAACGTAGATAAACAACCACCATCTCCCAATTGCTCTGTTGAGAGCATATTTCTTTTCCGTAGCAGGAATATTCCCTTACATCTTTTATCAACCCTTCACCATTATTTAACTTTATCTATACCTTACCCATTCCAACAATTTTGCATGGCTCATCATCACCCAATAAAACGTGTCCAAAATCACTTGGAACATAATCATGAAATAATTTATTATGGGGTGTATCATGACATGAATCCCCTGAATCTACTACCCAATAATCACTAGTATTAGCTAATGCAAGAATAAAAGCATCTTTTAAAACATCACGTACTACATTTGCTTCTTGAGTAGTATCCTGCTGTCCAACTCCCTTCTTCTTTAGAGATCTACAGTCTTTCTTCAGATGTCCTTTCTTTCCACAGTTCCAACACTCTATATTTCCTAGTGTGGACTTGGATCTTCCCTTCCTATACTTGCTTCGATTACCTGGGATCTTTCCTCTCTCCCTTTGTCTTCCATTTCTCTTTGTGGTCAATGCGTTACCTGATGTATCAACTGTTCTTTTCCTTTGCCTTTCCTCACTAAGATTAGCACCAACAACATCATCAAATTTCAAAGTGTTTGAACCAGAGATAGAGTTACTTACATCCATGACGAATGCGTTCAATCTTTCTAGAAATAAGCACAAGATTAGAAGATCCCTATCCTAATCATCAAAGTTCACATTT
>BSBM01000833.1:5885000-5890000 GCA_027924585.1 Larix kaempferi | reverse complement strand
AAAATCAAAATTTAGAGACCAAGATCGAATTTTTTGGTTGGGTAGAAGGCCGGGATTGATCAAACCCTAGTTCGGGACTTTGATCGGAGAGGTGAAAAATTATGGCTTTTGCAAAAATGGGAATTTTTTAAATCTGTGACCATAGATGGAAGATCCTTGGAAAAATCAAATTTTAGAGCTTTGGATCAAACTATTTGGTTGGGTGAAGCTCCAGGAAACTCAAACCCTAATTCAGGGTCCTCCCCAGTGAATCTAGAAGATTGAAAAGCATATTTGAGGGGTGAAACTTTGCAGTTTTCAAATTCTGAGTATACCAGGTTGATTAGCTCATCAAGGCACATCTTCATATCCTTTCAGAAGTGTGCAATTCAAAGTTTGAATTTTTAGGGTTTCCTTGACAAACCCTAATCCAGCTCCAGATCTAGTTTCTGCAAATCAAGTGGATTGGGTTCATCCTAGAAGAGAATGGATTGGTCACCTGCATAAGTGAAGAAGTTCCATTTTCAGAGGGAGATGAGGCTAAGGCCTTACATAAGAAGATTACAAGCAAACTCGACAGGTATGACTTACGAGTATGTTTCGAAATCCGTTCATGATTAATTTTATGATATGTTTGTCTTCATTAAGATTAGTACAATCTTGATTAATTTTAGACTTGTCATATCACCTTAATAAAAATATGAATGCATGATAGAAGATATTCATTGATTAGGGTTTTGACACTTATGATTGTACTAATGCATTGTGGTGTTGTATGAGGTTGATGTTGTCCACTAACATGAAAGGTGGTGAGCTCTAAGTATGGGTGCCCAATGAGAGAAGCTAGACTAGGAGCTTACTTTAATTATCAAACCAGGGGACGTACAAACTTTAGAGGAATGGCTCTACATGTGCTCTTCTAGGATAGTCCTTGTCTAAGTTGGGTGTTTGTATCAATGTTTTTAAAGAGCTGCCTAAGAAAGATTGAATGAATTGTAAACATGATTGTTAATCTATGAAGGAGAAATTCCTATGCTAAGAAATCCAAATACTGAAAGTAGGAAATCTATGGCTAAGAATTTGAATGCAGGAAACAGTAAATCTATTTTTAAGAATTAATTTGCTGAAAACAATAAAAATTATACTATGGAATTGAATGCTGGGATTTAGAACAGATCTATTCTAAAGTAATGAAAGCTTTATCTTTAATCTAAGGGGTACTTGCTAGAAATCAACTGCATAAAACTCAAAGTCTGGTCTAACATAATTTAATGCTAAGGCTGAATTCAGAATGCCATTATCTAATGCTGCATTTTTAATCAAAACATCTAAGAAGTGAATGTCATCATATAACCAATAACTACTGAAAGAAATCAATCTCTATGAGCAGTGCTAATAATGAAATGAATACATTGGCTTAAGATCTAAATCGCTGCTTCAGAAGTAAGTGCAAGTACATAAAGAAATAAGTGTTAAATTATGCTTTGACGGAATGCTGCTACAGGACTACAAAAACAACATTATCTTACTATAGAATGCTTTATAGTGAACTACGGAATTAGAAGTGATCAACCACTACAGAAATCAAATGGTGTTATTTAGATGCTATTTAGAATATTCTCATTTGCAATATAAATTCAACCAATGCATAACACATAATGAGAAATACCTATACTGCGAGATCTCTTGAATTACGTGTTGGATGGACCCTCTCCAAACCGTACTCAGGAGTGAAAAGAATTATAAATGCTGAATCTTAGGTAACATAAAGTCTTTATTTAAAATAGAGACCGCATAGTTTAAAACCAAGTTTGTAAACGAATTGTCTTGATAGTCTGAAACTTACAACAATAATTCTTCAAAATAGCAGCAAGGGCCTCTCGCTACTCAAGAGGTCCATATTTATTAAATCCTAATGCTTAACCTAACAAAAATGTCTAACTGCTGATTCTCTTTGAACAGGAGTTCGTTCTCTACAGATCAGGAAAAAGGCGCTGAGTTTGGTGATGTTCTTCCAATTCTTCACTTGATTCACGCGTTATCCTTTAGTACACCTACACTTGCTCATCCAACCTCGTTTTTCATGCAATTAGCTCATAGCAGTGCTTTTCAAAACATAACATAAATAATCTTTTAAACACTTCATGAAATAATTAAGGTAAATCATTTTCCCACTAACGAGTGTATTTTTACAACATTTCTTGTGCTTTACTGGTGGGAAAAGAAACTATCAGATACCTGAAATGGGGACTCATCAAAAGGTACATCAAGAAAGACAAATCATGTTCTAGTTCAAGAACATATGACCATGGTGACATGAAGACAAAGATTCATCCATTGTCATGGATCACATAGAAGATCTACTTACAAGGTATGTATAACTTGGTTCTATAATGGTTAACCTATGAGATATGTAGGTTACTAGCACAAGTCATTGAAGAGAACAAGAAGACATTATGCGGGTATGTTAGACATAACTAGCTAGCATGCTAATCCATGTATGTTTTTCCTATATCAAGTTCAAATCCTACCTTGTGATAGGATTTCTTATATAAGTATACTTGGAATGATTGATATTGATTATTCATAAAGTTATAGGTTTGAGTAATCATGGGTTTAGGCATATTATGCTTCTTACTTTGATTAATGATATGACAAACCAGAAAAATCCTATGGTCAAATAGGAATATGCATGAGTAAAAGGATTGTGATAAATTATCTGTGTATGAAATGATCTTGACTATACATGTTTAAGATTACTTAGAATCATAATGTTTTTGATAGCATGAAGATTATACTAATGAATGTATGTATGAGACCTCGAGGATAACACAATGATGATACTAGTAAGTATGCATAGTGATCGAGGATGGATATAAGTTCAACGACAGGTAATCCAGGGAGCAAAGATCAAGAGGGAGAACACTCCAGTAGTTCCTGCAAGGAAGCAAATATTGAGAGGGAGTCCACCCTACAAAACAAATAAAGATAAGTATTTGAATTGTCATTTATTGCATACTTGTTTGTTTAAATAATATTGCTCAATTATGTATATGCTTATGTTCCTAGACTTAGGGTGTGTATCATGCATATTAGAATAATTGCATTAATGAACAGTATACTACTAATACGAATGTAATGGGTAAGTGGCCTATGGAACTGTACAACATTCCATTGCTACCTATCTAGAATGAAACCTCTTTGTTGACATGTTGGGAGTTGTGCACACTCTTAACAATGTTCTAGTAGAGATTGGAAGGCATCTAGAAAGTTACGGGATATGGATAAATGTTGTATTGAAGCATTGGCTAAAATAATTGCATGACTGTATGACATATTTCTTTATGTGTAAGAATTTGTTATGAAAACTATGAGATGTTTCTAATCATGCAATTTAACTTGCTTTGTAGGAAACATCGTGTACCATCACCTACAAAAGAAGGACTACAACATTTGTTCCAGCAACAAAGCTATCTATTGAAGATATTGAAGTTGCCAGGATCCGGGATCAAGTAATGGAAGAATACCATGATCCGTCAATCATGAAGAAAGATGTTTGGGATGTGGTCCCAAGACCAAATCGGAAGTCTGTTGTGACTTCCAAAGATCAAGCATGCTGCAGATGGCAGCATAGAGAAATACAAAGCGAGATTTGTAGCTCGTGGCTTCTCTTAGAAAAAGGGAATAGACTATGAAGATAATTTTGCTCCTGTAGCCAGATACACTTCCATCAGATCAGTACTTGCTCTGGTTGCAGTGATGAAATGGAAGTTACACTAGATATATGCAAAGACAACTTTCTTGAATGGTGTAGTTGAGGAGGAAGTGTATGTGGAGCAGCCACTAGCTTTTGAGACACATGACAGAGAGTCAAATGTGTGCAGGTTGAAGAAAGTCTTGTATGGCTTGAAGCAAGCTCCTAGGACTTGATATGGTAGGATAGACAACTTTCTATCCAGTTTGGGCTTTACTGAGAGTAAAGCAGACTCCAACCTTTACTACAAGGTTGAGGAAGGCAATCCAGTGATACTACTTCTGTATGTGGATGACCTGTTTGTTACAAGTGAGGATAGATTGATTTCTGACACGAAGAGGAAGCTTGCTGTTGAGTTCGAGATGAAGGACTTGGGGATGATGCACTATTTTCTAGGCATGAAGGTGTGGTAGAGTGCATATGGAATCTTCCTTGGACAAGGGAAGCTTGCAGTAGAGATCCTGAAGAGGTTCGAGATGACGGACTGCAAGACCATGGCCACACCTATGGAATCCAACCTAAAGCTTCTGTGTGATGTTTCATCTAATCCGGTTGATGTTACTGTGTATCGTCAGATGATCGGGTCCTTGATGTACTTGACGAACACTAGACCAGATATTTGCTTTGCAGTGAACACATTGAGCCAGCTCTTGGCAGATCCTAGAGGTGTTCACCTGGTTGCTATAAAGCATATTCTGAGGTACCTGAAGGGTACAGTTGACTATGGGCTCAAGTATGATGCGAATCAAAAGTTTAACCTAGAGGGTTATGTTGATTCAGATTGGGCAGGTAGTGCTGCAGATAGGAAGAGCACATATGGGTGCTGCTTCAGTATGGGATCAGGTGTGATTTCTTGGTTTAGCAGGAAGCAGTCCTGCGTAGCACTGAGTACAACTAAAGCAGAGTATGTTGCAGCTTTTTCAGCTAGTTGTGAGGCAGTATGGCTCCGGAAGCTACTGTCTAAGTTATTTGATCTCATGTTGGATGCTACTGGTATCTTTTGTGTCAACCAGAGTTGTGTGAATCTTTCTGAGAACCCAGTGTTCCATGACAAGTCGAAGCACATTGAGATCAAATATCACTATATCAAGGATATGGTGCAGAGAGGAGCAGTGAAGCTCCTGTATGTTGCGATGGATGAGTAGGTTGTAGATGTGTTGACGAAACCACTAGCCAGAGTGAAGTTTGAGTACTTCAGAGGGAGGCTTGGTGTTCTCCAGATTGATGGCACTTCGTGGAAGAAGTGATGGACACATTTGCAGGAGCC
>BSBM01000833.1:5762500-5880000 GCA_027924585.1 Larix kaempferi | reverse complement strand
TGGCATGTAGCACCGGTGCATTTAATTTAAAAAATAAAAATAAAATATAGATATTTTGATGCGATGTCAATGGTCACCATTAACTAAAGAGAAAATGAATATCGATGCTTTTGATTGTTTTAATCACACTAGTGTATTTGATAGCATGTAGCGCACTGGTGTACCAATACTCATTACATGCCCTTGTGTTTTGTTATTATTACGATCTAGTCCTTTCACATAAACACACAGAGCACCATTATATCGTGACAACACCATTGAATCTAAAAAATGCAACCAAAGTCAACATCCCAGTCAACTCTAACGGTGTGTTTTTCTTCTCTTAGTGCATCGGGGCTTTCCGATAGTACATAAGCACCAGTTCTATATCTAGTTTAACGAACCAGTGCATACATATTTATAAATCATCGGTACCATTAAAATATTTATTGACAAGCACCGATGCATATATTTTTATAAAGCGTTGGATATTTTAAACCTTTGGTGGCGCTTCTATGCAAGTTGTTAGTTAAAGGCACCGCTGCGTTTTGTGTTGGTGCACACCAGTGCGCTTTAAGCATTGAAGAGCACCAATGAAATAACTTTGGCTCAAACATATGGCTGTCGATATTTCTTAGGTTTCTGTAAAAACTTTTACTAAAACATCCTGTACCATTGGTATTGGTAGTGGTTGTAGTGGAATTTTTTTTAAATTTTGATCAATCTTGTAACACTAAAAACCTCTGTTATATCCTCTTGTAATTATTTGGATCAATATTTCACTTTGCTTTTCACGAAGCAGGTGGAGTTCATCCCAAAGTTAGAAAGGTGTTAGAGCCATGGAATTGAGATGGTCATGTGAATTACAAGATATAACTGAACAGTAAAAGTTTGATGGGTATTACCACAATCAATTCCTCATTTTAAACGATTATTTGCACAGATACAAATTCATAGTGAAGTGGACGTTTTTCTTCTATGTAGATGAGTATTTGTATATTCCTCAGTGGAAAACACTGCAATATGTACTAAAGAAGCTCTCTGGCTATACCCAGTTCACTATTGAGCAATATTCCATGTCCAACAAGCTTTGCTTGTAGAATAAACTGCACAACACCTGGACCAACAATACTTATTACAGGTAACAACTGTTATGATGAATCATTCGAATAAAAGCTGCAACTATTGTTTTTTTGGATATGGAATTCAATGTGATAATATTGTTGTACAGGGAATGGGGATTTGAGAAGAAGTTATTCAGGGACGTAAAGCGAGGCATAAGGAGAGATAGCAAGTATGCAGTGCAGGCCGGAAATGTGTACGTGACTAGAGTTCACATGTCTGAGAATATGATATGGAAAAAACAACACAAGATGGAGGGAAAAATAAGATATTACCATTATCATAATACAGTCACAAGTAAAGGAGAGTCATGCAGGGAATTTGTGAATCCACCGATCATGAGAAAGAACGTGACTTGGCTGGAAGGCACTCTGTATGTATATGATGGCACAATGATGGCATTATCTACACTTATTGTAAAGAACTGATATGTATATAAAACTCTTGTTTGTTTATCATATTAATACTTTGATAGTTGGATTTTAATCTCCAAATTATTATTATTTGATTTCATAACAAGTAAAAAAGCTCCTCCTTGCAAAAAATTCTTCATAACTAACTGCAAAACTCCACCACGTAGCTCTTGTGGATATAACCAAACGAATTCCTTAATATAGTTAAAGTTAGCAAAGCTATCCAACCATATGCTACAATGGTGTTTTTGTACAATGGTGTTTTTGTTGAGGTTTTGATATGTTTTGTTGTAATTTGTGCCTCCAACTAATCATTTATACTAGAACTCACACAAATGTGTCAGCTTCCGGTGGAATTTTGGCCCTTCTATTATGTTCTTCCTTGTTTAGCTTAGTGTCATATGCATGTATTCTCGAGAATCATATCAGAGGACCCTCGAAGAAAACGACAACCGTTGTTTGGGAGAAGCATTTGATTGCATACCTCCAAATGGATGATAATACTTTGTTTGTAATGAATTTTTTAAGTATATAACTAATTAACAATGACTATTTCTTATGATAATTGTGTTTCGTATTATGAGAAAACAAATTATTTTTTAAAATTATCATTAGGAAAAAAATTTAAACAATACTTGTGTTTAAATAATTTTAAAAATTAGTAAATAGCATAAACCCAGGGAAGGTTTGGAATGAAAGATTGGAGTTCAAACTTTTGATATAACTTGCAGCGTCCAATTCTAGTACACCCAAAGTTAAAAACGATGAAAATTGAAGGAGCCATTTATGCACTCCAATGTTTGACTTGGAATTCATGTAAACTACACCATATTATAAGGAGGGTTTTAGCATTTAACAAACAAACTGGGAAGTCATGTTTAAATTAACCGATAATAAAGTCTTTTGCATTTAATGAGTATAATGGAAAGCAAAACTGATCAAATCAACCGATAATAGTCTTTTGCAAAGTATAATGGAAAGCAAAACTAATATTGAATTAAAAACTATAAATTTGGAGGGAACATACCATTTTACTTTTATAATAATACTTGTTTTATTGTGTCGAGTGATACTTGTTTTATTGTGTCGAGTGAGTGTTTATCGATATTGTCGGCCATAAATAAAATGTAATAATTAAAAATAAAAAGTAATAATATGAGGGAGATCTTGTGAGTCGAGTTCTTGTTGATATTGTCAGCCATAAATCAAATGTAATAATAAAAAGTAAAAAGTAATAATATGAGGGAGATCTTGTCAGTGAGTGTTTGTCTATATTTCCAGCCATAAATAAAATGTAATAATAAAAAGTAAAAAGTAATAATATGAGGGAGATCTTGTGAGTCGAGTGTTTGTGGATATTGTCGACCATAAATAAAATGTAATAATAAAAAGTAAAAGGTAATAATATGAGGGAGATCTTCTGAAAGCACCTTGAGTGCAATACCTGAGAAGAGGTTTGCACCTTAAGAGATTTGATCCCTCTTGGCGCTTGATAGGGCCTAGGATTTGGATCTAGGCTGGTTATCTTCCAAACCAAAGAACATGTGTGACAATTTACCATTTTGTAGGTATATTATTTATTGCGCTGAGAGGCACTCTACAACCCAGTATGAGGGAGATCTTTTCCAAACCAAAGAACATGTGTGACAATTTACCATTTTGTAGGTATATTATTTATTGCGCCGAGAGGCCCTCTACAACCCAGTATGAGGGAGATCTTCTTATATGTCAAGTGTTTGTCGATATTATTCTCGGTCTTTAATAAAATGCAATAATGAAAAGTAAAAAGTAATAATATGACGGAGATCTTGTAAGTTGAGTGTTTCTCGATATTATTGTAGGCCATTAATAAAATGTAATAATAAAAAGTAAAAAGTAATAATATGAGGGAGATCTTGTAAGTCGAATGTTTGCCGATATTATTGCGGCCATTAATAAAATGTAATAATAAAAAGTAAAAAGTAATAATATAAGGGCTCTATCAAGCCCGAGAGGGATCAAATCTCCCCAGGTGCAAACCTCTCCTGGAAAAGCTCCTTGAGTGCAATACTTGAGAAGAGGTTTGCACCTCGGGAGATTTGATCCCTCTCGGCGCTTGATAGAGCTTAGGATTTGGATCTAGGCTGGTTTATTTAAATGACTGCCCGAGAGGGATCAAATCTCCCGAGGTGCAAACCTCTCCTGGAAAAGCTCCTTGAGTGCAATACTTGAGAAGAGGTTTGCACCTTGAGAGATTTGATCCCTCTCGGCGCTTGATAGCATGTGGTATTTAGTTTTTGGAGTTTGTCAGTAGATGTATTATAAGTGGGATCTTCTCGGGATTGCATTATTTGACTTGAAACACTGAACAAAGCACTATTTTTAGTAGTAGATAATGAAAATTTTAAGATATTAATAAACTAATTATATTTATAAGTATTTATATTTTAGAATTTAGGGTGGATTAGAAGCTATGTTTTTTGTAGTTTTTATAAGGATGAGATAAGTGTACTCTTCAAATTGATTTTATGGTTCTAAATAACTTGTAGGTGATGTATGGATAATAGGCAATATATGCAATTACGCATGGAAAACAATTAACTTATTTGTGGTACTTAACTTGTGATCTATCAAACAAGTAACTTATTTGTAGCACTTAACTTGTGATCTATCAAACAAGTAACTTATTTGTAGCACTTAACTTGTGATCTATGAGTATTCACCAACCACAAGTTGCTAATTTTAATATATATGAAATTGCTAATCAACATAGTACACCCTAATATACATTCACTCACTCTTGCTGCACCTTTAATGATGTTAAAGCTCATTTATTATTATATAATGATAATGCTTCTGGTAAAGCTCACTTATTATTATTATTATTATTATAATGGGTTATCTCAACATAATTTTAATTTATTATATTTGTGTCTTATGTCTTGTAGTACAAGGTAGTGCTGAGGCACATCCGTATCGTCGCATGTGATTTTGGTCTCTATTGATAATCAATTGCTACATGTATATGCTCAATTTGATATCTCTGCATCTAAACGACATGTGAGTTATAGGAGTGGTAGAGAACATTGATCCAAATGGCGGTGTATATTTGTATACTAATGTTTCAAAGTCCAGCTTCAATGTTTTTACATCAATTCAATTCTAAAAGGTTTTTTCATATTAAATTGACGCTGTAAAGAACAATAGAAACAGAAACTGTACAATGTTGTGTATGAGAGAAAACAATATTTCCAAACACTGAAAGATTGAGAATGATAGAGGCTCCTCATTAAAAAAGAAAAAAGGAAAATGAATTGAAATATAATTTTACTATTGATAGTAATATTTTTCATCCCATGTCACTTTGAGACAAGTTCTTTCTAATAATAGTCAGAACATAACTGGAGATTCCTGACAGTGCCCACAGTCTGGTACTGTAAGACCTTGGTAGGTCTGAAGCAATATTAGACTGAGTAGTCTATTCTGGTAGCAAACGTTTTTATTGGTAAGTAATTTGATGGAATCTAGTTATGAAAACTAATGATTTCTAAAATTCTATTTCAGGTTTATTGAAGGATTCCATATTGCAATTTTAATAATAATCAAAAGTTGCAGTGTAAGAATTTGAAAGAAAACTTACTCACCAATTATACTGGTTTTACCATTATGTATGAATGTTTTCAAGATTTCTTTGTGTTTTTAACGAGGTGTTTAAAATTTTAACCATATTTGATTGCAAAATGGTTTATGATGTGCATTTTACGGTCAAATTCTAACCCTCAAAACTGGCTGAGACAAGCTCATTCTAATGATAGTGAGAACAGAATAGTCCCCATAGTTTGGTAGTGTAAGACCTTGGAAGGTTTGAAGCATAGTAGTATAATTAGGTTGTATTGGTCTTTTATGTAAGGGATTTTGGAACAATTAGAATTAGTGGAATATTTGGTGTAGGTAAAATACAAATACGGAAAATTGAATTTTGAAAAACTAATTTTGAAATATCACATTTTAATTATTTAATCACTATAAAATGTAAATAATATTCAATTTTATACTTTTTATAAAAATAATTATTACTAACTAGTTGTTATCTCTCATACTCTCTATTCCCACTACATTGAGATTTTATATTTTTGTTTTTAAATAGTAATTTTGATTGTAAATAACATGTACATTTATGATATATCCATGCATATTTTAATCAAATTATTATTGATATAAGAAAACTACTTCCATATTTTATCAATATTAAATTTTTAGATTAAATATTTTTTCCATACCGAATCATATTCCTACTAGAATTATGCTACTATTGTTTGAAGCAATAATATTAAATGAAATAGTGATTAGTCTATTCGGTAGTGTATGTCGTTGGCAGGTTTGAACCAATATTAAAAGAGGTGTTTCCTGCATAAATAAATAACCTAATGGATGGACTGGAACTGCATAACAGGATAAGAGTCATATCAAGTCGTAAAATTTTAGATCAAGATTCTGATGCAACTGGATTTCAATTCGTATTACAGGTATTATTAATGCGTCAATGCATTAGTTATTGTGGTATGATCAGTAAATTTATTAATTTAAAACTGTCATTGATTGAACCAAGAAATTCCCCAGATTATGACGATATTTTCTGTACCGATTTGATTTGACTTATATGATTGAGCAGAACGAAACTCGTAGCACATCACGTGCAATGGCGATAAGAGCAGATTGATGCCAGTAAAGAGTTGGTGTGAGAATGTGTTTTGAAGATCTGCTCAGAAACTGTTCTGTTGATTATTTTGCATGAGACTATAATATGGTCAATAACTTCTCTTTATTTCATTATTTCATGTTGTGCAAGAACATCATGAATACATTGTAGTAATACCTGTTCCATAGTTACATGCATGTGTTTGACAGGTTGGCATTAGTTTAAAATTCAACTCCTTTCAAACTTTTCCTTTGTTGTCATGTATGAAGGTATTATAAAATTTGGAAAGAAGAGTTACACTTTCAGTAACCATTATACCTTTATTTCTGAATGATAATTGTATATTCAGTATTAATATATATATATATATATATATATATACAAAATCTTGAAAGTAATGAAATTTATGAAGGCCAAAATCTTTCTTTACATTTACATTTTGTTATTTAAAAAAAACTGTATTTGATTCATTTCATTGATTAATAAATTCAAATTTAAAATGATTTTATGGTGGTTTATTTTATTATAATGTTCTTTTTTCTTTTTCTTTTTTAAGTTCAATCATTATTATTTTTTAACTCTATTTTTACTACTTTATTTTTAGTATTATAAAATATTATATTGAATTAATATAGGGAGAAATATAAACTACTTTTTTTTGGAGTATTGAGTATAAATTTTAATATGTATCTATTTAGTGATTATATTTATGTTTATCTAAGTTAATACATATAATTTAATTTTGAATTTACATTATATATCACATCTCATCCACCTAAGTTGTAGAAATATCCTTTCAAGGCAATGAGAATGGATGTGAATAATGAGCAAAATTCAATATTCATCCCATTTTACTTTTGTTTAGCAAGTCTAAACACTAAAATATACCATTTGGCAACATTAAATTCATACCATAGCTCATAGTCAAATAATCCTACCATCATATTGACATATGCACTATTTTGAATGTTACTTAATAAAGGCTTCTTCTAACACTTTGTCTTTTTGAATCCCCACTTGAATCCATGTGTTATAAGAAGTATTTGTCCTTGTCTGGATAATAGGCTTTTCTTGCGTTAAAGAATAGAGGGTCGAGGGAAAAAGATATATTGATTCGGCACTCTACTCGCTCATGCGGAAGGAAAGGAATAGAACGCTTTGCTCTGCTGGATGCATTGGAGCCCGTGTAACGAGCGAGCTCTTTACCCTCACAGACGCGAAGAGAGTTCCTAACACAATAAGGTGTAAAAGAAGTTAATTTTTTTCATAGAAGGAGGCATAAGAACAATATCATGAACCATTTAGAAAATGAGGCAACCATTACTAATAAAGGAGTCATGGTGTATAAAAATGGCCCTTTAGAAAGAAGATAGATGACCTAAAATCATGGAGGTGAAGCATGATATTTCATTCCATTAATTTATTTATTTAACGTCAATTAATTTTAGGAGACAAGCAAAGCATACCCTCTGAATGGAAATTAGGTACCAAGCATTAAGTATTGAGTTATGTCAAATTCATTACAAGCAAGCAAATCCCTTATCCTTGTGTTCCCTTGACTCCTCTACATCTTTTCTTTATTTGTATTTAGTTTTTGTATTATGGCACTCTATTCTAGAATTGGTTATGCAAGTGGGATATTAGTGGACACTTTGGAAAGGAATGTGAACGCCATTGTCATTAGAGCTTGGGATATTGTTCTTGGGCTCAACAACTTTCATTAG
Organism: Larix kaempferi; assembly: GCA_027924585.1. NCBI lineage: Eukaryota > Viridiplantae > Streptophyta > Pinopsida > Pinales > Pinaceae > Larix > Larix kaempferi. The sequence continues at coordinate 5,872,084 of BSBM01000833.1, read as the reverse complement.
GCAAGTGGAAACAATAAGACTGTAGAGGTTGGATCTCAATTTTTGAACCTAATGATGTTTTCAGTTTTAAGATTTAGATCTATAGTCCAGTTTATGTTTGATGGAAATATTTTGCATTGCTCGCCCTCTCTTCCCTCCTTTATTGTGGATTTCTATATTTTTTTGGGGGGGGGCTAGGGAACAATTTTACTATCTCGAGAAGGATTGGAAACAAGATGACCTGTTGAACCAAGATGTAGATGTGGGTGTATATGTCAATGAGATTAAGGATATCAAGAAGATGATAAGGATGGTGAACTCTCAAATGGAAGGTATGAAATAGCCTATTGATCATATCATACCCATATGGAATAATAGGACAAAAAGCATTAGGTGCTTGAGTCCAAATTCAAGGAGAAGTGGGTTAAGAAAAACAAGTGCATCAATGAAATTGAAATGCACTTCAATATGATCCCAAGTTTCACTCAAGGACACTAGTCTCATGTCGAGAAGTGCGTAAGTTCAAGAGAAATGGAAGAGGAGATAGTTGAACATATTACTATAAGGAAGTTTGAAGGACCAAGATCCCAAGCTTGGGCTCATAATGAATAGCTAATAGATGAAGGTCAAAGTGGCCATGTCTTGAAACTTAAATCTTTCATGTTTTTATGTTTTACAAATGCATAGTATTACTAGCAGAGAAATTTTAGGGGCAAAATTTAGCCCATGAGCCAGTTTCGATGTTTTTCTTAGAAAAAAAAGATTCGCCAATTTCCTTTTTTTTGTAAAATGATTCACCCCAAATTCCATGGGATAGTTTTTTTTTAACTCTAAAAATCATCAAAATTGCCCAAAAACTATATTATAAGTCATTAGAAATTTGAATTTTTTTACAAAAAAATCATCAAACATGTTATGGTTGCAAATTTTTAAGAATTAGTAATATTTTCCAAAGTTTCTAAATTTTAAGAAATTTATAGATCTTGTGGTTCTATACTGTTGAAAGAATTTTGGAAATATATCTAGTAATTTGGGTATAAATTTTGTTTTAAAACTAATATAAATTTTGGGCTATTAAAGATTTCCTCATCCGTTTAATACAAAATATAATGATATGTTTTTATAAAATAAAAGGGAAATATATAAGTATCAATGTTGATACCATATGAAAATAAGCTCTTGAAAAATGACAATTATTATGGGGAGAAATAGGATTCTATTTGTAGAAGCAACAAAAGTGGAAGAATGAAAATCCTTATTAATTAGAATCTAACCATCCAATAATTAATTAGAATCTAACCATCCAATAGATAATGTAACTTGAACGAATTAGTTCTTCATACAAAATCATGTTATGCTCCTAAGTCTGGGACCTTACTACATTTATATTATTACATTATTGTCGTAATCAATGATAGGCTCATTATTTGTAATTGCATTCTTTGTTTCATATATATACATCAAGGATACTTATTTGAAAGATCATTTTATCTTTATGCATCTGTGTTACCATAAACGAGAAACGAGAAACATAACGAGAAACGGGAACGGTACGAGAAATGGATTTTCCAGGTTTTGCATAGAAAAAACGAGGAGAAAGAAAAACAACAAAAATTAAAGTTCCCAGAATAGTAATGAACATATTCGATCGTAATAATGAACAAATCTATTTTGCCATATACCTTGTTTTCATATTGGGTTTAGAACAATGATTTTTCCATATACGTTTTTTTCTTCTATTTTCAGAATTTTTGATTACTCAATTTTAACCTCCAAACCAAAATTAATAGAAAGACAACTACAGCTTATACCTACTAACTGAGGATTGTTGAATTGAGTTCATTTCTAATAGATGCTAGTAACAGTCTTAGGCTACAGAGTTCGTTTTGATGTGGAGTTAGGAAAGCAAGGGGAAAAACACCTTCTCGAACTGCAACCAAAAAATGTTGGAACATATATTCTGCTATCAAATATTTATGTTGCATCTGGCATGTGGGATGACACAGCAAAGATGAGATCATAACTGGAGAACAGGGGATTAAAAAGGAGGCTGGATACAACTAGATACAGATTGGAAGCAAGGTGCATTCTTTTATTGCAAGGGATAGATTACACCCACAGTCAAATGTTATCTATGTAGTACTTGATATATTAGCTAAGCAACTGATGGAAGCATGATATGTGTCTGATACAAAGTTTGTGCTGCATGATGAGGAGGAGGATCAAAAGGGAATCATATTACTCCACCATAGTGAGAATTTGGTCATAGCTTTTGGTATAATCAATAGAACTCCATGAATGCCCATTACAATTTTCAAAAACCTTCAAGTGTTTGGCAATTGCCATACGGCAAGAAAGATCATTTCCAAGATTGTTGCAAGAGAAATTGTTATGAGAGATGTCAGTTGCTTTCATCTGTTTAAAGATGGATTGTGTACTTGTGGTGATTATTGTTGACAAAGCCGAGTCGACTAATCAATGAGGACATGGTAGGATGTTGAATAACTATGAGACCAAATTCTTGTGCTTAAAACTATAATGTCCAATTCATCCACATTCATGGTTCTTCTACAAAGATATATTCTGCATCTCGAGCATTGTTGGTTATTATGTGTATTGAGAAAGCATCTTTTCTTTCAGAATACTTCTAGGCGTGTCCAACCATATTTGAATACACAAAGAATTGTTTGATTAAAATCCTCTAAAGAGGTAGTGACGGGGCTAAAATAATTGCAATATCAAGTAAGGTTATAGCTTCTCAAAGGGTTTTCTCGTAGCATCCAACTAGTGTCCAAGACCCAATGCTACATTTGTGTCCAATATTAGGCCTCAATTTTCCACTATCAATGCTCAACCAAGCAATTGTATAATTGAGGGAAGCATTTTTGGGTTAAGCTGAAATAACATAAAGATATTGGCTAATTACTTTCTAGGTTCAAATATTCAACCAGATACCATGAAAAAATGCAAATCTTTTATCTAATGAACTGTGATTATACAGGTTATGGAGACATTCAAACTTTAGGAAACATGGTACTTATAAATCAATCAATAGGATATTCATTGGAAAATAATCATTCGGCTGGTAGTGGGCAGCCACAACAACATTTCATTAGAATCTAATTTCCTTCTACCCTACATCGGATGTATCCTATGGTATCATTGGAAAGTTTAGGTGGACTGTGGAACACAACATGATGTTACTACAACTTTACTCTCATCCTAGCTTGTAAATCATGGTTACAACATATGGAGAAATGTGGGAAATGAGATTACATTGATCATTAATAGCTCAAATTAGAATAAAATAGCACCATATGTCAAATTGTCAATACAGCGACACATTACATATGTACAATACAATTTATCCAAAATACATTAACTCAGTACATTACAATTTATCCAAAATAACTTTAAAATTACTATAATCCATTGTAAATACAGGGCACATGATTAAGTTAATTGATCGAGTCCTTGTGTAAAGAGATTGTTGATGCATCTATCTTCTAATGGCTGGGCGACCTTACCATTGGGGAGGAAATCTTGGAGATCAGCCAAGATGGGATGTAAAGCAGAGAGGTGGTAACAAAGTGGGGCACTGATCCACACAATGTGAGAAATCATGTACACCCATATGATAAATAATTTTTTATGTACGGTATAGCATGTTTTCCTTGAAGAGATTAATTTGGTTTTATAACTATGGACTTGCGAACGTTGGATTTCAATTTCAGTTCTGGTAATCTTTTGTTCACTCTTTAAAATGTAGTTAACGCATGATAGAACAAGTACCTGAATATGAAACGTATGCAAACGTGGCTATTCAAATGGTTCAATGGATGCTATTAACGCCATGGTCCATCATTAGCAACTAATCAGTAAGTCGGGAATCTTTAGTGATCCGATGTATGGTCTAGTCTAGCGACTAGCAGTGCTGCAACAGTACTCTGTGGCTCTCAGTGGTCAATCTTGCAGCCTGCGATAATGGATAATAGCATGCCTCTTCACAAGCAAGCTTTAAAATCCATTGGAACCACCTCATATCTAGATAATCCATCCAAAGCGGAGAAAGCCGCCCTCTAGATATGCTCAATCCTCAATGCAAGCGGACAACACGATTCCTTCTTCAACACTCAATCCTCAATTAATTCAGCATTTACCTGATCATTGACTTGCCACCCACCAACATCACCCACCCAACCACCATTCATTAATAACTCAACAATGGTTACGAATTGACCCAGAAACGGCTAGCAACGGATTGAGTTCCCCAAGAAACGGAAAAATCGTTTCTTCTGAAATCACTGCATGAGAAACGATTTGTTTCGTATGAAACAGTTTCTTCATTCTAGAAATGGGAACGGCCGTAGAAAATGGTGGTTTTCGTTCCATTGTCGTTTCTGCTCCGTTTTCACAAAAAAACGCAAGCCTTTGATATCTTGTAATATAAAGTTAACCTTTAAAGAAGTTTTTATTCATTCAATATTTCATTTGATATAGATCAAACATTAGTGAATAATTTTTTTTAATATTTATTTAATTATTTGATCCATAATTTATATAGCTGTATTTTTTAAACGGTCCATATACCATCATTCTTTAATATGTTTCACTTTAAAACTTCTAAGTCAAATAGGAGAGATCTTATACATATTATTTCTCTTGATATATATGGAGTTACTCTATTTATGTGGAATGAATATGGTGTATTTATTGAAAGTCTTTATAATCATAAGTTGATGATGAATCCTTTAACATAGTCGGTGATAGTATTTAGCTAATCAACCATTTTCTGCAATGGTGTTCATTCCATATCCTTGTTACAAGTAGCATGATTAAATACCTCCAATTGGATGGTAAATTCTTTGTTTTTAATGATTTTTTTGAAACGTATAACTAATTAATGATGAGGATTTCTTAGGATAGGTTTCGTATACATATGTAATGTGTTTTATGTTATTGAAAGAAATTATTTTTCCTTGAAATATCATCTTTAAAAAGTTTTAAACAAAATTGATCATCTTTTAAATGTCTATACGAAGGATTATTTATCAGCCCATGAGAAGGGTTGGAACTTGGAATGACTTTTGGAGTCCAAACGTTTGACATCAACTTGGCATCCCATTCCTACTCCGCCCAAGTTAGAAATTGAAGTATCATGAACATTGATGCACTTTATTGTTTGATTTGGAATTCAGGTAAAAAATTATGTAAATTAAATCATTTTAACATGATACATAATAGATGCATCCGAATCCTGAGTTAAGATGGATCTACTCTAATTTTATATCGTTATATTCAATATTGATCTGTTACATAATTCTGTAAATAGTATCGTTATATTGATTTCTTTATTGTATCGTAGCATGTGGTTTTGTTCTCTATTAATGATCATATGCTCAATTTGATAGCTCTGTGTACTATCTAAATGATATTTGATTGACAATGGTAGAGATCAATCAGTAAGCGGGGTAGATTTGTATAGTATTGTTTGAAAGTCCAGCTTCAATGTTTTTACATCGATTCAATTCTAAAACGGTTTTCATATTAAATTGACACTGTACCCAAGAAAAGAAATGGAAGCTGTACAATGTTGTATACCAGACAAGCAATATGTCCAAACACTGAATGATTGTTAATGATAGAGAATCCTCATTAAAGAAAGAAAATTAACTCAAATATAATTATACTATTGGCAGTGATGCTTGTCATAAATCCATGTTATGTTGAGACAAATTCTTTCTAATGACAGTCCTGATAACAGACCTGGAGATTCCTGACAGTGCCCACGGTCTGGTAGTTAAGACCTTTGGCAGGTCTGAAGCAATATTAGATAGAGTAGTCTATTCTGATAGCAAACGTTTTTATTGACAGGTAATTTGTTGGAATTGAGTAATGAAAAACATTCATTTTTTTAATTAATTTTGTAAACTTTCTAAAATTATATTTTTAGGTTTACAGAAAGAATTTCACAATGCAATTTTAACTATCAAAACGCAACATTGAGACTAGCTTTTTCTAATAATAGTCAGAACAGAACTGTGGAGATTCCTGACAGTCCTCACAGTCTGGTAGTGAAGACCTCGGCAGGTTTGAAGCAATATTAGATAGAGTAGTCTATTTGGTAGTGTCAGACCTTGGCAGGTTTGAAGCATTATTAGATAGAGTAGTCTATTCTGCAGCAAACGTTCTTTACTGGTAGGTAATTTGATGGGATCTGGTAATAAAAATCAGAGATTTTCAGAATTAATTTTGCAATTTTTATTATAAATGGATTTCTGGACCATTTCATTGGAAAAACTCCCTACTTTGTGATTCCAACAATCTCCGAATTAGTTAAATTCGGACCATCGTTAAAAATCCTTTCGAAAATGTGTGTTTCTGTATGGATCGAAATTGCATAATAACATAGGAGTCATATCAACTCGTAAAATGTTAGATCAAGATTCTGATGCAACTGGATTTCAATTCGCATTTAAGGGATTATTAATGCGTCAATGCTTCAGTCATTCGCTGAAAGGTGGTATAATCAGTAAATTTCTTAATTTAAAACTGTCATTGATTGAACCAAGAAGATCACCAGAACGTTACGATATTTGTGTACCGATTTTATTTGACTTATATTATTGAGAATGAGCGAAACTTGTAACACATCACATGCAATGGCAGCTGAGAGCAGATCGATGCCAGTAAAGAGTTGGGTGTAAGAACGTGCTTTGCAGAGATCTGATCAGAAACTGTTCTATTGATTATTTTGCATGAAGGGGTTATATGGTAAATAACTTCACTTTATTTCATTGGGTGTAACAATGTTCAGGTAAGAATTTAACAGTAATAGTAATTAACTTTATGACTTTATAGGCATTTTTATTTTAAAATTTGGGGTGGATTATGGTATATGATTTTTTAAGATTATAAAGTATGAGACAAGTGTATTGTCCAAATTGATCGAATTAATTTTATTATTCAAATTTAAAATAAAAAATTATTATAAAAAAATAAAAAATAAGTGATAGCTATTAATAAATAACTAATGCATTAACTGATACGTCATACAAACATCATAAATACATTGTACATTGAAATTCTAATACTTTTTCCAAAGTTACATTGGTGTGTTCAACAAGTTTGCATTAGTTTGACTTGTTAAGATTTCAAACTCATTCTATGAAGAAGATGACTTACTATGTGTGAAGGCAACACATTTTAAAAGAATGAGTTACACATCTACAATCCATCAATTGGACTCCCAATTCTTAATTTCTCAATGACTTTTATACCTTCTTTATTATAAACAGATGGATATGAATAATGATCAAAACTCAACGTTCATCACATTTTACCACTAAAATAATCTTGTTGAATTTTATCTATTACCTAATACACTCTACACTGTTGGGTATGTGTTATATTCTCTGCATGTATGTGAAGGGAAGAGTGCACTTGTTAGCGGCGCATGTGACGATCCCTCCAGCACCTTCACGAAAACAACCCGCTAGGTTGTTTCTATCCAGAAATGGCCGATAGGCCGTTTCCGATACGAAAACGGCCGGTAGGCCGTTTTTTGTTTGCGAGCGAACAAAATTTTTGGGGATCGCATGCAATTTTGGAGGATTATTCTAAAAGTATGTAATTTAATCCCTGTTAAGGGATTGGGGTCTATTGACTAATCCAGGTTAACGGATTAGGGTTTTGGATGTTGCAGAATACCTATATTGTATTGTGAGTGATTCATAATGAGATGATGAGAAAAATAGGAGTGGTGGCTCCAAGGTTTGTTGGTTTTCCCGGTTAAGGGTTTTGAGGGTAAATATTTGTGTACTATGTGTGAATGTTGTGGTGTAATCTCTGTTTTGTTTAAAAGAATCTGTATGCTTTGCTTCTCTACATAGGTTCAAAACTTACATACACTTCTATAACAATAAATTCATTGCATAGCTCATGCCACTATCATATCAAGGCATATATATACCACTTAAAGTGTTAATAAAGGCTTCTTTGTGAAGCTTAGACGCCTTGTCTTTTTCAATTTCCACTTGAATCCATGTGTTATAAGCATTATCAATCCTTCTCTTATGAGAAATGGCATCACATGTAGCGTCCATCCTTATTGTGTTCGAATATGTGGTGACAAAATTCCATTTCCTTTGTTATCTTTTCCTCAAAGACAATTTTATAGACACCTAGCAAACCCAAGGAAATAAGGTCATAAACCTTCTTCATGTGAGCACATATTCCACCTCTTTAAAGATATCTAACATGTTGAGTCATAGTGTTCAGTGCTCGGGAAGAACGCAGTACACATTATGAAAAGTTGATGTTGAGTCATAGTTATTTTGATGCCTTGACAATGCTATGGCCCTTTATATTATAAGTTTTCATGACAGGGTTTACTCTTAGTATGGAATATTTGATTATTATTTGAGCACATTAGTTGACTTCTCAACCACTTAGTATGTAGTTTTGGTATCCTTATTATTGCAATAGATATTTAAAGAAACAAAACCAAAACTCACAATTCATACATGAATGTATGTCTCTAAGTTACCTTAGTATTTTGAATACTTGAAGCTAATGAGCTGAGAATTTTTTATTGGGCTCAGAATTTATGAACTCTTGAAGACTACTGAAGAATGTAATTAAATTTCGAATATTGGAATATAAATATGAGTTTTTTTTCTAAGAAAAAAAAGTCTCAAATTAGATTTAAATTCTATTAAGCTATGTGAATTTTTTTAACATGTTCTTGATTAAGTTTATATATGAACTTGCCCATAATGAACCTTTTTAACATTAAAAAAAAAAAAAAAGTGTGATTAAAGTGAGAATTTAAACTCTATTAATTAAATTTTCTACATCATTAAATCATCACTCCTTTGTTTGTCAAAATAAGGGATTATACTCTATCATTCTAAATGATGGATAGGCATTTTTACATTGTTTTTTGAGATAAAGTTAACATTGAATATCCTCAATAAAACTAACATACTTGGTGGTATTCATTAGTAATTTTATTTATCTTTATTTTTATATGGATCTTCATAATCTTTATAGTGTTTTAATATAATTATTACTCTTCAAGAAAGGCCTCACGTCCTTCTAAAATTTATTCTTTTCTAATTTAAAATTTACATTGATAATGATTACCATGGTTAATCATGATAGTGGCATGCTCAAGATTTGAACCCAAGATATAGTCATCATACATCATATGGATAGTAAATACACACAACCAATCATCTCTTAAACAGAAACTCTAAAACTTTATATTATCATTTTTAATATTTTGAAATTCATAATTTTTTATTTTAAATATATATATAAGTTATCACATAGTTATATTTCAAATTTCAAAGTATGCACATTATTAATTTTTATTGAAATTGCAAGTTATTTGTTTGGTGGTTTATCAATTTTTATATTAAAAGAAATAGAAACTTAATCTTTTAATTAGAGTATTTTTCTAAATTATAAACTTAATTTATATTTGCTTATTAAATTATAAGCATTTTTTCAACTTTTCAACATAAAAAGGTTAAATAAATACATATTTTTCAACTTAAAATTATAGTAATTAAGATTAAATCATATGAAATGTGTCATCAATATTAGAAAAATATAATAATAACAATAATAATAAAATCATCCATTTGGCCAAAGTGTCATGGCGTCTTATCCATACTCATAGTCTCTGGACAAGAGTGGTATATCATAAATATATAGCCCCTCTTACTCTTCTTGAATGGATAAGGCTGGTAAGTAAGTCGAGGGCAAATTGCTCAGTGGTCTGGAAAGCAGTGGTGCAACATTTCTCTTTGGTAGGATCTGGATTGGTGTGGAGGATAGGTAATGGGCGACTACTACGTATTGGGCGGGACCCTTGGGTTGGCTGTAGGGGAGGCCATGTACTCCCTGTGGAATTGAGGAATCATTTGGCAGCAAGAGGTTGTAATTTTCTGGCAGACATTGTGGATCCGGGAACATCTACTATTTGGCATCAGGGGTGGATATCAGCGCAGAGACTGGAGATCTCTGCAGAAATGCAGGGGGCTTGGGTGGATTTTCTGCGGTTATTAAGACTAACTAATATTCGATTGACCAATCGAATTGATGTACTTATATGGGATCATCATCCCTCGGGCATCTACACTCCTAAGAATGGATATATCCAGTTGAATGTGGAAATTCATAACAGGGAATTGGTGTGGTGGTGGAAGCATCTGTGGAAGTTAAGGTGTCCGGGAAAAGCGAAGTTACTTTTTTGGGCTATTCTGGAAAACAAGGCACCTACCTGGGACAATCTGCAAAAACGATTTCTCCAGGGTCCGGGAATTTGTCCACTCTGTCGGGAAGCGGAAGAGACCATAGCTCATCTCTTTGTACATTGTCGGTTCTCACAGGCTATATGGGAAGGCATAGGCTGTTATATGGATTTCAAGATACAGTGGCGGGGCGAGTGCGTCCTGGAGGCATTCAACGGTTGGTGGACAATATATAAGAATTCTCAACTTCGGGCCTTACCATGTATCTTAGCCTGGAGCATATGGATATCCAGAAACGCGATTATCTTTCATGACAGCAGGGTGCAGTTGGAGTATGTGGTGGCTCACGCGGCGGCGGTCTTACAACAAACCTTCGCTCCTGTTCCAACGAGAACTCGACAGGTGCGAGTGGAACTGATCGATAAATCTATGCCGTGGGCCTATTTTGACAGCGCTTCATTGGATCATCAGAGGGTGTGTGGAGGGGGGGCAGTCCTTCACAAATTTGAGTCCCACTATTTTCATCTAGTGGCTGGTTTGGGTAATGGATCAAATAACTATGCAGAGATAATGTCTCTTAAACTATTGATGTTATTTGCACTCGAACAAGGCTGTCTTTCTCTTCAGATATTTGGGGATTCTTTGTTAGTAATAGATTGGGCAAAGGAGATAACTTGCTGTCATGTTATGGTACTATTACCAATTCTGGAGGAGGTGATCAGGTTAAAGCAGTCCTTTAATCATATCACTTTTACACATATATACCGGGAACGGAATGGGATGGCTGATCAGCTATCCAAGGCAGCGACGCAACAGGAATTAGCTCTTGGAAATTGGAGGATAACAATTTATTCACCAGAGGGCTCCTTCAGCTACTATCACAGACCTTTTCTTGAAGAAATTGAGGCACAGAATTGAGAGATAGTGCAGTTTGTTACAACACTTGTTTTTATGAAACCAGATATAAGCGGTAGTATGGGCAGCAATAATAGATAATGTTTTATGTATGGGATAGATATGAAGAAAATATGGGATAGAAAATATGTGATAATGTAGGGATCTCAGCGATTCTACTACATGTGCAGAGTGTAATTTTGATCATCTATTTGAAATAAAATTACGAATTTTTCCGAGGAAAAAAGAAAAAAAAAAAATTCATCCATTTATTTATTAAAAAAACTTTAATTTAATTTAATATTTTAATTTTTTTTATATAGAGATAATTTCTATATCCCCAAGTAAGCAGGGATATATAATATTCGTTTGATAGCCAAAGCTTTTGACTCTACATTAGTTGAGAAGTGCTAGTAAAATGTTTTCATAATGTTTTGGAAAAATATATATTAAACTAATTTTTAAATAATAAAAAGTATATTTTATATTTTTAGAAAATCAAATTTTTTTTTTCATTGATGAAGGACGCTTTGAATTAGACTTAAATCTTTGCAGGAGAGAATAAAATTGTCAGAAATTAAAATTAATTTAAAATCAAAATTTTCACCAAAACCAAGGTCTTAGTGATCACTGATTTTCGCAGCTCGGGGAAGATTTGTTCAATCTGCCGATGAAGAAATTGAAAAAATATTTTGACGACTTGTGAATATTCCTTTCTTCCTCTTCCCTGTAAGTGATTATGTACCCTTCTTGTTGGTTTATATTATATTATTTTATAAATTTATTTATTTTTATTGATTTTGCTTGTACAAAGAGATAATAAACCTCTCGGAGAGTGTCAATATTGTGTCCATAAGATATTAATCTTTTATTGGCCTAATTGCTTTGTATTTTAAGTAAAAACTTGCAATTTTTTTCTATGATTAATTAGCTTAATTGGTTTGTTATGAAGAACAATTTTTTTGTCCTTTTTAATGTGTACTCATGACACAAATATGTAAGTCAGCTGCGTTCAGTTAATAAACGGAAATCCATAAATTTTTCAAATCTTATTTGGTCCACCCAACTTAGATTTTGTCTAAATAGTTCTGGACATCTAAACAATATTTTTTTGTTACATAAAACGTACAAGCTAGTAAAAATGATATTTGTTTTTAATAAAAAACCCTAAATTTTAAGTATTTCATGTTAAGGTAGTTATGTTAGTGCAGGTGGTTTTAGTAAATAGGTAATATTAGCACGTGAGCAGGATTTAATATTTAAAAATAAATAAAAGAAATATATTGCCATATATAAAGATTAAAGGATTAAAGTGTGTTTTTAATTTACAATAAATATTAAGATGTTACTTTGAATAGGGTATTCTGGAATTTTGATAAGTATTCTATGTTTAAAGTTAGTGTGAATCTAAAAGTGTTAAGTCAAATTATTATTTGAATAAATATGATTTGTATGTGAAAGTGGTGTGAACTCAATTGTTTTTGGAGTCAAATGGGTGTTTGAATATGTATGATTTGTGAGAAAAGGTGGTGTCAAGTCAATTGGAACAATTGTGTATGAAATCCACTTATGTTTAAGGAGTTGTTCCCTCTCTTGAATTATGTTATCGGACTAAGATTCAATATTTGGTCCTACAAGATCTCTAGGGCTATAAGAGTTGTGTCATGTCACCATACTAAGGGTAAAAAATAAAAAGGTTGCATTAAAAATGTTATGGAAAACATAGATACTTGAAATATTTAGTGGAAAAAAAATATATTGGAAAGGGGTTCACAAAATGATTTTTGGAGGCTTTCCTTAATATCTTCTAAAATTAGGAGTATTCTTTAATATCCTATGAACACACATGCTATGTCATATGTTCGAGTGAACCCCAGTGGTAATTATAGTGGAATATATTCCTATTTAATTTGCTTTTAATTAAAAAACATATATTTTTATTTTATTTTTTAATACATATCATCATGATTATGCAAGCATTATAACTTTTGAGATGCAAATAATATTTTAATCCACCACAAAACCTGTAATTGTATGCAAATTATGCATGTTTTTTTGTGAAAATCCAAACTTGTGTGTATTATGCATGTTTTTTAAGTGAAAATCCAAACTTGTGTGTATTTTAAGTAATTCATGTCATGGCACTCAATTTGGCATTATAGTGAGAGATATACATGTTAAAATTGTTTTTAATATGAAACCATGTGAATTTTACTTTCTTGTGTAATACATGCCAATCTCATTTTTACGTAAAAGCCTTCTTATATATTGTGTTATTATCTAATCCATTTATATGCATTCGTCGTGCATTTATCATGATAGTCATGTTGATGTTATAATAGTTATATGTTGACCAGACTTGTTTTCATTGAAAACTTGCGAATATTTCATTTTATGCAATGCATGTCATGCCAATTATTATCACCCTAATCTTTCTCAACTGTATCACTTCAGAATTCACACCCAAAAAAAATCATTAGTTCATGTATAATGCACATCATGCACCCCATCACATCATGTTATGTCCTTTTAGTACCTCATTGAGTATGATCAAACCAACAATTGACTATTTTGAGGAGGGTGTAATATATCATCATCTTTTATGCATGGCATGCAGTAAATCCCTTAATAACAACATGTATCTTTTTAATCCAAAAAATGGTTGGCCCTCAACTCATAACTAAGTGATTTCTTGTTTAGCCAACATAGTGGGTACATATGGAGCTATTTTAACCCTTGTCTTCATAATTTCTAATGACTTAGTCTTCCATAATTCCTATCAAGCTTATAAACTCTCATTAATGCATGAGAAGAGTTTACATGTAAACTACTTTTAGATTGGGGTTCTATTTTTAGATTAGGTAGTTTACAAAGAAGGACTCTCTCAAAGAGAGTTTGGAGCCCACTATGCTACAACAACTCTTTCTAGGTGTTGATAATAAGCTTTAGCCATTTCCATTATTTTAATAAAGAGTATTTTATTTCCCCCAAATAATTGTGTTGGAACTTCATTTAAGGCAATAAATCAATAGTTTAAAATTTCTTTTTTCCTCTTATGATTTAGGGTTAATTGTGATTTTTGTTGGGTATGTTATATTCTTTGCATGTAAATCGATGGTCAATTGGTTAAAAAATCGAATAGAATTGAAGGTGAAAGACGATGGAATTTTGATCGACTGGCCAACTAGAATAGTCGACTAGTCAATGGGAAACCGATGAGCATAAAGTGGGTAGGAATTCGATGAACACCTTGATGACAAGAAGCTCAACTAAACATCAACTAAGGTTGATTATGTCAAGTCAACTATAATAGAAAATGTGTATTCAATTAGGAAGTATCACGAGCTAGTATATGTGTTGCATCTATAAATATGATGTAATGTAAAAGGCTAAATGTACTTATATGAGTTGAGAAGTAGAGTGTAGTAAATTCATTCTTGGGATATTAAGATCTAATAAATCATTGTTGTAAACACTGGTTAAGAGTGTTGATAATAGATGAGCAGTAAATCTCACCAGTTTGTTGGTTTTTCCTTGTAAATGGTTTTCCAAGATAAATTTATGTGTGTTATGTGATTGTGTTTGTGCTATTTTTAAATTCCTTTATACCTAACTATTAGAATCATTGTGCATAATCATTTTAAAAGGTATTCAAGTCATTGGCATGGTATCAAAGCTATATTTGGCTTCAAGGGGGTGCCTTTATTGCTGAGTGTTTTTTAGTTTGATCATAGACCTGGAGAATACCTAGTTTCAGTGGGATTTATAGAACATTGATTCTTAGTTAGAATAGCCAATAGTTCAAAGATAGAAATTGAAAAGTTTAATGGACGGAATTTTGAGCTTTGGAAGCTCAAAATAGAGGATCTACTTGTAGATCGAGAGTAGTGGGTTGGTGTCTTCCTTAGAACAACTTCAATAGGTATGTCATCGAAAAATTTGGCAGAAACTCGACAAAAAAGCAAGGAGTACAATCTGACTTTATTTAGCATATTTTGTATTACTAAATGCATCAGGAAAAGACACTGCAAAGAAAATGTGGGATAAGTTTGGGAACTTGTACCAATTGAAATATCTGGTTAACAAGTTGTTTCTTTGAAAGAAGCTATATCTTTTGAGGATGAATGAAGATGACTCAGTAACAGAGCACTTGAATGCATTCAACAATATTTCCATATCATTGTTGTTTGTGGATATCAAAATCACAGAGGATGATAAATGTATTAGTCTATAGTGTTCTTTACCAGACTCATGGGATAGCTTTGTTGTGGCTATTGGAAGCAATAATACCACATTAAATATTGGTGATGTGGTTGTATCTTTTCTGTTAGAAGAGATGAGGTGGAAGAACATGGAAGGATTTTCCCATGATGACCTGATGGTAAGAGGCCGACTAATAGACAAAGAAAAAGGTAAAACCTTCAATAGAAAATCAAATTCAAGGGGTAGATCTAAGACCATATATCTAAATCCCCTAGCCTAATGATGAGAAAATGTTGGCAATGCAGTAAATTTGGGAATTATAAGTGAGATTTTAAGTTAGATGGACTCAAGAAGAGCAAAGGATCTAAGGAAGCACAATTGATTGAAGGTAAGCCTTCGACTGAAGAAAAAGGGGATGTGTATTTTACTTCAACAAGTTCATAGTTAGATCATGACTCTTGGTTAATCGACTCTGGTGCATCATATCATATGACACCACACAGAGAGTGGTTTTGTAAATATGCGAAATACAACAATGGTAATTTTATTCTAAGAGATGATTGATAGACTAGGATTTTCGGACAAGGTAAAGTTTGACTAATACTAAAATATGGAAGGATAGGAACTCTTCTAGGGGTGTTGCATATTTGAGGTTTGGATCAAAACCTAATATCTGTCAGTAAGATGGGAAATGCATGTGTGAAGTTTGTATTTGAGAAATATTTTTGTAAAATGGGCAAGGAACAATGGTACTGATGAGAGGAGTTCAGACTGGAAAACTGGACAAGATATTGGGAAGAAAAGATATGAATGACTGTGCAAATGCGGTCTTTCCTGAATCCAATTGTATATCATCTTGTCTATTCAAGACTCAACCATGTTGTGACATCAACATATGGGACACATTTGTGAGAAGGGTCTTCATTCTATGTGCAACAAAGGTATGGTCAAAGGTCTCCCTGATTGTTCCTTAGAAATAAAATTTTGTGAACATTGTATGTATGGTAAATAGAGTGACAAGTCATGTATGTTTCCCATATGGGACCACAAGGGCCAAGGAAATACTAGAGTTAATACATAGTGATGTGTTTGGACCAATATCGGTCCCATCACTAGGGGATCCCAATATTACGTATCATTCATAGATCATTTATCCATACTAACATGGTTGTATTTTCTGAGGAAGAAATATGAGGTTTTTGAAGGGTTCAAAAAATTCAAATCTCTTGTAGAAAATCAAACTAGAAGAAAGATAAAGTGCTGAGACTTGATAACCGAGGATGATTTTTTAATTAGAAGTTCAACTAGTTCTGTATACATCGTGGTATAGCTTGACAAAATAAAACTCCATACATGCATCAACTAAATGGAGTTTCTAAATGAATGAATAAACCACAAATAAAAAAGGCAAGGATCATGCTTAGTGGTACATGTTTTGCACAAGAATTCTAGGAAGAGGTGGTCAACATGGCATGTTACCTGGTGAATAGGTTGCTGTTGACAGCTTTGGTTGACAAGACGCCATATGAGGCATGGGCTACAAAAATTCCCTCTCTTTCACATCTCAAAGTCTTTGGGTGTGATACCTTTGTGCATTTCCCAAAGGAGAAAAGAAGCAAACTTGACAAGAATTATGAGAAATGCATCTTCATTGGGTACAAAGATGGAGTGAAAGGGTATAAGCTATGTAATCAAGTCATAAGGAAGATAATTTATAGTAGAGATGTGATCTTTAGAGAAGTTCTAGGGACTTCTAGGTTTGAAAAAGATAAAAGAGAAAAGGGACCAAAAAATATAGAGTTTGAATGGAACAACAAATGTCATGATTCAGATGAGTCAATTGAATCTGATGAAGAGGTGGAACAATAGATTCCAGTTGTTCTGAGGTTTGGTTGAGAAAATAACCAACTTGAAAGGTACAATACACTAGATTTACGCTCTATTTTTGCATTAACTACCACAAAAGAGGATCCCAGGTCAGTAAAGGAAGCGATCGACTTGACAGAGGGTAAACTCTAGAAAAAAGATATGGAAGAAGAAATGGAGTCCTTGCGAAATAATGAAACATGGGATTCAATTGTATTTCCAAACGGAAGGAAACTCATCAACAATAACTGTGTGTTCAAGAAAAATTTGAATGCAACAGGTCAAGTCAAGAAGTACAATGCTCGACTAATAGCGAAGGGATATTCCCAAGTCAGGGGAGTCAAATTTGGTGATTTCTACTCTCATGTTGCAAAGTTAACTTTCATTAGGGTACTAATGTCTTTAACTACAACATTTGATCTTTAAATAGAATAGATGGACGTGAAGATAAAATTTATTCATGGTGATATTGAAGAAGAAATTTCTATGAAGGAATCTGAAGGAATTATGGTGAAAGGGGGAAAAGAGTTGGTCTGTAAGCTCAAAATTTCCCTACGATTTAAAGAAATCACCCAAGATGTGGTACCAAAAGTTTGATATATATATCCAACAACTATATTTTATGACAAGCCAGGTTGATCATTGTGTTTACAACAAGAAATTGAGTGATCATTTTATATATGTAATTTTGCATGCTAACCAATATGTTATTAGTCGGAAATAACATGGAACTAACTAGGGAGGTGAAACTACAAATTTCCTCCTTGTTTGACATGAAGGATCTCAATGCATCTCATTTCATTCTTGGAATGGAAATTAAAAGACATTGAGTAGGTAGAGGATCTTGTTAAATCAAAGTAAATATGTTGAGACAATCTTGAAACGCTTCAACATGCAGGAGTGAAAACTGGTTAAGGTCCTTATTCCTGTAGAAGTTAAATTATCTATTGAATAGTGTCCTAAGGAACAGGAAGAAATAGAGTACATGGCACATGCTCCCTATGCTAGTGTTGTATGTAGTCTAATGTATGCAATGGTATGTACTCGACTTGATATTTTCTATGAGTGGGAGTATTGAGAAGGTACATGTTGACACTTGGGAAGGAGCACTAGACAATTATTAAAAGAGTATTCATGAATTTTCATGGCACAACAGATTATGCAATTTCCTACCAAGGAAAACCTGAAACTGATAAAACAATAATTGTACATGGTTTTTTCGACTTTTACAAGGCTGGAGATCTCAACCATAGAAGGTCAACCAACGGATATCGGGTTTTCAAGTTATTTGATAGGGTAGTCAGTTGGATGAGTAGGAGGAAGTCAATTATTGCATTGTCGACTATTGAGGCTAACTACATGGAAACTTCTGATGCAAGCAAAGAAGCATTCTAGTTGTAAAGATTATGTTCATAGGTTGGGTTTAAATAGCAAGCTCTTAGGTTGAATTGTGGCAGACAAAGTGAAATCTTCCTGGAAAAATACCATTTATACTATTCAAAGACAAAGCATATTGATATACAATACCATTTTGTGAGAGAAATGGTGGAGAACCACAAAGTGTTGTTGGAAAAGGTAGACACATTGAAGAATATTGCAGACTCATTAAACAAATCGATGATCAAGAAGTTTACTTGGTGTAGGGAATCAATGGGATTGTCAACCTTGGTTAAGCAAACAAAAGTTCTAAATATCATGTGTATGCAATGAAAATAAGTGGGAGAATGTTTGGTATGCTATATTATTTGCATATAAATCGACGGTCAAAGTCGATAGTCGACTGGAATTGAAATCAACATATGTTGAAAGTTTGATTGACTGGATGGCTAGAATAATTGATTGGTTAATAACCAAAAATGTTCAATGTGAAGTTGACATGCATAAAGCGAGCAAGAATTCAATGGACACCTAGACAACAAGAAGCTCAATTAGAGGTCAACTAAGTTTGACTTAGTCAAGTCAACTATAACAAAATAATTATATTAGGAAGCTATGGATCACCATTAATGGAGCAGTTAGTTTTAACTAACTTCGGTATCACGATCTAGTGTATATGTTGCATCTATAAATATGATGTACTCCAAAATGTTAAATGTACTTGCATGAGTTGACAAGTAGCGTGTAGTGAATTCACACTTTAGTTGTTGCAATCTAGTAAATAGTTGGTGTAAACACTGGTTAAGGATGTTGATAATAGATTAGCAATAAAGCTCAGTGGTTTGTTGGTTTTTCCCAATAAAGAGTTTTCCATGATAAATTTATGTGTATTATGTGATTGTTTTTATCCCATTTATAAATTCTATTATACCTAATTGTTATAATCATTATGAATAATCACTATAAAAGGTATTGAAATCCTTTAAAATTCTTATATGTCTACCTTTTTTCTTTTATTTTTTTGTATATGCTTAGTTTGACAACAAATTTAGAGATATTCTCATAGACATACCCACAAAATAGCCATAATAGACTGGCGACTTCACTAAGGCTTTTGATCTATAATATTACTCTTAGTTTTGTGTATGCTAATTGTTTTTTCATTGTGGTAGTTAGTAAGCTATTCCTTTCTTCACACTTTCCTTAGTTAGAAATAAAAAAGTGTCGGTTTTGCTCACAATCCTAGTTTTTCAGTCTTGACCTTGGATGATTGTTAGTTCCTTTCCTACAAAGAGCATGCAAATTTTATTTTTAAATATGTTCCCTACTATACTAAAATTCGATTACCTGAGTGAATGTTCAATACAGTTCTCATGTTCCTTGGACATCTATACTCAACTACAGAGTTTGTTATTACACAATCATATTTTTTGTACTTTTAAAAAATTTGTTGGGTCTATTATGTATTTTATTTTTAAATATGTTCCCTACTATACTAAAATTCGATTAACTGAGTGAATGTTCAATACAGTTCTCATGTTCCTTGGACATCTATACTCAACTACAAAGTTTGTTATTACACAATCATATTTTTTGTACTTTTAAAAATTTTGTTGGGTCTATTATGTATTTTAACAAGTAGTCTTTAGGAATTTTCAAATAGTTGTTGATTGTATGATGTTATTTTGTTAATTCATTAGAAATTATATTATAGGTAGGGAAATAACTTTATGCATTTCTAGTACTCTTCGCTTTTAGGGCTCCCTCGTTTCCCTTAGCTTATTTCATTCTTAGCATTCATTAGATTTTGATTTTGATTTATTACATTTGAATTATTTAAAGTTCAGGAAACTATTTTGGTGAAGATAAACTCATTTTTTAAAGTATATATCAAGTTCACACGTTTTCCTCCTTTGTAATTTCATTTTTCAGCAATCTTTATTTTAAATTTCCATCAATTTATTTAAATTTGTTCACATCTCTTGTGAACAAATTACACTCCTTAATAATATTTGTTGGTTCATGACCCAAGCTCAACCTTATGAAATAAAAACTTAATTATAACCAACTAAATTCCTTACTTGAGTACCAAAAATAATTTTTTAGTTTGCTTAGGATTGCATCCAAATAATTCATTGCAATAATTTACATTGAAACATAGTTGTTTTCCTTTAGGAAAATGTATTTTTTTTCTAATGGATGTGTCAAAACCATTTAGCAATGGGGCATGCTCTTGAGCATCAATGTTGAGGTGGAGTTGGTAGTTTAATGGATCCTTCCTAGATCTATTAACCTACTTTTAAACCTCGTCACTATTGGAGGTCGAACCCCTTGGATACATATGTGAAGAGGTATCTAAGTGGTTATCCATAGATTCCTACTAGGTGGCTTCATAAGTTGAGTATGCACTTGAAATAGATTGATATCAATCATTGGGAGCTTCCCTTAGTGCCCTTTGATGTAATTGCTACCTTTACTCTCTATTTTAGTGGAATTCGTCACCATTCACCGAGAGTTATTGGAAGACCATGTTCTTATATAGGATTTGAGAGGAAGGTTGTTAATGCCTTATGAGAGTGTTTTTTATTTTCATAGGATGAAGGATTTTATCTCAAATATTCACATTTTTTGCTTTATTGAAACCCACTTATAAGAAATTTGTTGCACCATCTAAGTACATAGTTTCAATTTGGACACATTTTTCATCAAGAGTATATTTTTTTTTAATTATAATTATCCTTTAACCTATCACTTAAGTATTTAAATATATTTGCATAGTCAACACATATAGTGAACTTTCATTTTCCTAAGCATTCTCTTGGGATGAAAGGCCTCCCTCCATTATCTAGTCTGATTCTTTCTTTTTCTATTTCTCTAACACATCATGTTATATTTACTTATATTCCTTATTCCAGTCCATCCACCTTGGGATAGTCATAATGAAGTTGTCCATATCTAGTGTTATTCCATCTTCCTCGTGAACTATTCCAACATCCACCATGTTCGGGCTAACCAAAATCAAATCCTTCTAGAAATGGCTTGCTTGAATCTTTATATTTTACTAATATTATAAATTATCCTATCTAGCGTGATCCATCTTTCCAACCATGCCAACCAAGCTTCCCTTTGGTATTCCTAAGTTTGATACTTGTGCATTAGAAGACCCATTCAACCATATTCATCTATGGTGTTCATCCAATAGTATCACGAAAGATTATGTTAGGATTAGATTATTTCAATGCACCCTCATTGGAGTCACTGTAAAATGGAAAATCTATCAAAAATATATCTCTCATACCACCTTTGATCCATAACTAAGCCTTGGCTTGCATTATTTAAATTACCAATCAGTCATGATGCAAAAGTTGATATTCTCACTTGTTTCTATTAAAGAATAGTAATCTATATCATTGACCATATCCATGAATGGTATATGATGCATAACATATGTAATATAGAAGTCCAACATCCAATCCTCTTAAATTAGTTTCTAAAATCCCTTCTTCCTATCACCACCAAATATGTGACCATCACCATGCGTAAAACATAAGAATCCATCCTTAAGGACCAACATTTTGATCTCATTTATGAATGGTCTAGGTATTTATACACCATTATTCTAAATTCTCCACATACTCATTCTTATGAAGAATCTACATGCTTATGCTGTAGATGGTGCTATAGGTTCCATTGTGTAATCCTCCAATCAATTTGGTGAGTTGAATTTCTCCACCAGTGTTAGTATGTATAGTGACCATTATGGTGGAGCCAATATTTTGTGTGGCCTCACTTTATATGGGTATCCAACCATGCCCCATATCAATCCCAATGTTCCTTATGATAAGTCATGTCCTTCTCATCCATAAGCCAACACCTCTTACTATGGTCCTCGTGTATCTACATAACCCTTCATGCAATGGTCAACCCTCTTGTAGTGATGCTTCCACATTATATGGTTCTAGTAATTCTTATGGTGGCCCCCATTCTACAAATTCATATTATCCTTTCCTTGGTCCTCCACTGGGATCTCAACACCACAATCCATGATGCCCCAACTTCAAATAAATCTAGTTCATCCTTCTCTTCCCTAGCAAGACCAAGTTTTTTCCCACACTTTTTCCTAGAAAAATGCGACTAATCCCAAAAATTTGTAGAATAAGAATAAGAAAAAAAAAGGCGAGAATAAAGTGCATAACCAAAACCAAAGAAATAGAGGTAATCTACCCAATCCACCCACTAATGTCACAGGAAATACCAATTCAACAAATAAATATTAGGATCTTAATAATCCACCCAAGCAAGGGAAGACTAACTAGATAAGAACAAATCACCCTTGCACTATTTGTGGTACATATTCTCATTACACTCATCATTGTTGTCATTCATCTATGATTCATTGTTTATGAGAAGTTGTTGCTAAAGCTAATGCTAAACTATCACAATGGAAAGGTGGAACTCAACCTAACCACACTCTTGCTTTATTGGCTCCTTTGTTTTTGGAAAGGACTGTAAAAGGTAGAACGAAGTGCAGGGTAAAGGAGTGGGAATCACGGAATCCCTTAACAACCAAAGCAGTTTTGGACCCACCCCCACAAGTATTTAAGGAAGCATAAGGAAATAAGAAAGAGAGGATGGGAAGAGTAGAGGAAGAGTAGAGGAAGACAGAGAAGAGACAGAATAAGGAAGTTGAGCAGTGGAATAGTAACAATCATACAAAAGAGAAGAAGCTGGATATTGAATTGATATATCTAGGTTTTGGGGGAAATGTAAATGGGAGAAGGGTCTCTATTCTGTATGATGTTGCAATAGGTAATTTCATGGTTTTTGTAAGGACGCAGAGCCATGAAATTGATGCACTGAAAGATATCTGTAATAATAATGAATGATTTTGTCCCCCCTCAATTTTATGTGTATAATATGTTTATTGATTAATGGATTGACTGTGTGTTGTTATTTATCTCTGTATTATGGTTAATATGTCACTGTTATGATAAGATATAGAGAATGTCGTTGTGATATGAATAAAAGTAACCCTCACAGGTGTATCCTTGCATTTAGAACTCCCTATCTCACATAGGTTTTGGTTGTGCTTCGGGTGAGACCTTCTCCTTCGAGGGATTGAAAATGCCATCACACTCGACTACAATGGCACCCTTTGTTAGCCCTTGCATAAGAAACCCGGTCTCTAATTTTGTGCCAAAAAATGTTCTATTGTCAGGACCTTTTTTCAATGAGACACCATTAAATGTATGGATACGCATGTGACAATCATCCAACTTCAATTATGGTGGGACAAGAAGCTTGAAGATTTCATAATCTAGGAAGCCAAATTACGAGGGTGGGAAGCATAAAAAATCAGACAATATATTTTCTATGGAGGACCACCAATAGATCAATACAAAATTTCCATTCAATACCTACTCCAATATCTCCTATATATAGTTATACTACTGCTTCAATCAGAGGTTCACTAGTACTTGATCTCCATAATTTTCCATCTTTTAGTGCACAAATTTCCATGCAGAAACCATCCCTTTCCTCTGGAGTTGTGGTTGGATCCATCCTACCTCAAATGAGTTTTCCTTTCCATTCAATGGGAAGCACGGGTACTAGTACTCCCCTTGCATCTAACATTCCACTTAGTGGTGTATTTTTCATAGGGGGCACTAATACTTGATTTCCCTCGGGGTCTAATGCTCCACATGGGAACATCCATTTTTTTAGGTTAGGAGGCTCAAGTATGGTTAACCCAGCAATATTTATTCTTTATCGGGTATCCAACATATCGGAGGGATGGGGGGTCCTTTTATGGGATTTACTCAACCCTTTGTACAATATCAATTCGGTCAAAACTTTGGAGAGTATAATCCTCTTTTCACAAATTCTAGAGCTTCATACATTCCTGGACAATCTAATGTCAACATGAATCAATGGGTTTCTAATGCTCCTAGTTCTTGGAACTCTATTCCTCAAATAATTTTTCCTTTCCTATCCACTTTGAATTTGCCTGACTTAGCTAAGTTAACCAATGATTCAGTATTACATGACCCTATTTGGCCAACGCTCCCTACCAAGTTACCTTCACATATTCCAAACTTTGAAGGAAAACCAAAGGAAGATACAGTGAACCATGTTATGATCTTTCATCTTTGGTGTTCATCTAATTATCTGATGTATGATTCCATTCAATTGTGCCGATTTTGTAGAAAAATCTAATGAGGATGGAAGCAAAATGGTATATAAAATTGTTGTGTGCTTCTTTCCAAACATTTAATTCAGTTTCAATGGCATTCCTCAATCACTTTCAACTTCCATTTTGTTATGAGACTGTTACTAAACTATTGAATTCATTTTGTTAGGATAAGTCTACCCATATATCCAACCACATTCATGAATGGCAGAGGAGACATAGCCTAATTAAGTCCCAAATTCCTAATGATTTTCTAACTGATCAGTTTGTAAAGTCATTACAACCTTGAATTGTGAAATACATGGCTCTTTCAAGGGTGCATATTGAAGAGCAAGCCGTCATTAAATCCCATCAAGTGGATTTAGTTTAATACCAGTCTAGAATGATTTATGAATTTTTTTCTAATGCTCCTCAAGAAGAGGATGATCTGACCAAGCGAGTGCCTCGACCACATGTTGATAATGTGATTGGTTCAATAGTCAATACTGCATCTAGACCAGGAACACACCTTGTTGGTCAAAATTCACTAGTATTTGCTCTGAAAAACACACAAAACCCAAGTCCCAACACTCACATGGATGTTCTATCAGTACAAACAATTGGTTTTAAGGGAAACTAGCAGCCCGAAGGGGAGAAGAATAATAAGAAGAAAATTGGGAACAAGGGGAATAACAATGCAAATAATAATAATAACAACAACAACAATAATACTAGTGGGGCCAAGAAGGACAAGGGTAAAATGAAATTCCCCTACTTATTATGAAAGGAAGATCATTTAATCTATAAGTTCCATAAGATGGAAATGGCCTAGAAACAGTTGGCACAATAGGAAGGCTCCAACCAACCTGCTATGTCAACTAACCCATTTCCACAATCGCAGCAACAGATGATTGCTACGGTCCAACCCAACCCTGGACCCTCATAAGGTGGAAATCAGGGTGCCTCCTCTCAAGGGGGTAGTATTGGCCAAAGTCATGTTTTATAGCTAAGCAGGATGTTAACCTCCAGAATAGAAGTAAATATTATGTACAACTATGTCTGGATTCAAAGGTAAGGAAACCTCCGACTCTAAGTTATCTCTCTCCTTACACATAGAGAAACAAGCTAATGACACTATGCTTAGAATACCAAAAGATGTTATGAAGAAGGACATGTATAATCCTAATGCACGTGTTGCCCAAAATTATAGCATAGTGGAAGATCTGGCACAAGCTTAATGCGCAATGTCCACTCTTGAAGTTTTACAAAGTTGTCCAACCCTATGAGGGAACTTACTCTTAGTGTTAGGAGTGTTTGATCCCATGGATAGTTAGGTCATTGCTTTTGATTGTGAAAATTGGAATCCCCATATACCCCATCACATGGATTTCCATATCCAAGTGACATATGGTAAGTCCAATATACATCATACTATTGTTGATGAGGGTGCCTCCACTTGCGTGATGTCTTTATCATGATGGAATGATATCGGGTCACCTGAGGTAGTTTATCTTGTCACAATGTTGAAGGATTTCAATGGCCATTTGTTCAAGCCTCATAGAATAATCCTATCTCTCCCAATAGAGATGGGGGGGAACATTCACGGTAGAAGTGGAGGTGGTGGATACTATGCTTGATAATAATCTGTTATTAGGGAGAATTTGGACCCAAGAAATGATGGCATTAGTATCTTCAATATTTTGTATCATAATTTTCCACGCAATGGAAAGATTGTCACCATTGATTAGTTATCATTCTGCACTAATGGCTCCAAACATCAAACAGTACCAATATCCCTTTAGTAAGTCATTCCGCAAAGGATTATGAGAATGTTGGTGTGAGGATGTATCTGACACTTATGGGAATATTTAACCTACCCTGACACAACTTGCATGTTAATGAAACTCTAATACACATAGTATTTATTGTTGCCATGACTTTCGTGTCTAAGGTGTCTCATTTTAAGACTTCAAATTTTAATGACCCTTGGAAGTTGTCATCCTATGAAGCTAGGTCTAGTCCGATTAACCATGACTTACATCCCTTATGTCCAATTGCGACTAATAAGAAGCCTCTGTGTTCATGCTTACCATCTTGGGACTTGACCTCGGCAATTGACCAGGTGATGCATCCAATGGGGGCATTGGAGATGGGTCTCCACCCTATTGATCTAAGTGAATATTTGGACATGTGTTCTATCTGCACTAGTAGAAAAATGGGTGATAAATGACCAGATAACCAAAAACATTTCTCACCATGCGAATAAATGACTAAACCACCAAAAACGTTGGTCACCATAGTGTTTTTAAGTGAAATATGACCAAATTTGAGCAATTTTAAGTGATTACAACTAAAAATGATTAAAATAAATTACTAATTTAGTCATGGGATACAAAATATGACTAATTTAGTCATGGGATAAAAAATACGACTAGACGGTCTAAGTTAATAAGTATATAAGATGTCCTAATTATCAAATATTTCCTTATAGGCCACACAAAATTAAGTGTCTATATATAATATAATATAGAATTTTAGCGTAACATATATTTCTTTGTTTTAGGTTCAACTTAGGTGCTATCTTTGAGGGGTATCAATTGTATTGAATTTATCGAGCTTCATGACATGTTGTCTGGATGGGATAGATCACTATAACGAGAATGGAATACTTGTCAATAGCCTACTACTCTCTCAACCTCAATAGTGAACTTGCAAGGCCCTGTTGGCAATGTGTCAACTTTTGATATATAGACATATCAATGTATATGTATATATATTTAAACTATTTTTTGTTAGAAAGATTACTCAAAATATCAATTTTACTGCTCTAGTGTCCAATTTCAAGTTTGGCTTGTAGAAATATTTGTTAAGAGTTCATAGGTGTAGATAAATGAAAATATACATCAGAAGCGAGTGCTCACGATTTACAATTTTACAATGTTATGGTAAGGTTCCGACAAAATGTTCATCAAATCAATCACCATCAAATTCCTAGTTTTTGTCTCGAAGCATTAAATAAGTTTGGTTCCAAAACCAATACTAGATTAAATAACGTAAACTAATTTGGACGAGAATTATCAAAGTCATGATCTTATTTATTACAGAGTGTTATAGGAAATCAACCCAACCTCAACCATAGTATCTAGTTTCTAGAATGGTACCTTAACCAATTAGTGCACCAGTAATTTTCATCTTGCTCAATTAGTGCTTATTGTCATGGCATCGACTAATATTAATGATAACACCTTTTTTGTCTCTATTTCCAAATTCATGAATGGCATTTTGAAATTTTTGTCTTGTGATATTTTTTATGTATCATAGCAGTATCTTATCCAATCTTTTCTAAAAAATTTCCATATCCATTCCAGATATTGCATCCATATACATTCATGTTCAAAAATCTGTGCAGCTTAGATGTAAAAGTAAATTCTTATGGAAAGTTGAATTGCTATATGGTATACAAGGACATTTATTTTAGGCCATTATAAATAAAACATACTTTTCTCTCTCCAAAAGAAACATGATTTACAATCCCTATTTTTGACAAGATACTTCCTATTATTGCTATGTTGCAAGCATGCCCTTCTCCATATTTGGAGTATTACAATGCAATGTAGTTGGCTTCCAACGTACTAGAAATATTACTTCGGCTAAGAGGTTGCAAGCATGGGGTATTTATTCTTCCAATGTGGCCTAGGACTTATACCTAGTGCCAAGCACTTGAAATGATTGCATGGACAATAAGGCCTACAAAGGGTGAATGTGTCTAGGAGATATCAACCTTTGTGGGGATTATGAAACACTGCACTTTACCATCTAATGAAGCCCCCCTGAACAATTCCACTTTTCATTTTGTGAAGAACCTGCAATAATTAATTAATGAAAACACACGATATAGTAGAAATAACAAAACTCAAAATCACTTTTATATTGATCGCAGGCCACTTCGAGGGGGCAACCTCCTTTGAGCAAGCTCAATACAAATAACTTCACGGTACCTTCATTGGTCTCAACACAAACTTATATACTAAGTCTAGGTGCCAATACCATGGGTCAATACCATGTGTCAATACAAACCATGTGCCAATACAAAATATGGATCAACAATTACTACGGGACGACTTACAAAGCATAGGTGTCCAACAACAATAATACAAATTATGGATCAACAAATACTACGGGATGACTTACAAAGAATTTACGTCCAACAACAATAGACTAACAAATTAAATAGAAGGGTTGACATGGGTTCTTAACATCCCCTCTCCCTTAGAAAAAGCTTTGTCATCAAAGCTTTAGATGTGGAAATTGATGCAGAATCTGAAGGAGTGGTTCCCCTGTAGCATCCCCGGGTTGCATTCCGGGCCACTGATGCCTTGTGAGTTTCAGGGAGGGTTGCTTAGAGGGTTGTAGACGAAGAAGAACCATATCAGCTGTGTGAAAAGTGCGCTCGGAACGGTGTTGATCAGCTTGTTGTTTCAGTCGAATTCTTTCCATGTGAAGATTGTCCTGCATAATGAGAAGAATCTAATCACGGTTTCGAAGAACCAAGTCAATGGCCTGAACTGGGGAGCTGCTGAGGGTGTATGGAAGAAGAATTGGCAGTGCCTGTCCATAGACTGCTTCATATGATGTCCTTTTAGATGTGGTATTGTACCACTGGAGTGATTCTAGGAAATCCATAGAAATAGTTGTCCAAATCTGTGTAGGGATGGGAAAGGGTTCGAGCAATCTCGAAAGGATTGTCGTTTCACCCTTGTTGTCCTGGAAAGTATCACAGTCAGCCACCATCTGTTGAATTGTCATTTTCAGTCCCTGCCAAAATAAGTTACATTGTTCCTGGTCATACATTTTGAGGAACCCAAAGTGCCCTGTTGATGAAGAAGCATGGAGTGCATAGAAGAGATAGCCTTGTTGAACAGATTGCAACCAATTTGGAACAAGTAGAGAAATAGTTGGAAGAGAAACTGGTTCATCAAATGTGCTAGAAGGAGCATATGCCACCATATTGTCCTTACCCTTCGTGTAAGTGATCACTAGGCATAACCCATGAGTTGGATAACCCATTACAAGTGTGTTGTGGAGGAGACCCATTGTTCCAGGAAATTTTCCAGACTCTGGAGATCAGTCTTGATGCAGAAATAATTCCCTAATAGGTATGGTTGCCACTTCTGTACTGCATGCAAAATATCCATCATTTCCTACTGAGATGTAGATGCGGCTAAATTCTTACCGGAAAGGTCTCTTGAAGGCGACAAGCCCAATGGTTTAGCAAGGACACCTGCATATCTATAAAAGGAAATAGGGGAGACCATTGATGGTTGCATTTGAATGGAATGGAGTTGAGCGATGACACCATGTGAATTCTTCTTAAGGATCTTTTCTAGGCAATGTGAACTGATGATGTGGAGAGACCCTTGTTGTAAGCCCTTAAATTTGTGTTGTTTCCCATTGACTGAAAACTGCATCCAAAGTTCAGCAAAATCCCATAAGATGGGGCCAAGTGTGCGTAACCATTAAATGCCCAAAACCACATCACATCCGCCTAAGGACAAGGAAAACATGTCATAGCACAGGTTATAATCTTCCAGAGAGATACGCACATTGTGACACTTTCCCTTGCGAGGTAAGGTGCCCCCATTGGAAACCATGACTTCAAAGTTGGAGCAAGGATGGACAAAACAATCAGCATGTTTGGCAATCCAAGGGTCAATGAAGTTATGAGTGCTACCAGAATCAATGAGTATTGTAAGAGGAAGCTTCTTGAAGTAACCCCTGACCCACATTGTTTGGGGGGTGGTGAAGCCGGATAAAGCATGGAGAGATATCTCTGGGTGGTCTTCCTGAGATGGAAGGTCAATAGGTGGATCCTGAATGTCGACCTGATCATCCGGTGTATCTGGAGCCTCTTCACCAACTTCAGAGGCAGGTGGAGAATCCACATCCAAGAGATAGAGCTTTTGTTGAACACATCTATGTCCCTAAGTGAATTTTTCATCACAATTATAACAAAGCCCTTTTTCTCTACGTGCCTGCATCTTTGTTTCGGGCAATTGCTTGATAGGAGTTGGTCAAGGAGCTGGCGAGATGGGAGGTCGTTGAGAAACCATATTTCAGAAGGGAACAAAAGTGGGTTTGGAACGCTGTTGGGAGGCAATCTTGTCTTCTGCCAACTTAGCCAACCCCAGGGCTTCCATCATTGTGTTGGGATAGAGCATTTTGACCTCTGGGCGGATTTCATCCTTAATACCACCGATAAAACAACTCCTATAGAAGTCATCAAACAATCCTTCTGTGTGGTTGGCTAGTTTCTCAAATTCTGTTTGATACTCTCTCACAGTGCCAATTTGACAAATTTTAGTGAGTGCTCCGGTGAAGCCATCAAAAGCACTAGGACCAAATCGTTGCAAAAGGAGTTGGAAAAAATATGTCCATTTTGGCTTGTCGTGAGCCTTGATGTACCAACGGTACCAAATGAAAGGATGCAAGTGGAACTTTTTGGACATCAAAAGTATTATGCAGACTGAAATATTGTTCTGCACGATAGATCCATCTAGTCGGATCAGTACCATTGAAGCGAGGAAATTCAAGCTTCGGACCACGAAAAGTGCTGGAAGAAGAGAACTCATTGGCTGCATAAGATTCTTGTTGTCGATTATTGTTCATCATTGAATGCTAAAGATGGAAGCTAAGAAATTTTTCATCCAGATCTTGGAGTTTGGTTTGGATGGTTGCAAGTGCTTCCTCCATGGTTTTTGCTCCTGCATGGGTGACAACCATAACCAGGAGCTTTTTTTTTTTGGAGGGGGGGGAATGGATAGAAAAACACAAACAAAAGCTTATTTAGTAAAGGGAAATTTGGATTTGCGAAAAACTCAGATGGGTAATTGGGGTTTGAATAGGTTTTGGACACTTTTTGATGGGTAGGGAAGCAAAAAATGGGGATTTCAGAAGCGGGGTGAAAGAATGAGAAAATTTGTCAAAGAGGGACAAAGAAGCAGAAATAGGGAATGAACACAGTGGCAAAATTTGGAGGCAAGTGGTGAAAATTGAAGAAGTTATGGAAAACCCTAAAAATAGACAAATGTGAGATTTCTGGCTTTGGGAAGTAGAATTTGGGATAGGGTCCTCAGGAATGAAATATGTAGAATGGGACTGTAGGGGTGTCTGGGAAGTTTCAAGGGAAATGGATCTGCAATGGTGCGGAAGGGATCGGAAACAGATAGATCTACAACGATGCTGAAGGGATCAGCAACAGAGGGATCTGAAACGACGCCGAATGGATTAAAAATAGCTGGATCTGAAAC
Source organism: Larix kaempferi (assembly GCA_027924585.1). Classification (NCBI taxonomy): domain Eukaryota; kingdom Viridiplantae; phylum Streptophyta; class Pinopsida; order Pinales; family Pinaceae; genus Larix; species Larix kaempferi. The sequence continues at coordinate 5,840,027 of BSBM01000833.1, read as the reverse complement.
GGCTTTCAGAATAGATCTGGAACGACTGTCATAATGGATCTGAAATGGTGCGGAAGTGATCGGCAACAGTTCAGCTAAAAATAGATATGGACCCCAGGTATGTGCAGCTTCCTAACAGTTCAGGGGTTTCACTTGGCCACCAATGTTGTCCGATGGCTTGCGTATTAGGGCAGTACCCCTCACTCCACGACTCAGATAAAACTGATAACCGCTTTGCCACAAACAACAACTCTTGGTTTACCTCACGGGTGGGAACTAGTCAATCAGGTAGGGGTCATTGCCCTTTTCGCTGGCAGGTCCTCTCAATGAGTCAGCTACTTTGGGGTTCCTGTGGTACTCCTCACAATGAGTTTTAGGGCTTATTCCCAAGTACTTCCCACAATTAAGCAAATAGGGATTATTCCCATATCCGAACTTGCAATAGATGCGAAAAAATAAATTTGGCAGAAATTCCACCCAACGAGCCCAAGAAAGTACTCTGATACCAGATGTGAAGAACCTACAATAATTAATTAATGAAACCACACCATATAGCAGAAATAACAGAACTCAGAATTACTTTTATATTGATCACAAGCCACTTCAAGGGGGCAACCTCCTTTGAGCAAGCTCAATACAAATAACTTCACGGTACCTTCATTGGTCTCAACACAAACTTATATACTAAGTCTAGGCTCCAATACCATGGGTCAATACCATGTGTCAATACAAACCATGGGCCAATACAAAATATGGATCAACAATTACTATGGGACGACTTACAAAGCATATGCGTCCAACAACAATAATACAAACTATGGATCAACAAATACTACGGGACGACTTACAAAGCATATGCATCCAACAACAATATACTAACAAAGTAAATAGAAGGGTTGACATGGGTTCTTAACACATTTCTCCACTAGATCAATAATTAGGAATGACAAAGTTCCTTCCCGCATGTATATCTAGTGAATAATAATTAGAAATACATAAATTTTCTTAGGAATAATTAGAAAAAACTTCATTATTCAAAATTTTCTATTCGCAAGTGGAGTCCAAAATCATAGTATTTACAATGATGGCTTATTTTCATTGACATGTGATTGAAATGTACTAAAAAAATGCCAAAAAAAGGTTCTTGTTGTGGAAGACTATCATTCGTAAAAAACATTATCACAAAAATTGCATGAATTATGCATTCTTTGTAGAGGCATTCCTTATATCCTTTGATAGAGTAAAGTAATATAGGAAGCAAAGTTATTCAAGAAACTAGACAACGTTTTATAATCCAAACAATTAGCACCTCTACAAAGGTCATTACCAAATTTAATTTAATTCATAAAAGGCATCCTAGCCTCAAGATGGATAGATATTAGAAACAAATCTCACATAATTAGTTCTTGATTAATGCTAGAATATTTTAACAAGAATTCATGAGAAATGAAATGGGTAAATCTACCAACAAGAAATAGTGTTCATAGGGTTCCTAGGTAAGAAACAGTGCCCAAATTATTAAGGCTTGAATCTTCTTGGAGGAAGCTACTACATTCATTTTTCTATGGGCCTTTCATGAACGGGGTTAAGCATCTCGATAGGGGTCTTAGCACCCATTTCCAAATTGTGTGAAGATTGGATGCGAGGAAGAAGGTCCAACCTGTCCCATTAACTAGAACCCCATTTTCTTGAAGGAGGGAACATATAGAGAGGGGTCATGGCACCCATTGCCAAATTTTGTGAAAATTAGATGAGAGGAGGAAGGGCCAGACCGTTCCATTAACCAAAACCCCATTTTCTTGAAGGAGGGGCAACTAGGGGGTTTCAATGTCCACAAAAGAAAGCAAGGATCGATCATGGGAGGGGGGCGAATACAATTGGGGTAGTTTATATTTATTTAGTGAGGATCGAATTGATTAAAGGAAGAAGACAAGGGAAAAAAGGAGGGTCACATTCTTGTATGGGATGAGCTCTATGGAGAAGCTGGGTTATTTTGTCGGTGTCGAGCTCACAAAAGAGGAAGTCGCAAGATTGAACGAGTTAATTGAAAGAGACAGATTTACTGCTAAAGAGGGTTCGAATTCTTGCAATGGTCCAGATCTTGTTATTAGGTCCAAACCATCTTAAATGAAGATCGATTTATTAAGGGATTCGAAGACTGTTTGAAGGGTGAACTCGTTGGAAGAAGGCTAAATTCTTAGGGGCCAAAATTTAGAGTGTGGGACAAATCTATAGAAAGGGATGAGTCGCACATTGGGGATACTGATTCACAGTGCCATTTTGCTAAAGCAGAAGTGATTGGGATCTATTTGGGCGAATTGATTGAAGAGTTCATTAAATCAAGGAAGACGCATATGTAAATATTGGAATCCATTTTTTTCCAGGTTTTTCATTGTGTTCTTGGTAGTATCTAGCTACTATAGAAACCTATAGATTTTTTGTTGTTACCATCCATTTCATAATAAATTGCTAGTGTTATTTCTATCAAATTGTGTGTGATTGGAAACTACTTGATGGAGTATCTATGAAAATACAAATGTCTGAAAGTTATAAATCAATGCAACTTAAACTATTTGATAAAAGTGCAAAAGGGAATTAATTGGGTGCTTAGATCGTGATAATATTCGAGAGATTATACTGACTCAACATATTCTCAAGAATACATAATTCCTTCCCATTTGAAAATGTGTAAACAGATAATACTTTCTATGATTCAAAATGTGGCATTCTGTCTTTTCCTGTCATTTATTTTGTTTTCCAATCCTCATAGTCAGTTTTAATTTTTGTTCTATCTAATACTTGAATTTTTACTATGTTACTATGTCATAGGTACTGGGTTTTCGCATACATTGAAGCAACAACAATGATTTATCAATATTATAAGATTGATCCTTACTTAATTGTCAACATTATTGCTTTTGATGGTAGCATTATCAAACATCATTTGAGCAAAACATTTTTTTCATGAAAGTAGCTTTGGGATATAAACTGATAAAATATCTGAATGTTTAATATAAAGGTTGGGGTTTTTGGAATTCAAATATCTTTGAACTCCCTGCTTTTCATATATTACACAAAGTATAGTCTTCCATGTCTCTTTATTGAACCGATACCGATAAAACGCTTATCTTAATAGTAATAGATAGTTGAAATTTGATTTCAATTGTGGGTAAGATAATCCTAGCCAACTCAAAGCAATTTTTTGTTTTATTCTTGTATTAAAAACTTGGAAATAAACCCAATTGTGTTTTGCAAAAGATTCCCTAGGAAGCCTAATATGCAACATTACTGCGTTCATGAGAAATTAGCTACAAAAGAAAATGAATCCAATTCCAAACCGTGGGCTGATCTCATGAAGGTTTATGAAACATTGCTTGCACAAGCTAACACAATAGGAAAATATGATATGCTTACTATAACAGTGAAGAGGGTATGGATAAAATGGTGGAAGTGATTTTTGGGACTTATTTCCCAAGGAAAATAAAACTATCATGGAAAATGTTGTGACTAAGCAACTTTCTTGTTCCTCATTAGATCAAGAGAGATAAGAACTCGAACAATTTTTATAAGGGGCAATGCATTTGAAACTTGAAAATCTCAACTGCAGTGCATTATGATGAAAACAAATAACACTGGCCTTGAAAGGTTACATGCTTATGCTAGTTCTTTGTCCATATATATTGGTTGTTCAAACTTCATTATTCAGAATAATTCCTCAAGCCAAACATTATCAGGTATACCCAACATGTCAATCTTCTACTTTGTTTCCAATGCCACAGATCAATTTTGATCTAGATTCAAGTAAGTAAAGTTGGTTAGTGGTTTTTTACATAGGTCAATTAAGATCTACTTGATTCCAAATACAATTGTGACTTTTAATTTCCAACTTGTTCTACTTCTTCTTGTATATAGGCCCATGCACTCGATCAAAAAATTAAAAGGTTGTGCCATACCATTTCTCATAGGGATACCTTGAACAACATGGGTGGGTATTGGGTTGATGTTGTGAGTTGCATCGACAACTTCTTCCTCCCATAAATTAGGCTCCATTTGATTGTATTAAAGAAACATTATAAAAATAAACAATCATTGGTAAAATTAAGTACTTGAATCCCCCAAGAGATTGGTGGAAATATGCCCACAGATGCCATTATGAACCACTACAACAAGTTGAGACAGTTCTCTCACTTTAATAGAAGGCTATTGATGGTGTCCCCCAACATAAACCCTTCACAAACAATGGGTGCAAACAACTCATATGTCATAAGGGCTTATAATTTGTATGACCATGTTGATTCCATAACCTGTTAGTGTCATCAACACTAGCCATTGTAGCGATAATTTCTTTTCATTTTGAGCAAGTGATAGACTTTTCCTTCTTGTACATATTATTAGATTCATCATAGTATCATGAGGTGACCACTTTAAAACCATCATCTATGTATTTGATTATCAATCAATTTGGCCATAATTCCACCTTTTTGTTTGGTGTGAATGATGTGGTAAATATACAGAAGGGTGGACCCAACTTTTGGAACATGAAGGACTTGTCCAATACTAGCATTGTGAATAATGACATCACCATACCCTAAAAATGGGAGGGATGAGCTATCACCAATGATCACCTTCTTGCCATTGTGTTGTCACTTATAATCAGAGATAGTTAAACCTAGTATCTTTAGAGTTAGCAATCCATTCCTGTGATGTGGAGGAGCATCAATATGCAATGCACTGCCATATTTTCACTATAAGATGGAACCATCATATTTAATAATACATTTATTTAACCCAAAATCCTTATTTAATCCAAGGAAAAAGTACGTGTTGGTCTTGAAATAAGGGTGAAGTACCTTAGTATACCCAAGGAACCCTCGAAGAGGAGTGTTGTCCTTAGAGTAGGGTTTATTCATCTAAAGCCCTTGAAAAACCTTAAAATAAAATGATTTGCAAAGATTAGTTTTGAATCCCTTAAGGAAATGATACTAGCCAAAAATATCCAGATCAAGTATTGAATTGAGAGATTAAAGTTCATAGCTTGAATTTGATTCCAAAACAAACACTAAAATAAGTGTTTTATGCTTGCCTTTCATATCTTCTTATGAGATAGTGAATTAGAGAAAGGAAATTTTATTGTACAACCTAAAGTGAACTTTGAAATCAGTGTGAGAATTGTGCCTAGACTTCTAAATATTGGGTAAGTTCTCTTTCCTTTTATTAAAAATTACACTTACTTGTAGGATTTCCTAGGAGCTCACTTGGGTAATGGTGTACCAAGGGATGCTAAAAAAATCCAAACTTGTTAAAATTGGATTCACAAATGATAAGTGTCCTTATTGTGACAAAGCTAAGACTCTCAAGCATATGTTTTTGGACTGTTCCTTCAGCTTATTCTTTAACTTTTAGAATTTAACTTATAGGATTTGTGTTGACACTCCTACATATTGTTGATATTGGTTGTATTCTTGTATCCCACTAATCTACCTTTTTGTTCATGATATTGATAAAATTATCTTATCTTGTCTTCACATGACAGTGTGGGACAAAAGTTTAACATAGTTTTTTTTTTATCTTCTTCACGGAAACATTTATTGGTGTGAGGCTTTACTTGTATATTTCAAGTCCCTCCTGAGTCTTTATAGTGGTATATGGCGGTCTATTCATCAGTGGTACTATATTCCCTATGGAGATTGCATTGTAAATATACCTTTGAAGGATATTTAAGTTCTTCCCATTGTTTTTGGAAGTTAACCTTTGATGAATGATAAGTGTTCAAATGAAGGCCAATAGATTTTTCTTGTTAATAATGCCAAACATGTTTTTGTCAATGCTTATTTATACCTTTTTGCAGTGTTGACTATCTTTGCTGAAATTTTATGATCTCTTGGATAATATAAAGATTCATTTTCTCAAAAAAAGAAATACTCGTGGCTACTTGATCTTATATTGGTAAAGGGGTTTAATTGGGTTCTTAGATCAAGATAATATATGAGATATTGTACTAACTCGGCATCTTCTCAAGAATACATAATTCCTTCCTATTTGAAAATGTGTAAACATATAATACTTTCTACGACTCAAAATGTGATATTTTAACTTTTCCTGTAATTCATTTTGATTTCCAATCCTCATAGTCAGTTTTATTTTTTGTTCTATCTAATACTTGAATTTTTACTATGTTACCATGCTATAGGTACCAGGCTATCACATACATTGAAGCAATAGTACTGATTTATCGAGATGATAAGGTTAATCCCTACTTAACTATAAACATTATTGCTTCTAATGGTAACACTATCAAAGATCATTTGAGAAAAAAATTCTTTTTCATCAAACTAGATTTTGGATATAACTTATGAAATATGTGAATGTTTAAGATAAAGTTTGGGGTTTTTTGGCATTGAAATAGCTTTGAATTTACTGCTTTCAATATATTACACAAAGTATAGTCTTCCTTATCTCTTTATTGAACTAATATTGATAAAACATTGATCTTAATAGTAATAGATAGTTGAAATTTGATTTCAACTGTGAGTAACATCATCATGGCCAACTCAAAGCAATGTGTTGTTTTATTCTTGTATTATAAACCTGGAAATGAACCCAATGGTATTTCATAAAAGATTCTCTAGGAAGCCTAATATGTAACAATACTACTTTCATGAGAAATTAGCTACAAATGAAAATGAAGCCAATTCTCAACTGTGGGCTGGTGTCGTGAAGGTTTATGAAACATTGCTTGCACAAGCTAACATGGAAGGAAAAGATGATATACCTACTATAACAGTGAAGAGGGTATGGATAAAATTATGGAAGTGATTTGTGGCACTGATTTCCCAAGGAAACTAAAACTATCATGGAAAATGTTGCAAATAAGAAACTATCTTGTGCCTCATTAGATCAAGAGAGACTAGAACTCGAACAATATTTATAAGCAGTAGTACATTTGAGAATTGAAAATCTCAACTGTTGTGCATTATGATGAACACAAATAATGCTAAGCTTGAAGGGATACATGATTATGCTAGTTCTTTGTCCATATAAATTGGTTTTTCAAAATTCAAAATTCAAAATAACTCCTCAAGCTAATCATTATCAGGTCTACCTAACATGTCAATATTCTACTTTGTTTCCAATGCCATAGATCAATTTTGATCTAGATTCTAGTGAGTAAAGTTGGTTAGTGGTTTTTTACATAGGTCAATTCATATATACTTGATTCCCAATACAATTGTGACTTTTAGTTTCCAAGTTGTTCTACTTCTTCTTGTATATGGGCCCATGCACTCAATCCAAAAAATTAAAAGGTTGTGCCATACCATTTCTCATAGGGATACCTTGAACAACATGGGTGTGGGTATTCGGTTGATTATGTGAGTTTCTTAGACAAATTCTTCTCCCCATAAATTAGGCTCCATTTGCATGGATTGAAGAATGTGTCGAGCAATTTCTATAATAGCTTTATTATTCTAGACAACAACTTTGTCTTCCTAGTGTTTTTCCAAGAGGTGCCATGACTTTTTATAAATGTTTGGAAATTAGTGTTAGTGTTTTCTTCTCCTCGTCCAGTGTTGATACACTAGATTTTTGTCTCAGTTTGATTCTCGAATAATAATTTAAATTCCTTTAATTAAAAAAAAAAATCATCCTTAGCTGGAAATAGTGTATATCCAAGAAACACAATAAAAACAAAAAATCATTGGTAAAAGTAAGTACTTGACATGCCCAAGAGAATGGTCATGGCATATTCCCACATATGTCATTATGAACCACTGCAACAAGCTAAGACACTTATCTAACTTGAATAGAAGGCTCTTGATGGTCTCCCCAAACATACACCCTTCACAAACATTGAGTGCAAACAACTCATATGTCATAAGGGCCTATAATTTGTATGACCATGTTGATTCCATAACCTACTAGTGTCGTCGACGCTAGCCATTGTAGTGATAATTTCTTTTCACTTTGAGCAAGTAATAGACTTCTCTTTCTTGTACATATTATTGGATTCATCATAGTATCATGAGGTGACCACTTTAAAACCAACAACTATGTCTTTGATTATCAATCGATTTAGTCATAATTCCACCTTTTTGTTTGGTGTGAGTGATGTGGTAAATAGAAAGAAGAGTGGACCCAACTTCTGGAACATGAAGGACTTATCCAAACCTAGCAATGTCAATAATGGAATCACCATATCTTAAATATAGGAGGGATGAGTTATCGCCAATAATAACCTTCTTTCCATTGTGTTGTCGCTAATAATCAGAAATAGTTAAACGTGGTAGATTTAGAGTCAGTAGTCCATTATTGCAATGTGGAGGAGCACCAATATGCAATGCACTGCCATATGTGCACTATAAGATGGATCCATCGGATTTAAGAATACATTTCTAGAACCCAAAATACCCAGGTGATCTAAGGGAAAATGAGGTGTTGGTCTTGAAATAAGTGTGAAGGACCTTAGTATACCCAAGGAACCCTAGAAGAGAGGTGTTAGCCTTAAAGTAGGGTTTATTCTTCTAAAACCATTGAAAACCCATAAAATAACAATGATTTGTGAAGCTTAGTTTTGCATCCCTTAACGAAATGCTACTAGCCAAAAATATCCATATGAACTATTGAGTTAAGAGAGTAAAGTTCATAGCTTGAATTTGATTCCAAAAAAAAACACTAAGCTAATTGTTTTATGCTTTCCTTTCATATTTGCTTGTGAAATATCCAATTAGAGAAGGAAATTTTATTGTACGACCTAAAGTGGAATTTGACATCGGTGTGAGGATTGTGGTTGGACTTCTACATCTTGGGTAAGTTTTGTTTCCTTTTATTAAAAACTACACTTACCTATAGGATTTCCTAGAAGCTCACATGGGTAATGGTGTACCAAGGGCCGCTAACGAATTCCAAACTTGTTAAAATTGGATTCACAAATTATAAGTGTACTTATTGTGGAAAATTTGAGACTCTCAAGCATCTGTTTTTGGAATGTTCCTTCAACTTATCCTTTACATTTTAGCATTTCTATTATAGGATTTGTCTTGGCACTCCTACAAATTTTTGCTACTAGTTGTATTTGTGTATCCCATTGATCTACCTTTATGTTCATGATATTGATAAAATTATCTTATCTCATCTTCACATGACAGTGTGGGACAATAGTTTAGCATAAAATTTCTTATCTTCTTCAAGGAAACATTTATTGATGTGAGAATTTGCATTTAGATTTCAAGTCCCTCCCGAGTCCTTATAGTAATCTATGGAAGTATATTCATGTGTTGTACTATATTCCCTATGGAGATTTCATTGTAATATTCCTTTGAAGGATATTTATGTTTTGTCCATTATTTTTGGAAGTTTACCTTTGATCAGATAAGTGTTCAAGCCAAGGCCAACAGATTTTTCTCATTAATAATTCCAAACATGCTTTTGTCAATGCTTATTAAGACCTTTTTGCAGTGTTAACTATCTTTGCTAAAATTTTATGATATCTTGGATAATATAAAGATACATTTCTCAAAAAATAAATACTTGCAACTACTTGATCTTAATTGGGTGCTTAGGTCAAGATAATATATGAGATATTGTACTGACTCAGCATCCTCTCAAGGATACATAATTCCTTCCCATTTGAAAATGTGTAAACACATAATACTTTCTATGATTCAAAATGTTATATTCTGTCTTTTCTTGTAATTTATTTTGTTTTCGAATCATCATAGTTAGTTTTAATTTTTGTTCTATCTAATACTTAAATTTTTACTATGTTACTATGTCATATGTACCAGGTTGTCACATACATTGAAGCAACAAAAATTATTTATCAATATGATAAGGTTAATCCCTACTTATTTGTCAGCATTATTTCTTTTGATGGTAGCACTATCAAACATCATTTGAGCGAAACATTTTTTTCATCAAACTAGCTTTCAGATATAAATTGGTAAAGTATGTGAATGTTTAAGATAAAGTTTGGGGTTTTCTGGCATCCAAATAGTTTTGAATTCCCTAATTTTCATATATTACACAAATTATAAACTTCCATGTCTATTTATTGAACTGATACTGATAAAATGTTGATCTTAACAGTAATAGATAGTTGAAATTTGATTTCAACATCTGTGAGTAACATCATCCTGGCCAACTCAATGCAATGTGTTGTTTTATTCTTATATTAAAAACCTGGAAATAAACCCAATGGTGTTTTTTAAAAGATTCCCTAGGAAGCCTAATATGCAACAACACTACTTTCATGAGAAATTAGCTACAAAAGAAAATTAAGAAAATACTTAATGGTGGGCTATTGTCAAGAAGGTTTATGAAATATTGCTTGCACAAGCTAACATGGCAAGAAAAGATGATATACCTACTATAAAAGTGAAGAGGATATGGATAAAATGATGGAAGTGATTTGTGGCACTAATTTCCCAAGGACAATAAAACTATCATTGAAAATGTTGTGACTAAGAAATTGTCTTGTGCATCCTTAGATCAAGAGATCCAAGAACTCGAACATTCTTTATAAGCGATGGCACATTTAAAAATTTAAAATCCCAATTGTAGCACATTATGATGAATGCAAATAATGCTAACCTTGAAGGGTTACATGCTTATGGTAGTTCTTTTTCCATATAAATTGGTTGTTCAAACTTCAGAATAATTCCTCAAGCTAATCCTTATCAGGTCTGTAGAGGTGATTATTGGAAACTTTTCAAGATACAACATAAGAATTATGCCAATGGATTCTATGAAGGATCACAAATGAATATGTTTGTAGTGTAGATATAATATAAGAAGATAAATTTATTAATGTCCAATGAATGACCTCAAAAGTAGGTTAATGGGACTTTTTTGTACCATGATGTCAATTCAAAGTGGGAGCGCTAAAGCAGCTCCTATAAAAATAAAAATGCAAGAAGAAAAATATTGTTTTGATTTGTACAAAGTTACCAATTTCTAGATATATGGTATGCAACCTTTTATAGAAGGGTTCAATTATCCCATGCAACGCATTGTGCCAGTCGAAAAACCCATATTTTAGTAAATGGTGAACTTTGAATGGTACTAAAAAAATTTAAAGTGAATCAAAATTTGCTTTGTATCAAATATAAGTGTGAATTGTACGGTACTAAACTTATTTTTTTAGTGGAAACTTTGATTCAGGGTGAACTTTTATCCTATTTAAGGGTTCTAGCTCAATGGAAAAGCACTTTCCTTACAGGCAATAGGTTGGTGGTTCGATTCCTCTGTGCCCTATCTACATAAACCAATGACTAATTAAATGACCACTTAATCTTTAACACATCTTGCTTTGGGAATGGTGTATAGAGTTTTCGTAGTACCTTGGGGCTTGCAATCATCAATGGTAGGTTCCCTTTATTTTGGGTAGTGGGAATACACCAATGTCTCTTACTTGATAGATTCTTCTGGTGTTCGACTTCAAGAACATCTATTCACACATGTTAGAATGTACTAGGTACCTTGGGTCCCATTATCATTATTGGTGGGTTTAATCACATTTGTTAATGGTATACACCAATGATCAGTAATCAAATGGTTTCTCCCATGTTTGAATTTAGCTCATTTATTCGCATGGGTAATATTCATACCTTTAGGCAGTTTGGATGGAAGACCTTGGGCCAACAGTAGCATCCTCATATTTTTCTATTGCCTAAGTTGCACAAGACTGTACCACACCTTATATGACACTAGTACCATTGGATGAACCATTACTTAGCTTAGTTATATTTTTCTCCTCATGCTTGATGAGACATAGATCCACTGTGTTCAGTCGTGGCTATAATCTCTAGTTTGACCAAGATCCACCTTCTATCTTTTGTGGCTATCATAAGTTGCTAGGCATAGATCCAGTATGTTCATTCATGGGTATGACCCATCTATATCTCACATGGATCCACTTTTTATTTCTCATGGCCATGATAGTTACATCAATTACATATATGTTATGGATCTACACTATATAATTTTAGCACTAATGTTCTATCATCTTGAGCATGGACATATCTATTCCATGGATAAGATTTTCTAACATCTTTTTTATGTTTCAAGTACCTTGTTGAGACTTAGATTCTTGGACTCTCCGGTTATGTTGACTCCATGTCCTATTCCATTTTTTTTTATAATGTATTTCATCCATCATGTTCCCTTCTAATCTCATACATTAGGGGGCATTTGTTATAGCCAAAATCGACACTTCTCCATCCATGACGATAGTTCAAAGATGACACCTCAAATGTTAAATGTTCATCACATAATGGGACAATTATGGATGGAAGAGCCTTAATTTGACTTCAATTGATATGGCCTTGATCATTGAATTCAATCCTCAGTCATCTCACGTTTTCCCTAAAAGATGTATAATCCCTTGAAAAGAGCATAATCGCTCCCAAATGTCTTTCAAGTTGCGATTTATTCACTCCAAACCTTTGCTTTTCCAACAATTTCAATAAAAAGCTGAAATCATATACCGAAAAAGCATTGCATGTGATTTAATCACCTGTTGCTCTTTATTTGAGGGTGATTTCCTCCAAAAATATGAAAAATAAATAAAATTTTGAAAATTGAAGAAGTTGGGGTGGTTTGGAAGCCACCTATCTGGTTGCAACCTCCTCCTACCTTATGGTAACTATCTCCATTTACTATCAAAACAAGAGAGATAGGACATTAGAGGGGACTTTTTTCCTAAGTAAAGTGATGCTGGAGGAATTGCCTCATCTCCATCCTTTTGATTCGTAGCCCTATGCTTTGATTCCCATTGTCTATTTTATTAAACTATTGCTCTCATATATTTTCAACCTTTTACACATTTGGATTTTTGGTTGGTATTATTGGAGGAGACAAGCAAGAGATCTGGAGGCTTGGTTTTGCAAGGTTCTTGAAAAAGTAAGGTAAACTTGTAATTTTCTACTATATGAATACATATTGGACATATTTCCCTTCCCATATTCAATGTTTATCATTGTTTATGTATGGATCATAATTTGAAGTTCATTTCATTTGACTAGTTTCATTCCATGTTAAAGTTGAATTTCATTATTTATATTAGCCAATATTTTTTAGGAAGGTTGTTATGGTTTTTTTACAGGTTAGAGATCAGGAGCAAGCTTAATTGGAGCCAAGAAAGCTAGGACCAACCATCATAAACAAAGTACACCAGATTCTTCTTCATAATCTCTTAGATTATATTTGTGTGTGTTTTTATCAAGGAGTCTATTTTGCTTGAATTTCAACCCTGGGTATCTATCTGAGTTAAACCCAGTATGTTTGAGATTACCCCAGTCATTTTGATGAAATCATTAACAACATCTAGTGAATTGGATTTACATCAAACTTCTCCTCACTCATCTTGTCTTTCAAGTTCCTTTCATTAATTGGATCATGAGTTTTATTACTTATGTATCTTTTGCAGCTCTTATCAATGGTTCTGCCTCACATTTCTTTAGAGCATAAATATGGTTTCGACATGGATGTCCACTATCACCCCTATTATTCATGTTGTTTGTTGAAGGGATGATACAATCTTTGGAAGAGGCAAAAAGGTGATGCAATTTAAAATGGATTTGGATTTCCCAACTTCCTCATATTACCCACCTCCTTTTTGTTGATGACATTCTTATCTTCTGTGATAGATCCTGGAGGGATGTAAAAAAATTGGCAAAAATATTGGATCTATTTTGTTAAGCTACATGGATTCTTATCAATGTTTGAAATTCCACTCTTTCCTTTATTAATATGGATGAGGAAGATGTAAAGTTCTACAAAGCACATTTCTCTTTTCCAAAAATTAATTTGGATGATGGTTTAAAATACCTTGGTTTTCATTTAAAACCTAATAACTATCTGAAAAAGGATTAGATGTGGATGATTACAAAACTAGAAAAAAGAAATGCATTGTGGTGTCATATGTGGCTATCTAGAGTAGGAAGGCTTGTCCTAGTTAAATCTATGTTGGAATCCAACCCAGCCTATTGGATTTCATTGGCTTGGATTCCAAAAGGAATTATAGATAAGGCTAGAAGGTTGTGTTTCAAACTTTTACGGAGTGGACATAAGGAACATTATGTTGTGCCTTGGGTCAGGTGGGAGAAGAAAGCAAATTTGAAATCACTTAGGGGCTAGGGTTTAATTGGGTAAAGGGATTTAATTGGGTGCTTAGTTCAAGATAATATATGAGATATTGTACTGACTTAGCATCCTCTCAACGATACATAATTCCTTCCCATTTGAAAATGTGTAAACACATAATACTTTCTACGATCCAAAATGTTATATTCTGCCTGTTCCTGTAATTTATTTTGTTTTCCAATCATCATAGTTAGTTTTAATTTTTGTTCTATCTAATACTTAAATTTTTACTATGTTATTATGTCATAGGTGCCAGGTTGTCACATACATTGAAGCAACAAAAATGATTTATCAATGTGATAAGGTTAATCCCTACTTATTTGTCAGCATTATTTCTTTTGATGGTAACACTATCAAACACCATTTGAGTGAAACATTTCTTTCATCAAACTACCTTTCAGATATAAATTGTTAAAGTATGTGAATGTTTAAGATAAAGTTTGGGGTTTTATGGCATCCAAATAGTTTTGAACTCCCTACTTTTCATATATTACACAAAGTATAAACTTCCATGTCTATTTATTGAACTGATACTGATAAAATGCTGATCTTAACAGTAATAGATAGTTGAAATTTGATTTCAACATCTGTGAGTAACATCATCCTGGCCAACTCAATGCAATGTGTTGTTTTATTCTTATATTAAAAACCTGGAAATAAACCCAATGGTGTTTTTTAAAAGATTCCCTAGGAAGCCTAATATGCAACAACACTACTTTCATGAGAAATTAGCTACAAAAGAAAATTAAGAAAATACCCAATGGTGGGCTATTGTCAAGAAGGTCTATGAAATATTGCTTGCACAAGCTAACATGGCAAGAAAAGATGATATACCTACTATAAAAGTGAAGAGGATATGGATAAAATGATGGAAGTGATTTGTGGCACTAATTTCCCAAGGACAATAAAACTATCATTGAAAATGTTGTGACTAAGAAATTGTCTTGTGCATCCTTAGATCAAGAGAGCCAAGAAATCGAACAATATTTATAAGCGATAACACATTTAAAACTTGAAAATCTCAATTGTAGTACATTATGATGAACGCAAATAATGCTAACCTTGCAGGGTTACATGCTTATGGTAGTTCTTTTTCCATATAAATTGGTTGTTCAAACTTCAGAATAATTCCTCAAGCTAATCCTTATCAGGTCTGTAGAGGTGATTATTGGAAAATTTTCAAGATACATCATAAGAATTATGCCAATGGATTCTATGAAGGATCACAAATGAATATGTTTGTAGTGTAGATATAATATAAGAAGATAAATTTATTAATGTCCAATGAATGACCACAAAAGTAGGTCAATGGGACTTTTTTGTACCATGGTGTCAATTCAAAGTGGGAGCGCTAAAGCAACTCCTATAAAAATAAAAATGCAGGAAGAAAAATATTGTTTTGATTTGTAGAAAGTTACCAATTTCTAGATATATGGTATGCAACCTTTCATAGAAGGGTTCAATTATCCCATGCAACGTCATTGTGCCCGTGGAAAAACTCACATTTTAGTAAATGGTGAACTTTGAATGGTACTAAAAAAATTTAAAGTGAATCAAAATTTGCTTTGTATCAAATATAAGTGTGAATTGTACGATGCTAAACTTACTTTTTTAGTGGAAACTTTGATTCAGGGTGAACTTTTATCCTATTTAAGGGTTCTATCTCAATGGAAGAGCACTTTCCTTACAGGCAAGAGGTTGGTGGTTCGATTCCTCTATGCCCTATCTACATAAACCAATGACTAATTAAATGACCACTTAATCTTTAACACATCTTGCTTTGGGAATGAGGTATAGAGTTTTGGTAGTACCTTGGGGCTTGCAGTCATCAATGGTAGGTTCCCTTTATATTGGGTAGAGGGAATACACTAATGTCTCTTACTTGATAGATTCTTCTGGTGTTCAACTTCAAGAACATATATTCACACATATTAGAATGTACTAGGTACCTTGGGTCCCATTATCATTATTGGTGGGTTTAATCACATTTGTTAATGGTATACACCAATGATCAGTAATCAAATGGTTTCTCCCATGTTTGAATTTAGCTCATTTATTCGCATGGGTAATATTCATACCTTTAGGCAGTTTGGATGGAAGACCTTGGGCCAACAGTAGCATCCTCATATTTTTCTATTGCCTAAGTTGCACAAGACTGTACCACACCTTATATGACACTAGTACCATTGGATGAACCATTACTTAGCTTAGTTATATTTTTCTCCTCATGCTTGATGAGACATAGATCCACTGTGTTCAGTCGTGGCTATAATCTCTAGTTTGACCAAGATCCACCTTCTATCTTTTGTGGCTATCATAAGTTGCTAGGCATAGATCCAGTATGTTCATTCATGGGTATGACCCATCTATCTCTCACATGGATCCACTTTTTATTTCTCATGGCCATGATAGTTACATCAATTACATATATGTTATGGATCTACACTATATAATTTTAGCACTAATGTTCTATCATCTTGAGCATGGACATATCTATTCCATGGATAAGATTTTCTAACATCTTTTTTATGTTTCAAGTACCTTGTTGAGACTTAGATTCTTGGACTCTCCGGTTATGTTGACTCCATGTCCTATTCCATTTTTTTTTTATAATGTATTTCATCCATCATGTTCCCTTCTAATCTCATACATTAGGGGGCATTTGTTATAGCCAAAATCGACACTTCTCCATCCATGACGATAGTTCAAAGATGACACCTCAAATGTTAAATGTTCATCACATAATGGGACAATTATGGATGGAAGAGCCTTAATTTGACTTCAATTGATATGGCCTTGATCATTGAATTCAATCCTCAGTCATCTCATGTTTTCCCTGAAAGATGTATAATCCCTTGAAAAGAGCATAATCGCTCCCAAACATCTTGCAAGTTGTGATTTATTTACTCCAAACCTTTGGTTTTCCAATAATTTCAATAAGAGGTTGAAATCATATACTGAAAAAGCATTGCATGTGATTTAATCACCTGTTGCTCTTTATTTGAGGGTGATTTCCTCAAAAAATATGAAAAATAAATAAAATTTTGAAAATCGAGGAAGTTAGGGTGGTTTGGAAACCACCTATCTGGTTGCAACCTCCTCCTACCTTATGGTAACTATCTCCATTTACTATCAAAACAAGAGAGATAGGACATGAGAGGGGACGTTTTTCATAAGTAAAGTGATGCTAGAGGAATTGCCTCATCTCCATCCTTTTGATTCATAGCCCTATGCTTTGATTCCCAATGTCTATTTTATTAAACTATTGCTCTCATATATTTTCAACCTTTTACACATTTGGAGTTTTGGTTGGTATTATTGGAGGAGACAAGCAGGAGATTTGGAGGCTTGGTTTTGCAAGGTTCCTGACAAAGTGAGGTAAACTTGTAATTTTATATTCTATGAATACATATTGGACATCTTTCCCTTCCCATATTCAATGTTTATCATTGTTTATGTATGGATCATAATTTGAAGTTCATTTCATTTGACTAGTTTCATTCCATGTTAAAGTTGAATTTCGTTATTTATATTAGCCAATCGTTTTTAGGAAGGTTGTTATGGTTTTTTTACAGGTTAGAGATCAGGAGCAAGCTTAATTGGAGCCAAGAAAGCTAGGACCAGCCATCATAAACAAAGTACACTAGATTCTTCTTCATAATCTCTTAGACTATATTTGTGTGTGTTTTTATCAAGGAGTCTATTTTGCTTGAATTTCAACCCTGGGTATCTATCTGAGTTAAACCCAGTATGTTTGAGATTACCCCAGTCATTTTGATGAAATCTATAACAACATCTAGTGAATTGGATTTACATCACACTTCTCCTCACTCATCTTGTCTTTCAAGTTCCTTTCATTAATTGGATCATGAGTTTTATTACTTATGTATCTTTTGCAGCTCTTATCAATGGTTCTGCCTCACATTTCTTTAGAGCATAAATATGGTTTCGACATGGATGTCCACTATCACCCCTATTATTCATGTTGTTTGTTGAAGGGATGATACAATCTTTGGAAGAGGCAAAAAGGTGATGCAATTTAAAATGGATTTGGATTTCCCAACTTCCTCATATTACCCACCTCCTTTTTGTTGATGACATTCTTATCTTCTGTTATAGATCCTAGAGGGATGTAAAAAAATTGGCAAAAATATTGGATCTATTTTGTTAAGCTACATGGATTCTTATCAATGTTTGAAATTCCACTCTTTCCTTTATTAATATGGATGAGGAAGATGTAAAGTTCTACAAAGCACATTTCTCTTTTCCAAAAATTAATTTGGATGATGGTTTAAAATACCTTGGTTTTCATTTAAAACCTAATAACTATCTGAAAAAGGATTAGATGTGGATGATTACAAAACTAGAAAAAAGAAATGCATTGTGGTGTCATATGTGGCTATCTAGAGTAGGAAGGCTTGTCCTAGTTAAATCTATGTTGGAATCCAACCCAGCCTATTGGATTTCATTGGCTTGGATTCCAAAAGGAATTATAGATAAGGCTAGAAGGTTGTGTTTCAAACTTTTACGGAGTGGACATAAGGAACATTATGTTGTGCCTTGGGTCAGGTGGGAGAAGAAAGCAAATTTGAAATCACTTAGGGGCTAGGGTTTAATTGGGTAAAGGGATTTAATTGGGTGCTTAGTTCAAGATAATATATGAGATATTGTACTGACTTAGCATCCTCTCAACGATACATAATTCCTTCCCATTTGAAAATGTGTAAACACATAATACTTTCTACGATCCAAAATGTTATATTCTGCCTGTTCCTGTAATTTATTTTGTTTTCCAATCATCATAGTTAGTTTTAATTTTTGTTCTATCTAATACTTAAATTTTTACTATGTTATTATGTCATAGGTGCCAGGTTGTCACATACATTGAAGCAACAAAAATGATTTATCAATGTGATAAGGTTAATCCCTACTTATTTGTCAGCATTATTTCTTTTGATGGTAACACTATCAAACACCATTTGAGTGAAACATTTCTTTCATCAAACTACCTTTCAGATATAAATTGTTAAAGTATGTGAATGTTTAAGATAAAGTTTGGGGTTTTATGGCATCCAAATAGTTTTGAACTCCCTACTTTTCATATATTACACAAAGTATAAACTTCCATGTCTATTTATTGAACTGATACTGATAAAATGCTGATCTTAACAGTAATAGATAGTTGAAATTTGATTTCAACATCTGTGAGTAACATCATCCTGGCCAACTCAATGCAATGTGTTGTTTTATTCTTATATTAAAAACCTGGAAATAAACCCAATGGTGTTTTTTAAAAGATTCCCTAGGAAGCCTAATATGCAACAACACTACTTTCATGAGAAATTAGCTACAAAAGAAAATTAAGAAAATACCCAATGGTGGGCTATTGTCAAGAAGGTCTATGAAATATTGCTTGCACAAGCTAACATGGCAAGAAAAGATGATATACCTACTATAAAAGTGAAGAGGATATGGATAAAATGATGGAAGTGATTTGTGGCACTAATTTCCCAAGGACAATAAAACTATCATTGAAAATGTTGTGACTAAGAAATTGTCTTGTGCATCCTTAGATCAAGAGAGCCAAGAAATCGAACAATATTTATAAGCGATAACACATTTAAAACTTGAAAATCTCAATTGTAGTACATTATGATGAACGCAAATAATGCTAACCTTGCAGGGTTACATGCTTATGGTAGTTCTTTTTCCATATAAATTGGTTGTTCAAACTTCAGAATAATTCCTCAAGCTAATCCTTATCAGGTCTGTAGAGGTGATTATTGGAAAATTTTCAAGATACATCATAAGAATTATGCCAATGGATTCTATGAAGGATCACAAATGAATATGTTTGTAGTGTAGATATAATATAAGAAGATAAATTTATTAATGTCCAATGAATGACCACAAAAGTAGGTCAATGGGACTTTTTTGTACCATGGTGTCAATTCAAAGTGGGAGCGCTAAAGCAACTCCTATAAAAATAAAAATGCAGGAAGAAAAATATTGTTTTGATTTGTAGAAAGTTACCAATTTCTAGATATATGGTATGCAACCTTTCATAGAAGGGTTCAATTATCCCATGCAACGTCATTGTGCCCGTGGAAAAACTCACATTTTAGTAAATGGTGAACTTTGAATGGTACTAAAAAAATTTAAAGTGAATCAAAATTTGCTTTGTATCAAATATAAGTGTGAATTGTACGATGCTAAACTTACTTTTTTAGTGGAAACTTTGATTCAGGGTGAACTTTTATCCTATTTAAGGGTTCTAGCTCAATGGAAGAGCACTTTCCTTACAGGCAAGAGGTTGGTGGTTCGATTCCTCTATGCCCTATCTACATAAACCAATGACTAATTAAATGACCACTTAATCTTTAACACATCTTGCTTTGGGAATGAGGTATAGAGTTTTGGTAGTACCTTGGGGCTTGCAGTCATCAATGGTAGGTTCCCTTTATATTGGGTAGAGGGAATACACTAATGTCTCTTACTTGATAGATTCTTCTGGTGTTCAACTTCAAGAACATATATTCACACATATTAGAATGTACTAGGTACCTTGGGTCCCATTATCATTATTGGTGGGTTTAATCACATTTGTTAATGGTATACACCAATGATCAGTAATCAAATGGTTTCTCCCATGTTTGAATTTAGCTCATTTATTCGCATGGGTAATATTCATACCTTTAGGCAGTTTGGATGGAAGACCTTGGGCCAACAGTAGCATCCTCATATTTTTCTATTGCCTAAGTTGCACAAGACTGTACCACACCTTATATGACACTAGTACCATTGGATGAACCATTACTTAGCTTAGTTATATTTTTCTCCTCATGCTTGATGAGACATAGATCCACTGTGTTCAGTCGTGGCTATAATCTCTAGTTTGACCAAGATCCACCTTCTATCTTTTGTGGCTATCATAAGTTGCTAGGCATAGATCCAGTATGTTCATTCATGGGTATGACCCATCTATCTGTCACATGGATCCACTTTTTATTTCTCATGGCCATGATAGTTACATCAATTACATATATGTTATGGATCTACACTATATAATTTTAGCACTAATGTTCTATCATCTTGAGCATGGACATATCTATTCCATGGATAAGATTTTCTAACATCTTTTTTATGTTTCAAGTACCTTGTTGAGACTTAGATTCTTGGACTCTCCGGTTATGTTGACTCCATGTCCTATTCCATTTTTTTTTTATAATGTATTTCATCCATCATGTTCCCTTCTAATCTCACACATTAGGGGGCATTTGTTATAGCCAAAATCGACACTTCTCCATCCATGACGATAGTTCAAAGATGACACCTCAAATGTTAAATGTTCATCACATAATGGGACAATTATGGATGGAAGAGCCTTAATTTGACTTCAATTGATATGGCCTTGATCATTGAATTCAATCCTCAGTCATCTCATGTTTTCCCTGAAAGATGTATAATCCCTTGAAAAGAGCATAATCGCTCCCAAACATCTTGCAAGTTGTGATTTATTTACTCCAAACCTTTGGTTTTCCAATAATTTCAATAAGAGGTTGAAATCATATACTGAAAAAGCATTGCATGTGATTTAATCACCTGTTGCTCTTTATTTGAGGGTGATTTCCTCAAAAAATATGAAAAATAAATAAAATTTTGAAAATCGAGGAAGTTAGGGTGGTTTGGAAACCACCTATCTGGTTGCAACCTCCTCCTACCTTATGGTAACTATCTCCATTTACTATCAAAACAAGAGAGATAGGACATGAGAGGGGAC
The DNA here is from genome assembly GCA_027924585.1 of Larix kaempferi. Classification (NCBI taxonomy): domain Eukaryota; kingdom Viridiplantae; phylum Streptophyta; class Pinopsida; order Pinales; family Pinaceae; genus Larix; species Larix kaempferi. The sequence continues at coordinate 5,818,129 of BSBM01000833.1, read as the reverse complement.
GTTTTTCATAAGTAAAGTGATGCTAGAGGAATTGCCTCATCTCCATCCTTTTGATTCATAGCCCTATGCTTTGATTCCCAATGTCTATTTTATTAAACTATTGCTCTCATATATTTTCAACCTTTTACACATTTGGAGTTTTGGTTGGTATTATTGGAGGAGACAAGCAGGAGATTTGGAGGCTTGGTTTTGCAAGGTTCCTGACAAAGTAAGGTAAACTTGTAATTTTATATTCTATGAATACATATTGGACATCTTTCCCTTCCCATATTCAATGTTTATCATTGTTTATGTATGGATCATAATTTGAAGTTCATTTCATTTGACTAGTTTCATTCCATGTTAAAGTTGAATTTCGTTATTTATATTAGCCAATCGTTTTTAGGAAGGTTGTTATGGTTTTTTTACAGGTTAGAGATCAGGAGCAAGCTTAATTGGAGCCAAGAAAGCTAGGACCAGCCATCATAAACAAAGTACACTAGATTCTTCTTCATAATCTCTTAGACTATATTTGTGTGTGTTTTTATCAAGGAGTCTATTTTGCTTGAATTTCAACCCTGGGTATCTATCTGAGTTAAACCCAGTATGTTTGTGATTACCCCAGTCATTTTGATGAAATCATTAACAACATCTAGTGAATTGGATTTATATCAGACTTCTCCTCACTCATCTTGTCTTTCAAGTTCCTTTCATTAATTGGATCATGAGTTGTATTACTTATGTATCTTTTGCAGCTCTTATCAATGGTTCTGCCTCACATTTCTTTAGAGCATAAATAGTGTTTCGACATGGATGTCCACTATCACCCCTATTGTTCATGTTGGTTGTTGAAGGGATGATACAATCTTTGGAAGAGGAAAAAGAGTGATGCAATTTAAAATGGATTTGGATTTCCCAACTTCCTCATATTACCCACCTCCTTTTTGTTGATGACATTCTTATCTTCTGTGATAGATCCTGGAGGGATGTAAAAAAATTGGCAAAAATATTGGAGTTATTTTGTTAAGCTACATGGATTCTTATCAATGTTTGAAATTCCGCTCTTTCCTTTATTAATATGGACAAGGAAGATGTAAAGTTCTACAAAGCACATTTCTCTTTTCCAAAAATTAATTTGGATGATGGCTTAAAATACCTTGGTTTTCATTTAAAACCTAATAACTATCTGAAAAGGGATTAGATGTGGATGATTACAAAACTAGAAAAAGAAATGCATTGTGGTGTCATATGTGGCTATCTAGAGTAGGAAGGCTTGTCCTAGTTAAATCTATGTTGGAAGCCAACCCAGTCTATTGGATTTCATTGGCTTGGATTCCAAAATGAATTATAGATAAGGCTAGAAGGTTGTGTTTCAAACTTTTATGGAGTGGACACAAGGAACATTATGTTGTGCCTTGGGTCAGGTGGGAGAATATAGCAAATTTGAAATCACTTAGGGGCTAAGGTTTAAAAAATTTCTTCCTATTTTCAAAATCCCTAGATACTAAATGTGTTTGGAGACTCCTAACCACTAGTAGTATATGGGAAATGGTGGTTGAACAAAAGTATATTGTGTCGAACTCCATTGTCGATTGGTTTCATTCCCCGGCTAATAGGGTGGCTAATGCATCTATAATTTGGAAAGTTGTGGTTAAATCATTTGACCTTATCGGGAGTGAATTGGCCTAGAGAATTGGAAATTGAAGCATGGTTCAGATTGGGCTAGATACATGGCTAGGGAGCAAAGGTCGTCATCAGCTTCCACTGGAATTAGTAGAAAGTCTCTAGGAAATAGGATACTTTACATGAAACTAGGTGGTCGACCCAAATTCCACTACCTTGTGGGGTTAGGGTTGGTTGTTAGCTAGGGAGATCATACTAGAAAATGAAGACAATGCCTTGTGGAACACTTATATAAACTCACTCAAGGATGGACATGTTTGCATGAGAGATTCATAGGATGAATTGATTTGGGATCATTCTTCGTTTGGAATATATAATCCTAAGCAGGGCTACATTCAATTGAACATTGTTACTTTTAACAGGAGAGTCATATGGTGGTGGAAGAAACTGTGTAAGTTAAAATACCCTACAAAGGCCCGACCACTAATGTGGTGTGCATTAGAGAATAGAATTCCAACTTGAGACAATATTCAAAAACACATAATTGAAGGCCCATGTTGGTGTTCTTTATGTAAATTAGATGAGGAGATTGTGTCACATCTCTTCTTGAATTGCCCCTTTACTAGGATGGTTTAGTAGGAAATTATGAGAATGACAGGAGACGGTCTTATTTGGAATGGAGACTCAGTTGAATTATCCATCCAATCATGGCTATCTAACATATCAAATCGACCGTTTAAGGCTCTTCCTCTTATTATTTCTTGGGGTATCTGGATAGCTAGGAACAATACAATTTTCTAGGAGAAGAAAATTGTACTAGAACTAGTAGTCACAAATAGAGTTGGAATCTTGTCTTTCATTCCATAGTGCAAGGGGAAGATCCAATTCGAAGAACAAGGGAGGTGAAAATTGACAAATCTATGACATGGGAATACTTCAATGGAGTATCACAAAATGATTATTCTCTGTGCAATGGAGGGACCATTCTACATATGTCAGAATCCCATTTATTTAAGATCACTACGGGATTTGGGGAAGGAACTAATAACTATGCTAAACTACTCTCTCTGAAAATACTTCTCCTTTTCGTTATGGAAAAGGGTTGTAAGAACCTCCAAGTGTTTGGTGGTTCTATGCTCGCCATAAACTGGATTAAGGGAATTCAAAGATGTTCACACACAAAACTATAATCATTATTAGAAGAGATATATGAAATTAAAGCAAATTTTAATTTCTTCTCATGTATGGATGTCTACAGGGAACGAAACATGACAATAAATTCCCTTTATAAAAATGGCCTTCAATTGTCTAAAGGACATTTTAAAATAGAAGAAAACACAAGTGAACAAATTTTCCAATACTATCATCGATCTTTTATGGAAGGCCCCAAGACATTAATAATGCAGGACATTTGAAGATTTTACAATTTTCTTTTTTTCTCCAATTGACTTCTTCACATGTTAAATATAGCAGGATTCTCAAGGAACTTTTTCATAACTTTGTTTTTGTGGAAACAAAGTATATCTGATATACAAAATAGAACTATGTTATATTATCAACACTCATGATTGAGTCTTTTGTGTACATGATGTAATTCTAAGAGCTGATCTTAGAAGAGTCTTTTGATTTTTTATTCGGGATATATGCACGACATATATATGCACAATGTAATTTTATAATGCGATGGAGAAATAAAATTACGGTTTTTTTCCAAGGAAAAAAAACACACTTTCCAATTTGAATCTCTCAAAAGGCCAGAAATAAGGATTGGGTGTGCATTTTATTGAAGCAAGGTGATTTTGATGATGTTCACTAAAATGCACTCCCAACCTTCATTAAAAATCCAAATTTAATTATTTAATTTGTAAAGAGTGTGTTTACTGATTACAACCCTTATTACAATTTCATATTTTTAATTTGATACGTAAAAATTTATGTTGTGCAAAAAAACTCCAAATTTGATTTTTTTCATAAAGTAAAAGCCAAGGTTAAGTGCATCCAAGAAATGATAGCTTCTATATGAACTAGAGTGAGCACGCTTGTCTATGATGATAGCTCATGTAGACATAGAATGTGGGCCTACTTCTTTAATTGAGAAAAACCATGACTTGTATGTCAATGTCAAGTCAATGAGACAATAGTTATTATTTTATAACAACAATATACAAAACAAGCTCTTTCTTTGAGAAAAAATCTATTAAATTAAAGAGATATTGTAAAAAAAAGAAAAGATATTACTCTAAACAACATTCTAATAATGATTATCAACATAAATATTCCTTTCTAAGGAGATTGTAATAACTATCTAGATATGAAGAAAGCACACTAACATAACTAATATAAATTTTGAAGAATTGAGGATGGGCTTAACCATCCTCATCTTCCTTTTCCTCCCCTTGTTTTTCTCTAAATGAATATTCATCTATGTTATGTTTGAGACTTGTTGTCACATTTCTTTCAACTTCATCTTGAGAAAAATACTCAGATGAACAAGTATGCAGAGACTCAGGTCTAATTTCTTCATTAGTTGTATGAGAGTATTGTTTTTCTTATTCTTCTTTTTCTATTGTTTTATTCTCCTCCTTGGAAAAGAACTTATGTGACTGTTCAAAAAAATATAATCAAGATCAAAGCATATTAGAATATCAAAACATTACTTCATTCCATTATAAAGTTGTTAAACTAGTCTAATAACAAATAACAACATTGGAAAGAAAAAAAATTGAAAAAGAAACCAAATAAAATATTACATTGCAGTGACCAAGTAGAAACATAATTATTAAATCTCTATTAAAACTTGAAAACGAATATTTCTCGCAGTCACTAGAAATAGAATTTTAAACTTAGAGTGCAATTAGAGTGCAATCTCTATAAAATTCCAAAAGACTATGATAGTTGGCTTGTTAGAAGATCCTACAGATTGGATTCACGTAGAATCCATTTCATTGAGATAATATTATTCAGATTATTTCGTTTCACTTATCAGCCATAACATACGAATCAAATAATATTCCATCAAAAACTATTACCATGGTACTTGATAAAATAGATTGACATGCATTTTATGTATGATTAAATCGTCAAAATTGATTGGGCACCTATCGTGGCATACTTTCAACGCAATTTTTTTGTGTTGTGCGAACTAAATATCAACGCAATTTTATGTGTTTGACAGGATTTCCATTACTGCATGTAAGAGAGGGAAATATGAGTGTTATGAGATGTCATGACACTACTAAAGGTTACAAATTATCAAAAAAATGAAGATTTAAACATGAAAGTGATTTTTTTAATTGACTTGCTAGATTATTCACTGACATGTCTAGATATCATTTCGATCCATCCAATTTTCTCTAATGGTACCATCATTTTCATTAATACGCCACCCTGATGATAACTACGTAGAAATTAAAATTATAGTTCATTGCACACTTCACTAAGAATGTTCCAATGGTTTTTTAATGAAATTTAGAATCTTAAGATAGGTAACTTATGTTTAACTCAATATTAAGATGCTTGGGTTACAAATTTCAGCTACGGAACACATTTTCAACTTATTTGGGTTAAAACAAAACACATTTTCAACTTATTTGGGTTAAAACAAAAGGAGCAACTGGTTAACCCATATTGTTTTCACTAAAATTATTTTAATTTTAAAAATTTTAGCTAAATTATTTTTATTAGTTGGCCCACCCATCATGTGGTTAATTATATTTAATCATAAAAATAATCTTTTGATATCTTTTGATTAATATTCTTAACGAAATAGGACACATGGTAGAATTGGATAGAATGTTATGGTGGTCGTTAACAAGTGCATCGAGATATGCATTCTTATGCCTTGTAAAAAGACCAACATGGGATAACATGAAGCAAACCTGTTCTTAAATAGATAAACTAGATTTCTTAGTTCCTTTTGGGATACACTTTCAGAGAAGATGGATGTTAAGTTGAAGAGATCTACAACTTTTCATTCATATACAGATGGGGAAACATAAGTATTGAGGAGGTCATTGGTTAATCTTTTGAGGGGTTGCAATCAAAATCAACCAAGGACCTATGCCAAAAAATTGATTTGCATTCAACACTCTTATAACAGATTACAGTCTACACTTCTATGAGTGAGTCCCCTTTTTAAACTCACTTTGGGTATTTTCCACCATCACCCTTATATGTTATATATGGACAACAAGGATGAGTGAGGAAAGACATTATAGGAGAAGCATTGAAGACTAAAATTTTGTTGATAAGATCAGGTACATCCATTTTCAAGTATAGTAGACATTGAAGAAGTCACGTGAAAAGTATAGGGCCATGCATGATCAACACAAAATTGAGAATACATCCAAGGTGGGAGATAGAGTTTGGTTGCATTTGAACAAGGAAATATACAATGTCCTCATAATAAGATTAAGGATTTGTTTAAGGTCATTTTTAAGTATTGGAGAAGGTGGATTATAATGCCTCCAAATTCAATCCATCCCCATATGTGCACAATTTACTCAATATTGAAGAAGTTCTATGAGCCTTCCATGCTAGACCAATAAAGTAATGAGAAATACATGCCTACCATAGAGGACTTATCACCATAAGATTAGGTAGAGTTATAAAAGTAATAGTTTTGCAAAAGAATTTTAGAACAACTAGTTAGGGATAGTATGAACTATGGTAGCTTGAGATGAAAGGAAAACTTCTCGGCAAGGCTAAATGGTACTCTGGGGAGAAGGTAGAGGAAATTTTACCTCACCTCATTTAGTAAAACTTTTAGTGGATCACAATTCTCCCTAAATGGGAAGGTATGATCTGAAATGGATCAATGTATTATTTTTCATCTACTTTGGTACTTTTTGGGTCAAAATATTGGAGTTATTGGCTTGTAGATCCCATTTTATGGGTAGGTCCCACTTTGGTGATTTGGGTATAGAACCTTCCTAAGCCCATTTGAGGCATTAAATGAGCACTTTTAGGGTCAAAATTTTGCAATCTTATATCTCAATCTCGTAATGTTTTCCACACATTTAGATCTTTCCAACGATGCAAAAATCACATCAATTGGAGTTCATATGCAAAAGTTATGCTTCTCGCAAGTTGACCTAGCATGTTGACTACCATGATATTGAGTGGATGCCATGTCAACTCACATTGCTCACACATTTGGATCTATTCATGTGTAAAATTTCAAGAACATTCTAAAGGGTTGAAAACCCTAACATTAATTGGGGATTGAGGCATACAAAAACCCCAATCCTAACCCTAGACGACTACCAAGCTATGTTAAATATCAGGTTGTTAGGAAAATAAGGGGTTTCATTATTTTGATTTGTATATTGTTCCATAGTTGAGAAAAGCATTTATGAGTGGGGTATTGAGATAGAAAAAAGGAAGTAAAGGATCTTGTAGCAGCCATACTAGCCGCAATGTTCATGTTAAGTCCATAGTGAGTGTCCCTCTATTTTTATTTCCAAGTTATAGATGTGAAGAAAAGTGAAGATCATAAGCCTCACCTTCAAGTTGGTTTTTTTCCCATATTAGATTCTTCAAGGTGTTGCAGCTGCAAACCATTTCCCCATTTTTTTGTAAAAAATTGTAGGGCCCCTTCTTTTGTTTTTGATTTACTAAGGTCTTTTTGTTCCATCTTTCTTTGGTTACAAACTTTTTGACACTTGGAAATATTTTTTGAAGTAAGAATGAGTTTTTTGTTTCAGATCAAAATTCAGGGATGGCAGGTGCGGGTGGAGTTATCTTTGACTCCAAGGGGAACAAGCAAAAAGAATACGCCTGGGCATTAAGAGAACAACGAATAATGGCACGGAATGGATTGCTTTAATTAAGGGTTTGGAGCTGGCTAGAGACATGGGAATTGAGGAAATTATCACCATAGGAGACTCCCTAATTGTCACTAGGAAAGCAAGAAATATTTCTAGAAACCAAAAGAGCCCCTCCTCCAAGATGCATCGCCTTCTATAGTGCCTAGCCAAGGAATTTAAATCAATTAAATTCCTTCATGTTCTAAGAGGCCATAATCCCCAGCGGATAGTATGGCTAATAAAGGTGTTGGTTTGAGATGTGGTGTCCTAGAGAGGGATAATGTTACTCTTGAAAACATTTGGATACATTAACTTTGCTTTCCCTCCCACTAGAATCGGTGGCCAAATCTTGGTCCTGACCCCCCTTGGATCGTGCTTAATGGCAACCAAATTGCACCACTCCTTTTACTACACCCCCATGGACCAATCGACAACCTACCATTCCCTCCAAGCCTGTCCTCCAGATCTTCCTTGGATATCCACATGCATCACTCGTAAATTCCAAAGGACTGTCCCACGCATTAGCCACATGGCTCGCATGCGTAAACCAAAGGAGATATGTTAGTTTCGAGAAATGTTTTTAATCACCAGAGGGATTGCTTCTTCCCTCATTCGATCCTATGGCCTGTGTCTGCCTTTTGTTTCTGAGAGTTTTGTTTTCATTTTCAATTTCGCACATTTTGCTTGGTGCTGGAGGCATTGCATGGACATGGAGCATTTTATTTCTGGTCATCCAACCCTGAGTGGCCCTGAGGTTCTGACGAATTGTCTTCGCTGCAAAAAACCACTCAGAAGTGTTTTTGGTGTTCATAGTTGGGCACACTCAATTGTTGATGGAGCACATGGCATTGTGCAAGATGATGTGTAGGTTAGCCCTCCAGTTCATGGTCGTCATTTTGAACTAGTAGCGAAGGAGAAGCGTTTGGATAACACCCTGGAAAAGAAAATTCATGCCAACCCTGACGGTGGATAGGGAAATGAAAGAAACTATGACCTCGGGGAAGTCATGAGTCATATAAATGACTTGGAAAACCAAATCAGGCTAGCGAGAAATGAGAACCTTGAAATGAAGCGGGCCCTAACCCATCTATTTTCCCTTTCCAAAGCAACTCATTCTGAGGTCAAGCATCACAACAGTAAGATTGTGGCTCGGGTTTGTAAACTTGAAGAAGTAATGGGCCCAATTCACCCTCATGCGGGCATAATGAAAGATAAGAAGGAAGCTGTGAGAATAAAGGGAGTAGCTCAGATGGAGGATGCGGGCATAAGGGAAGCTCAAATGGAGGATGCGGGCATAACTGAAGTCCTTCAGATGGAGGCTGCAGGCATAAAGGAAGCTGCGAGCATAAAGTAAGCTATGGGCATAAAGTAAGCTGCAGGAATAAAGGAGACTGTGGGCATAAAGGAAGCTACGAGCATAAAATAATTTTAGTTGGAGGCTGCAGGCATAAAAGATGTTCAAATGAAGGCTACAATCAGTAAAATTCTAGAAGTTGGTAGGAAGCTGGATGTGCTAAAAAATGAATTAGTCAACTCGAGGCTACAAGTAGGAGCACACTCAACGAAGGATAGGAATGCAATGAATGAAGAAAACAAATTCATGGAAGCATGCCTCCGGGACTAGTCTCCTGGTTTCGAGTCACACTCTATCTCTACATAAATTATGAATTATGTTTTGTGGTATTTTAGTTACATGTATTATTTGGATATTTGGCCAAAGGAATTAGCCTCCCGAAAGTATAGAATAGGTTTTGTCAGTATGCTTTCTCTTGTTAGAAGTCTCATCCTAGACAGACAATAAGCTCCCTACTATGTTTTGTTTATGCAATGTTTTGCTTCTGCATGTTTTTGCTCGGACAGTATGTAAGAAGATATAGCTTCCACATGTTAGGCATTTTTCATGATAGCTACAAATTAAAGAAGGATGAACAAGTTGCAATGGATGTTGTCCTATTATGGGAGAAATACTATCTATATTCTCTGTACTCTTTTTTTTATATATAATCAAAAGCTCTTCAACCGGTTATGTTATAAAAAAAAGTTTCAGATCAAAATTAGTTTTTTCTCTGAAATAGTCGGGAGACATTTATGTTTTGTATCGAAACGGTCGGGGGAAAATGAGTTGGAATCCGATCAGAGCAAAACTGTGTTTCGAGCTGAAACAGTTGGAGCGGTTTTTGTTTTTCACCGAATGTTTCCTACATCGGAAGGAAGTTTGATTTTACACGAAAGAAATCAAAAGAATTTTTTTCCGGCAATCAGTGCAAAATTGGCTTTTGCATCGAAACGATGAGAGAAAAACCCGTTTTGTCTCTGAAACGTTTTGGTGCAAAACGTCATTTGTTCCGATGTTTTTTTTGTCGATATTGAGATAGGACACTCCACCCAAATTATGAAAGGAGAGTTGAAAATTTTCAAACCATGGCTCAAAACAGCCCGGTGACAAAAGAGAAGTTGGATCGGCGCCAAATTGGTTTCTAACCTGTAACAAATTGGTGGAAAAAGAGTTTCTCGTGCGCAACATTTTAGTGTAAAACGACCTTTCGGTCCGATTTTTTTTTGACAAACTTCATAATCGTTGAAAAGAATTTTGAACTTAAACCTTTTCAACCCCGTTTGCATGAGTGCCAAGACGTATTTATTGCTAGGGTTTTCCTTGATTATAAGAAAGGGACTTCAAGGTTTCTTGTATTAATTTGTAAGGCCGTTTGGAGTGGAGCGAATCTTTGGAGGACGGATCACCAAGCCCGTTGGAGCACCACATTGACATCGGTTGCGCACCGCCAGGTAGGCATCTTATGTCCATTAACCCTGTTACACGTGAACGGCGTTATTTCATTTTCAAGGAGATTTCAAACATTGTTTAGCGCTCATTTTTGCGTTTGAAACCCTAAAACTCGGTAGGGCATAAGGCCAAAATAATTTATGTAAGAAAACATGAAATCCCAGGAAAACCATTTATAGACGCATGTAGGGGTGAAAGAAATTTTACTTAGAAGCTTCCGGTTAAATAGATTAACACACGGGGTTTTCAATCTCTGTAGTAATAACGTTTTCAGTAATGGCCACCATTCTCTATGGTTTGAAGCCCTGGTCTATCTATACATCTTTTTCTTGATGATAAAAGTCATAGCCAACTAGGGTTCGACGTAGCCTTTTCCATTGATAGTTGTGATTTTCTTTAGTCAACCTGGTTCCAAAATTGTTGAATCTTCGAGATTCCTCATGAAAATAAATGTTTAGAACCTGTAGGTTTGTGACCATGAATAGACAATGGGCGGAGGTTTTCACGTAGGGTTTGTTGATTCATTTGTTGACATTACCTTACGATGCATCCCTGCTCTATTTTAACCTTAAGCTCCTCCTTTTTTTCAATCCTCTCCAGTCAGGGTAACATTGAAAATCTTGTTCAATAGAACATCACTCAACAAAACAGTAAACCATTTGTTCTCACTTGAAACCCTAACTAGTGTGATCTCGGCACTTTCAATACGTTACTAGTTAAAACAAGACTGGAAAAGTAGTATGATATTGTGGGTAAAATTATGAGTGCTCTGCATGTAATCCATTTATATATTATATCTTATACGTATACTTTCACTCTTTTTGCGAAGATCCCAGATATTAATACTCGTATCAACTATGAAGGGTAGAACGAAGGAACCCACCTTACAATGCATTTTGTGTTCATCAAGACAAGCACTTGGAAGTATGAATCCATCTCACCTATTTTTCTTTTCTTGCAAATAATGCATATTGACAAGTTATACATTTGCAATTCATTTTTTGAATTAGTTTGGTTAAAAGGTTGTATATTCATTATCATTTTTCTTGGATTTTTTTTCCTTAATATTGGATTATTTGATATGATGTTTATACATTAACGTTGTTTTCACCCTAGGATTCATAAATGCAAAGGAGAGCTTCTAAGCACAAATCCAAGGTCATTGAATATGACTCTGATATTGAAATTGTCCCTGAAACCATGATGGAGACCATATATGACGACACCAAGGATGCAACTGGAGTGGTTCCTGAATATAAATGGGTTGAATTATACCACCTTATCCAAGACCAAAACATTCCATATGTCTCTATTGAAGAGATGATGGTATACCAAAACATTAAGAAATCAGGTCTTCATAAGGCTGACAGTTGTCTAGAGCTATTCTGTAACATCCCGATATTTTCATAAAATTTTAAAAAAATTAAATCGCCATAAAAAGAGCTAATATTGTAAAATGCGGAAATAATAATAATCAATATTCAGCAATTAATAAAAGTGTCGCTTGGTAGGAACAATTTAATGCTTGTGTCTTTTGCCTTTTAATGACGTCATGAAAATCAATTAATGATTATGTACTTTATTCGTAGTTGGGAATGATTGAAAATTTATGATGCATTGGAAAACAAAATTCTTTTGACAAGTGCTGACAGTTTAAATTTTCTGGATGATGATGAAAGGGGTCCCACGAGGTGCCCCGAGGCTTACTTAGCTATTCCGCTAAAGCACTGCACTCGTCCTTCATGCGTAGATTCGCAAGTAAGAGATAGCAATAAAATTCAGAGTGTTTAATAACCGCGATATAAATCGAAACTGCTTATGAATTTCGATGCTACAGGTACGGTCTCCTTCCAATTCTGTAAGATGAACCTGACTATCTCAAGACTGCAAATAACGTCTATTTCAGGGTGTGTTTGTTACTAAAGTTTCTATTTAAGTGTTGATGACTTTACGTATGATCATTCCATAAATGTTTTGTGGCTGTTAAGTAATTCTATTTAAAAATAATGACAGTGACAGGTTCAGGACAAGGCTCAAGGTCTTAAGTCATGCTATGGAAGGAGTGATAAGTTGGTTTTAAATGTCCATTGTCTGGGTAGTTAAAATGGTGGTGCATTAAACATGGATACCCTACCATGCAATGTATGCGATGGGTCCTAGGGTGGCACCATGCCCTAAGGGTGTGTTTCAATAACTTGTAATGTGAAAAAAGCTTTAGGATCTTTATGATGATCCAAAGATGAACTTTATAGTTGACTTAAAGTGATGGGTGGAGTCAAACCATGCCCTATGGTTGCTCGCGACCTTAGTAGATATTCATAAGCTATGAATATGTTTCGCAATTGATTATATGGGATCGTATGAGACCTTTGGTTATATGATATTGGTGATCGTTATACATTGATAATATTTATATGTTGAAGCTTTTAACGTTGATTCATATGGGTTGGCAGGTGGAATGATGGCCCTGCAAAAGCCTGCATACGAATCGAGGGTGTATTAAATGGTTTGGTTTGCAATTAATGTGCCTGGCCGCCGTGTTAAGGATAATGCTACATGTAAGTTGTGATAGCTGACTCGTCATGTGAAAGGGTTTGGAATGTTGAGTTGTAACGACCTCCTGCCCTTCTATCAACCGATATGGCAACTCCGTGGTTTGGGAGGTAGATGAGCAATTTAATGCTACTCCTGCCACCTTCCAACATGGCTTGATGAGTATGGATATCCGTCGTTGATCGTTGTGTATTGGGATGAGCTGAGCCCTAGCATAACTTATGGATTTTGTAACGTTTCTTTTCATTGTTCGGTGGTAGGGTTTGGGAGGTGAGGCCAACAGACCGAGAGGCACTTAGGGTTTGATGTTATTCTAGCCTTCCCCGAGCTTGATCCTGAGACCGGTATCAGTCCTCAAACTATATGTGAGAGCCGTCAATGGAGGACGAGTTAGGAGTTAAATGGTGTGGCCATCCACAGGTTGGATGAGTGCATCGGTTGGGCGTTGGAGTAGCTTGCAACTCTGGGTTTCTCTGTCGAGTTGTAAGTCTTCGGAAGTTATCGCATAGGGTGGTCTTCGAGCTAGGTGCATCTCCTTCACAGTGGATGGATGCTGGCTACGTCGAAATCTCTGTCACAACTCAGGTAATGTAATGTTGCAAAGGTTTTCATACTATTCTTTGATGCATGCATTTCTACCTCATGATTCGATGCTTAATTTAATGTATGGTTGTTGGCAGGTAACCCTCGGCGAATGACAGGGTACCGAAATAGTTGAAGGGGAAAAGAGCTAAGCGAACCCACTGGTAAGCTTCGGTGGTATCCCTCCTTAGTGGTTCTCCTAGAATCGGACTTGATGAGCAAGTGCTGGTAGCATGCCTTCGCGGCAGTGGCTTTGTCTCGTCGGCAGCATTTGGGCAACCTTCAGTTTTAAGTTTTGTTGATAGAGTAGGTGATGTGAATGTTTAAAATATGTGGCCGGCCATTCCTGGGCTCGACGAGTTTAGCAGGGTTGAACCTTCGTGTTTGCAAATAGTCTTACATCTTTACGTTTTATGTCTTATCATTTTGGTACTTCTGCTTTGATAAGAAAAAGATACATCGACTGTAATTTTTGCTTCGGCATTGTTGTGTGTATAAATGGCATGGGGTTTCAAGAGGAACCTTCGGCAAAAGAAAGTGGCGACCGTAGGGTGCAACCACTATTAATTTAAATGGAACGATTACTGTTTAGGGTTTAATGTTTCATTTGGTGAATTGAACTTCTCGTTTTTGTATCTAAATCTAAGAAGCCTGTTTAAGATATTTTAGGTTTCATGTCGGTGTATGGTGTTTTCGATCTACTCATTCTTGAACTCTGATTCAAGGAACGAAAGGCATGTTTGTTTAATTAAAAAGTGGCTATAAGCCGAGAATAGAAAGGAAATGGTTTTGTTTGAAAGCATAAGTGATAATATTAAACCCTAGCTGTCGATGTGAATGAAATCTACCTGTCTATATTGATTTTTTTTTTAAAGAACAAGAATAACAACTCTTGATTCTGCAGTTAAAAAGTCTATGGTAATGAAACCTTCGATTGGCAACTGTTTAAATGTTTATAATTAATAGTGTGATGAGACAGGTCAACCCTAGCCGGGTGTAGAGATACTGTAACTCAATCTGTCAATTTAATAAAGCTATGTTTGTCCTAGCTATTAATAACTTGGTATTCTGCGATGTAAGTTCTATCACATGCAATTGATAATTTAGGAAAAAAAGAACAAAGAAAATAATAGTGCAATCGTCAGATAATTTTATTGCTTATGAATATACGGTTTTTTTATTCTAACTATATATTCCTATAGTCATCCATTTTGGGCCTCTGATGAAAAAATAACACAGTAGCTTTCTTTCTTTCTGTACAATATAATACAGTGACGACAATATTTATGTAAGATGAATCAGATTCTAAAAACAATAAGAAGATAGAAAAAAAAGGAATATGGTTAAACCGAAGCATGGTATTGTTTTTCTTTGAAGTAATTAGTAAAGATAAGTTCCCTAGTTGTTGACATAATGTTCACCTCCAGAAATAAATAAAAAAGGACCTACTGCTATAATTGGTTTCTGTCAAGTTGTTTCAGCATACAGAATTGAACAGTAAAACAATACATGCATGGATCTAATCTACAGCTACTAAAATATAAGACGCATGATAACACAGTCTGTGCATGGGTGGTCTTTTGGTTTAGATATTTAGATACATGCTAGGTTTCATTTTTTAGCTAGGTAGATTTAATGCTACCTCTCTGTATTGGAGTACGATGCAGCTCCACGCATGGGGAAAAATGCAGAGGAGTCATTTTATCATTTCAGTAAATCTAAATTAATTAGGATCTGACATTTTCTACTATTGATTAATAATTACAATACTAAGCCATTTTTTGAGAGCATTCATATGATTTGAAAAGAAAACACAACAGAATAGAACCTGACTGTAATGGGAGGAACAAATCACTCAAGAAACCTGTTCCACCCAACCTGCTCCCAAACAGCCAAGATGTCTGCCTTAGGACCCCCGATCCTATCGATTGATCCACCAGGAGGAAGAAGGTTTTGTAACTTAGGACTTCTGCTTGCAGCAGCAAGAAAATTTATATATCCAGCCTTATAGGCTTAGTAATCAATGGGATCAGCACCAACACCTCTGGTCTGTCCTTCTCATAAAATTTGTAGACTTATACTTGCACTCTCCACAGCCTCCCCTATTCGAATCTCTCAGCCATCGCCTGACGAGCATGAGGAATGTTTCTGCAGAAAACATTGTAAGAGCTGCCTACTCAATTCGAATTTCCCTTTATAGGCTGCCTAGGTCTTTTGAAATTAACTGGTCATTAGTGAGTTGCCTGCTCACCTCTCTCCACCCAAAGAGGGAAATGCCACAAAATTAGGGGGAGTTGTCCCATACCAACAGCTAATGGTAGAGTGCAAATGCTGCCATCTGTCCCAATCCTTCCAGCAGCTTCCATTCCTCCTAGTGGCCTAGTGGATACTCCTGTAACAGCTTTCTTGAGTGTTTGTCTCCCATTTTCATTTATTAAATAATAATAATGAGTCATTACATTCATTTTTGACCTACTTGGTCATAATTACAAACTTGTAATTATAATTTAACACAAAGTATTTTTTTGCAAAAAGGATAATAGTAGAAAATAATTATTCTCAAAAATCGGGTAGGTGACATACACCCCCCCTTAAGCCTCAACATCGTCCTCGATGTTGCTTTATTCACTCCTTGAGTGTTCCTGGAACAGAGTTGGGTATGCAGGCCACATACTACTCTCCAACTCCCAGGTAGCCTCTGCTGGGCTATAGTGCTTCCATTGCACTTTTACTTGACCAACCGTGCGGTTCCGGAGTAGAGTTTCTTTCCTTGCGAGAATACAGTCTGGTTCCACCAAAAAATCGCCGCCTTGTTCCATCTGAACATTATTCGAATTTACAACATGAGTAGGATCATGCACATATTTCTTTAAAAATGAAATGTGAAAAACATTATGGACTTTGAGGTTTGAAGGTAGGGCTAATTGATATGCCATAGGTCCAACCCTGGACAAGATTTCGAAAGGACCACAATACCTGGGTGCCAGTTTGGCACAACTTCCCAATTTTAAGGAACTCTTTTTCGGCCTTACCTTAAGAAAAACATGTTCACCAACCTGGAACTCTCTATGAGTTCTTTTAAGGTCTGGTCGACTTTTCTGTCTATCCTGGGCAGCTTTAAGATTCCCTTGTACTTGCTTCACGATTGATTCTAATTCCTGCAACAATTCGGGCCCTAAGGTGACCCTACTAACCGGATCACTCCATGACACTGGTGTGTTACACTTTCTTCCGTAAAGGATCTCAAATGGGCTAAGTTTGGATGAAGCATGGTAGTGAATTTTATATGCAAACTGTGCTAAATGCAAGTAGTCTTCCCATTTACCAGGCTGATCCTTAACATACATTCTGAGCATATCTTCCAATATTTGGTTCACCTTTTCAGTCTGTCCGTCTGTTTGCGGATGGAATGCAGTGCTAAAATTTAAGGTGGTGTTTAACCCCTTGAACAAAGACCTCCAAAAATTACCTGTGAACTTCGAATCTCGGTCTGAAACTATTACCTTGTGTTATCTCCCCAAATAAATTTGTCAAGTTGATCATTTTTAGATGATAGGATGTCATTTGAAAATTCATTTCTAAATTTCTTAAGGCTCATTGTTGATAGCTTTATGCATGTAATGAAGTTTGAAAATCATTAGATTCGGTTTTCACTTCAAAATTTTCAAAAGACAGGTTTCGGTAGCTAAGCTCTTATGTAAAACGGTTCCTAAGCTACCGAAAGCTCTGCTTTCGGCAGCTTAAACGAAATTGTCAGAGCTCTCCTAGCTACCAAAAGTAGAGCCAAGTTTCCAACACTTGGGGTGATTCGGTGGCTTAGGAAAAATGCTAAGGTTGATTCATTAGTCACCAAATGAAGGGTTTTTTGCAGCTTACCACCTTCGAGCCCAATTTTGATAGCTACCGAAAGCACCAAAACGCAGAAATCGACCGTTGAACATCAAAGCTAGTTCCTGATGACTCGAGCATCTTGAAGGCATTTTCCAGAGACTGGTGAGCATTACAGGTCATGATCACTTTCGTTTCCAGATCGGAGGGTACCTGTAGGGTGAACAGAGAAATATTCCCTACCAATTTTGAGAGAATGATAGCTACAGAAAATGGGCAATTTTCTATGAAAAGTCATCATCTTCAAATGACGATTCTGAGCGACTGGGGACTTATCTTGAAAAAAGCTCGGATTTTTTTGTTCCTGACATGTCAGAGCATAATAACCTCTCTCCGTTTTCCTACAGGTGTTGCGGGTTGAGAGAATCAAATCCATCTCTGAGCCCCAATTTTCAGAGCTCAGAATTTTCCTATTTGACACATGTTTTTGAAATGAAGATATCGGGAAAATAAAATTGAATTTTAATGATCTGAGGGATAGTTTTTCTCAAAACGGATCAATTTACAATAACCTCTCTCGGTTTATACACAGGTATCACAGACTTGGAGATCTGAACCCATTTTTGAGCCCCATTTTTCAGCAATTTGGCCGAATTAATGGCGTTTTTCTGTGCAGAGTCATCATTTTCAAATGATGATTCTAAGCGACTGGAGAGTCATTCTGCAAAACAATCAGAGGTTTGTCTTCCTAACACATCATAGAAAAAAAACCTCTCTCAATTTTCCTACAGGTGTCACATATTAGGAGAATCGAATCCATCTCGGAGCCCCATGTTTCAGCAATTTGGCTAATTAAAAAATGATTTTTTCTGGTTTGTTGAAAAACGGTTTTTGATTTTCCATCTGGAGGATTCGACCCACTTTCCAAGGGTTTGAACATTTTGTAAAAGGATATAGATCCCATGACTGAGGTAGAACAATGGTTGGATTTTGGAGAGACTGATCCATATTTGTACTTTCAGACTTCAGTGATTTCTCAGATGATACCAGCTTCTTTTACTATTCGCCTTTCAGATTTCTTTTTCTTATGTTTCTGTATTTACAGTGGATGATTTATTGCCTATAGGTTCACTTGTCTATGTTAAATAGCTATTATCCTATTTTGGCATTTGAGAACTGAACATGCATGTAATTTATTTTGTTGTGATTAGCCATTTATATACAAATTTATGTGTATGAGTCTGCTGATATGACAAGGATTCACTCCCATTAACCTTTTAGCAACCCTCTGAACAACAGTAGTCAAAGCCTTGTCTCCTTGAGCGTCCCTATGTGTGTGCTGAGTGTGTGAGTTTTGATTTCAGTCATCCAATTTGATCCAAACAAACCCCATCTTCTAAGATAAGTTCAAGTTACCAGGCATCTCTGAAAACAACCTAAGAGAGCTTCCTGGAGTGATAACAAATTGGCGCCGTTGCCGGGGACAGGAGTTCAAAGCAAGCTTCCCAGGGAGACAACATAGTTTCAACTTTTGATGATAAACAAAGGCTGGGAATTATATTGGTTGTAAGCATCTATCTGGAGACTCCACGTTTAAAGAGTCCACTGGGGAGGATCCTGTCGATTGAAGATGAAGGGACTGAAGTGCAAAACCAGGTATCAGTTCATGAGCTTTCTTCATGAACTTTTATTGATATTTATTAGTTCATTTTTGCTTTTCCCTTCACGCATTAAGAGGATCATCTTATGCTTTGTATTTTCGGATGATCATCAACCTTCTTTTATATATCCATCCTTAGAAGAGGAAAATATCCATCTTGCTTGTGTTGTTGATATTGATCCTATATCTTCACTTCAGCATATTGAGAAGGATGAGCTTTGCATTCAAACCTCTCATGAATCTGATCACCGAGGTAACCTTGAAGAAGTTGAAAGTGATTCGAAGCCTTCTAAGATCTCATTATCTTCAGTTATTATTGAACCTTGCCATCAACTTGTTATTCCTCATAATCAGCCCACTCCTTTTCAAGCTAAAATCAAAATGAAGATGTTCAAACCTTTAAGGCTGCCCTGTCTCCTTAACCCTTATCCTCTTGACTGTTATGAATACCTTCCCCGGTTTTCTGGAGAGAACCAAGTTTCAGCTGAGGAACACCTAGAATCCTTTGAAGGTTTTGTTGATCGTTTTCAGATTGTTCACGAAGATGTGATCATGAGATTCTTCTCCAAGTCTTTGATCAGAGATGCTGCTGCATGGTTTAAAGTTCTGAGAGCTGATTCTATTGACTCTTGGATCGAGTTGTCAAATACCTTTTTGAAGCATTGGGGTGAGAAAAAATCTCTTGATTTGTATCTCACTGACTTTTATGCTTTGAAGAGAGAGAAGGACAAAGCCCTATTTGTTTTCAATCGAAGGTTTTACAGCAGCTATCATGACCTGCCTTTAGAGATCTGGCCTACAAAGAAAGCTGCCATGATATACTATGTTATGGGTCTTCATTCAGAATGTGCCCTTCTTCTGTTAGAAAGGAAGTCTTCATCCTTAAGTCATTTGTTTGAAGATGCTCAAGAGGTAGAGGAGAACATCCGTGCATCTAGGTGGATCAGAATGCAGGTTGAATCTGAAAATCTACAGGCATATAAGCAAGCCGAAGGTCAGTATACTTCCGATTTTGAGCAGGAGAGTAATGAGGTTGAAGCAGATTTGGAACAACACCAAAAAGAATGTCACTACATTTCAAGTTCAGAGCAAGAAAGCAGTGAATATGAAGCAAATTTGGAACAACAACAAACACCTAAGCTCATTTCAGATTCAGAATCAGATTCCTCAGTATTCGCAGAGTACTCCAGAGACAGGTATGGGTGTAAAGTTTATGATCAATTTGTAAATCAGGAAGAGCCTATGATGACTGATGATATCGTAGGCAATTATATGTTCTTAGTTGATCCTAATCCATATGATGTAAACCCTGTGTTGTTATCCTCTTGTGATCATTATGTTGAAAGGAAATTTATAATTTTTTATGATCACAAGTTGATCTTAAGAGAACAAGAATGTCATCAATCTTCTGGCAAAGAAGCAGTCAATGATGTGCAGTTGTTTCCCGAGAATCAACCTGTTTCTAATCTTCTTTTCAAAGATCTGGTGGCAGCATTCATGGAATCATACATTTCAGGGAACTTGAAAATTTCATATTTCTTCGGCTCTCCCATGTTTCCAGTTGAGTATAGTTTCCTGAATGAGTTTTATTCACTATTGTTACATTTCAAACATCAGTTGTTAAGTAGTGACAGAGACAAGGTTTCTTCGATTTTGAAGTTACTTGGATGGTTGTTATGGAAGTCAGCATTTACTTAACCAAATTGCAGAGTTTGTTAGAGTAGTATAGGGTAGGAAATAAGCTCACTGCCTGAGCATTTCTTTCTTTCAGTTTGCAGCAGAAATAGCAGTTAGTTTGTGTGAATAAAGACAGCTCTTGAAAGGTGTTCAGAGGGTGGTTGTATTACTGACTCCATGCCCAATGGATATAAGACACTGTTGGCAGGGGTAATTTGGCTTCAAATGATGAATAGGGTTGCAGGATTTGGAGTAGGTTTTTAAAGTAGCATTTGAGACTTCATAGCCGAATGGATGCAAGGCATGGCTAGTAGGTTTACAGTTGAACATTTGTGGATAGTTTGCAGAGATTTGGTGGCAGTTTAAATGACTCCATTGCCCAATGGAACACTAGACTAGGTTCTATATTTTGTTTATCTAGGAAAGGCATCAGATCTATGGTTCTTGAAACCTCACAGGGAGGTTTTCATCACCGAGAAGGAGCTAGATGTTATCTCCCCAAATAAACTTGTCAAGTTGATCATTTTTAGATGATAGGATGTCATTTGAAAATTCATTTCTAAATTTCTTAAGGCTCATTGTTAATTTCTTTATGCATGTAATGAAGTTTGAAAATCATTAGATTCGGTTTTCACTTCAAAATTTTCAAAAGACAGGTTTCGGTAGCTAAGCTCTTATGTCAAATGGTTCCTAAGCTACCGAAAGCTCTGCTTTCGGTAGCTTAAATGAAATTGTCAGAGCTCTCCTAGCTACCGAAAGTAGAGCCAAGTTTCCAACACCTGGGGCGATTCGGTGGCTTAGGAAAAATGCTAAGGTTGATTCATTAGTCACAGAATGAAGAGTTTTTTGCAGCTTACCACCTTTGAGCCCAATTTTGATAGCTACCGAAAGCACCAGAACACAAAAATCGATCGTTGAGCATCAAAGCTAGTTCCCGATGACTCGAGCATCTTGAAGGCGTTTTCCAGAGACTGGTGAGCGTTACAGGTCATAATCACTTTCATTTCCAGATTGGAGGGTACTTGTAGGGTGAACAGAGAAATATTCCCTGCCAATTTTGAGAGAAGGATAGCTACAGAAAATGGGCATTTTTTTGTGAAACGTCATCATCTTCAAATGACGATTCTTAGCGATTAGAGAATTATTTTGCAAAACTCTTGTAGTTTTTTGTTCCTGACATGTCATAGCACAATAACCTCTCTCTATTTTCCTACAAGTGTTGCGGGTTGAGAGAATCGAATCCATCTCTGAGCCCCAATTTTCAGAGCTCAAAATTTGCCTATTTGACACATGTTTTTGAAATTAAGATCCCGAGAAAATAAAAATGAATTTCAATGATATGAGGGATATTTTTGCTCACAACGGATCAATGCACAATAAACTCTCTCAGTTTATACACAGGTATCACAGACTTGGAGAGCTGAACCCATCTCTAAGCCCTATTTTTCAGCAGTTTGGCCGAATTAATGGCGTTTTTCTGTGCAGAGTCATCATTTTCAAATGATGATTCTGAGTGACTGGAGAGTCATTCTGCAAAACGCTCAGAGGTTTTTCTTCCTAACACGTCGTAGAACAAAAACCTCTCTCATTGTTCCTACAGGTGTCACATATTTGGAGAATCGAATCCATCTCTGATCCCTATTTTTCAGCAGTTTGGCTAATTAAAAAATGATTTTTTTCTGGTTTGTTGAAAAACAGTTTTTGATTTTCCATCTGGAGGATTCAACCCACTTTCCAAGGGTTTAAACATTTTGTAAAAGGATATAAATCCCATGAATGAGGTAGAATAATGGTTGGATTTTGGAGAGACTGATCCATATTTGTACTTTCAGACTTCAGTGATTTCTCAGATAATACCAGCTTCTTTTACTATTCGCCTTTCAGATTTCTTTTTCTTATGTTTTTGTATTTATAGTGGATGATTTATTGCCTGTAGGTTCACTTGTCTATGTTAAATAGATTTTATCCTGTTTTGGCATTTGAGAACTGAACATGCATGTAATTTATTTTGTTGTGATTAGCCATTTATATACAAATTTCTGTGTATGAGTCTGCTGATACGACAAGGATTCACTCCCATTAACCTTTTATCAACCCTCTAAACAACATTAGTCAAAGCCTTGTCTCCCTGAGTGTCCCTATGTGTGTGCTGAGTGTGTGAGTTTTGATTTCAGTCATCCAATTTGATCCAAACAAACCCCATCTTCTAAGATAAGTTCAAGTTACCAGACATCTCTGAAAACAACCTAAGAGAGCTTCCTGGAGTGATAACACCTTGGGTATGCCATGTAGTCGAAAAACCTGTTTCATAAAAATTTCTGCGATATCAGGGGCTTTATGGGTATTTTTGATAGGGATAAAATGGGTTGCCTTGCTAAGTTTGTCTACTACCACCATGATGGAGTTGTGTTGTTTTTTATTCTTTGGTAACCTAGTGATGAAATCTATACTTATGACTTCCCATTTCCAGCTGGGTATAGGAAAGGGCTACAGTAATCTAGCAAGATGCTGATGTTCCACCTTCACTTTTTTACAGTCAAAACACTTAGCTATATACTATGCTACTTCATCCTTCATCCTGGGCCAGTAGTACTCCTTCCTTAGCATTGTGATGGTTTTCTGGTAACTTGGGTGGCAAGAATAGTGGCTTTTGTGCATCTCATCCAAAATCAAAAATTTTACTGCTGGTACGTTTGGTATGTACAATCTGTTTTTGTACAGCAGTAAGCCATTTTCCTTCAAACTGAAATCTGTTACAGAATTTTTAGAGTTCTTTTCTGTTGTCCTTTCCTGTAATTTTCTATATTCCTCATCCTCCTTGATTCCTTCAAAAATATGTTCCTCCAAATCTGTTGCGTATGTGTTGATGGATGAAACAAAGTGTACCCTTGCATTACAACTTAATGCGTCGGCCACTTTATTCTCCTTCCCTTTAATGTGTTGTATTTCAAAATCGTACTCACTCAGAAAAGTTAGCCATCTGGCTTGCCTGGCATTCAAATTTGTTTGATCTGACAAATATTTCAGCCCCATATTATCCGTCATCAAGGTAAATTTTTTGCCGATAAGGTGGTGTCGCCACATTTTTAGAGCATGAATTACTGCTAACAATTCAAGGTCGTAGGTGGAATAGTTCTTCTCATGAATCTTCAGTTTCCTTGATTCATATGCTACAGCATGTCCCTCCTACGTTAGGACTCTTCCCAGTCCATCATTGCACGCGTCTGTGCATACTACGAAATCTTTATTAGGATCTGCAATCCTCAAAATAGGCGCTGAAGTCAATAATTCTTTTAACTTTGCAAAACTGTCCGCACACTTTTGGTCCCAGACAAACTTCTTTCCCTTTTTCTGCAGCGACGTTATGGGGTTTGCGATCCTGGAAAACCCTTCAATGAATTTTCTATAATAACTAGTGATACCCATAAACTATCGCACATCTGTCACATCTTTAGGAACCGGCCATTCATTAATGGTTTTTATCTTGGCGGGGTCAACCACAATCCCTTCCTCAGAGATTATGTGTCCCAAGTACTGTCTTGTCTTTGTAAAAATCACATTTGCTGAATTTTGCATACAACTGGTGTTCCCTCAGAACTTGCAAAATGATACGTAGATGTTCATCATGTTCTTCCTTGTTCTTAGAATATACCAAAATGTCATCGATAAACACCACTGCAAACTTATCTAAGTACTTGTGTAGAATTTTGTTCATTAAGCACATAAATACAGCAGGTGCATTAGTTAGTCCAAACGCCATGACAATGAACTCATAATGTCCATAACGAGTTCTAAAGGCTGTTTTGAAAATGTCTTCATCCTTCACACGGACCTGATGATATCCTCATTGTAAATCGATCTTCGAGAACATTGTTACTCTGCGTAGCTGGTCAAAGAGATCGTCAATGCGGGGCAACGGGTACCTATTCTTGATCGTCATTTTATTGAGTTGACGATAATCTATGCAAAGTCTTAGGGTACCATCCTTCTTCTTGACAAAAATGACCGGTGCTCCCTAAGGGGACACGCTGGGCCTTATATATTTTTTATCGATCAGCTCCTTCAGCTGAGATTTTAACTCATTCAGCTCCAGTATATTCATTTGATATGGAGCTTTAGAACTTGGTACAGCGCCAGGTATTAATTCAATAGTAAAATCCAGGTCCCTTTTGGGAGGTAAATCTGGGATCTCTTCAGGAAAAATGTCTTGGAAATCCTGCAAGACAGGTATGTCTTCTATTTTCAGTTTGTCCTGCTTAGTACTTATCTCATCATGCACCACATTCACAACAAACATCTAACACCCTTTTCTAATTGCCCTTTTTACTTGCATGGCTGAAATCTGCCGAACGGATGTTTTTATGGGGATGCCTTTTACCTCTGTTATTTTTCCTTCATCATCCAGGAAATTGAAGCTTTTTTCATAACAATTCAGAATGACCCAATGGGTTTCTAACCAATCCATACCGATTAGGATGTCATATGACCCTGATGGAAGAATATTTAGCTTAACCTGTGTTGTTAGTTGATTCATAGATAAAGCACAATTTTCCACAAAGTCAGAAACCTTCCTTTTTGTTCCTATCACTAATCTAACTAACCAAAATTTATCGAATTTCTTGGTTTTCAAATCAAGTATTTCTACCACAACTGGTGATATATAACTTAGACTAGCACCGGGGTCAATTAAAATAGAAACAGGGTGGTTTTGCAGCATACCTTCGACCTCCACCATTGAGACTTGGTGTTTTGCTTGCCGCTTGTCTAATGCTGCACTAATTCTGGGTACTTCTCTTGCCACATCTCCTACAGTAGCTTCAGACTGTATGGAGTGAATATGATTGGCCGCTCATTTTTTGAGGGGACAGTCTGAGGCATAATGGGGCCCTTGGCACTCAAAGCATTTTATAGGTGGCTTCTGTTCATTGGTCCTAGCAACATTGGGGAGATTTCTGGGTGCTGTAAATTTCTGTTGCTGATTATTTCTGTTCTGCTGAAATCTTTGATTCTGAAAATTTTTCTTCTGAAAATTGGAATTGCCGCCATATCTAAAATTCTTCTTTTTCTGTTCAAAGTTACTGGGTTTTGAGTTTTTCCAGCTAGGTACCCCTTCTCTTCTCTTATTCTGGTCAAAGCAAAAAGTGGCTTTCCTCATGGCTTCCTCTAGGGCCTTAGGGTTATCATACTCTATCCTGTCCTTGATGTGGAAAGGTAGACAATTTAGGTACCTCTGTACCTTCGGTTTTTCTTCCACCATGTACGGCACATATCTTAGCATACTTAAAAACTTGCTGTTCAGTTCTTTCATATTCATCGTTCCCAGTTTCAGATCATAAAATTCTTTGGATTTTTCTTCATAATACTGCTCAGATAAGAATTTCTTCTTGAAGTGTCTTTTAAAAGTACTCCAACTCACATCTTGGTCTTTTACACCTTTTACCCTTTTAAGGTCTTGCCACCAAATATCTGCCTTCCCGATCAGATTATAAATTGTCATCTTTCCTTCAAGGACTCCGAGTAGTCATAGATCTGAAAATACTTTTTCATGCCAGACAACCATGCTTCTGTTGTCTCTCCTTTTTCTGTCTCGCCATTGAAAATTGGGGGTTTGATTTTCTTGAATTCACTAGATATCTATTCGTACTGTCGATTCCTTTTTCTTTTTGGCTTACAGTCTCCTTCACTATTGTCACTAGAGTAGTTATGCTTCTTTTTACGTGGTTGTTTGGCAGCTCTTGATGATGTTGAGTTGTTGTTTTCTTCAGCTGTTTCTGTTTGTTTCTTCTCACCTTCCTGGGATAGCTCTTTAGTTTCAGAAGTATGTTCCAAGTTCTGTTCATATTTTGGATATTGGTCAAACAGTGCTTGCTTCAATTCTTTCTGTGTCTGCAGGATTCTTTCATTGTCCTGTTTTACTGACTGGATCTCTGCTTTTAATTCATGAAAAGCACACAATAATTCTGATGAATCATTACCCCGATTGCCTTGGAATTGTTGTTCCATACTGGGGCTGTATGGCGGAAATCTGCCCCTTATGTGTTCAGCTGATCCTTCCATATTTGTAAATCAAAGAAAATTTTTATGTATAGGACAAATAATTTAAACTTGAGTTAGTGAAAATTTTCACAGTCATAAATTTTCTGTTTGCGTGTTTCTTGGACCGTCTTTAGGCCTAGAGTTCGAACATGAGCTCTGATACCACATGTAACATCCCGATATTTTCATAAAATTTAAAAAAATTTAAATCGCCATAAAAAGAGCTAATATTGTAAAATGCGGAAATATAATAATCAATATTTAGCAATTAATAAAAGTGTCGCTTGGTAGGAACAATTTAATGCTTGTGTCTTTTGTCTTTTAATGACATCATGAAAATCAATTAATGATTATGTACTTTATTCGTATGTGGGAATGATTGAAAATTTATGACGCATTGGAAAATAGAATTCTTTTGACAAGTGTTGACAGTTTAACTTTTTTGGATGATGATGAAAGGGGTCCCACAAGGTGCCCCGAGGCTTACTTAGCTATTCCGCTAAAGCACTGCACTCGTCCTTCCTGCGGAGATTCGCAGGTAAGAGATAGAGATAAAATTCAGAGTGTTTAATAACCGCAATATAAATCGAAACTACTTATGAATTTCGATGCTACAGGTATGGTCTCCTTCCAATTCTGTCAGATGAACCTGACTATATCAAGACTGCAAATAACATCTATTTCAGGGTGTGTTTGTTACGAAAGTTTCTATTTAAGTGTTGATGAATTTACGTATGATCATTCCATAAATGTCTTGCGGCTGTTAAGTAATTCTCTTTAAAAATAATGATGGTGATAGGTTCAGGACAAGGCTCAAGGTCTTAAGTCATGTTATGGAAGGAGTGATAAGTTGGTTTTAAATCTCCATTGTCTAGGTAGTTAAAATGGTGGTGCATTAAACATGGATACATGTTGATGCCCCAAATATCGCAGCATCAAGCAGAAAGGGATTCACCCCACTAAGCAATCCCAATTAGATCGCTCACCGTTTGGTGTGGGGAATCCATCCAGTTAACAGTTCCGGCTACCGTAAGTTTTTTAAAGATTTGTTGGTTTTACCGATTGCGGCCCGATCCACCGGTTATGTATTTTGTATTTAAAATGATGTGCATGTGCCCTAGACTAAATGCATGCGGTAAACAAATCTGTATTAATCTAAACTAGTCTAATCTACCTATCCTTATAAGGAGCATAGTTAAAAAGTGGGTAAAATACTATAAAATACACCCAAAACAATTCACAGTTAGCTGTTAAATTAAAAGAGGCATTTACAGCAGAAAATAAAGATTATCTAAGGTAACTCATATAAATATAAACATTCCATTACCCATTTAACACATAAATTTTACATAAGAATATGAAACCATCCACATCAAAGAATTAATTCATAAAATCCAGGAAATATCTCACAGGAAATGTATGAGAAATTTGCAGAAATAGTTCAGCAACTTAATCAACAAGACTCCATGTAAAAAAGACGTGCTAGCTTTCACAGGCCAAAACGATTTCCATTCCTGTAGCAGAAATAGTTCCTTTACAAAATAGCAAAAAGAGTTTCACCTGCCAAAAGTCCTTTGCTTCTCTTCTTATTAGCTATATATAGCTTTACAAAATGTGCCTAGAATTGACACCTATACCCTAACCGTTTAGATTCCTCTATTTTGTCTTGTAGTGCTTGATATTACATAGGAGAAATATTCTAAATGCTTTACAAAATGAGAGTTACAAAATTACAAATGTTTTATCATTCCAAACATAAGTACAAAAATGCACATCCACGTGGCGAGCTATCTCTGACTTGGCTCCTTTGGCAGCTCAGGCACCTCCGGGATTGTTGGATTTTCCTCTTGCATCACTGCAATGGTTGGGCCAATCTCTGATGTAGTAGCTTGACTAGCTGCCAGTGATTTCTCCACTTCTGCTATGTGAATTCCCCAGTGATTAGTGTCTTTCACAATATTTGTTCCAATCAAGGGGCTCATGAATCTGAGGGATATCTTTTGTTTGACCAACTCTTCTTCTAAGGTGGTCACTTCAGCTGCAGTAATCCGGAGGCTTTCTTCCAATATATGTTTATGAACAGTAGCTTGGCTGATAAACTGGCGTAGATCCTCTGTTGTCAATGTATCCAGCTTCTGCACATATTCACTTTCTTCCTGGAACTCTATACTCAGATTAGCTAAATACTAAGCCTTATCTGGGAAGTCTTCTATCCTTGGAGGCACGGCTATTCTGCAGTTTTCCTGTGTGGTCCGGGTACGGGAATATACAGTCTTGCACTGTTCATAAGTTTCTGCAGTCACGGAGGCCAATTTTACTCTGCAGTCTCTGGAATACTCTAGGGTGAGTATATCTGCCTTGTATTCAGCAACGGTCTTAAGGGGAAGGGTTGTTGGGAACCCTAAATTTCCTTCTCTCCATTCGATATGCCTTCTAATATCCTCACTGATGCGTGAGTGCTTGCTTCTGATCCTGGTGGCTTCAACATTTACTTGCTTGACCTTGGCCATGGCTGATTTTAGTCTATATATTTCTTTAGATATGAGTTCTCTTACTCCATGGGTCTCTTTCAGGATTCCACTAGCCTGCTCATGGAAGGGTCTGATATCTCCCATTTTGTTGTTTGCTAACTCCAATTGTTGCTCCAGTGATTCATTCTCTCCTTGTAATTTTTCAATGCTCTCTTTCAGGTCTTCTATCTCCTCAAGGTTGTCGAATTTATCTGACTCAAGCTTCAAATTCTTCCCTTTAAGCTCTGCATTTTCATCTTCTAATGTCCTTACATGTATTGACAGAGCTCTCCTATATGCCTCTAATCGTTGGATTGCTCTTTGCAAGTCTTCCTTTTGGGATGTGAGGACATTATTCTTCTCGATCATCAAGTTTGCATAGTTTTGCTCTTTAACCAAGGCTTCCTGAAGCTACTGTGTCTTTTCCTTTTCTTCATGTAAGTTGTCTCCCAACATGAAAAAACTGTCTACGGTTGCTGTGACTGTGGCTACAGAGATGGATGCTAGGTGCCTAGCTGCTTCTTCAATGTTCTTCATGACCATGGCCTCATGCATGGTGATGAGGTCTGGCCGAAAAGGTCTTTTCAGTATGGACCCTGTCTCTTTGACAATGGTCTTCCTTTTCTTATTGTAAGCAAAATTTTGCCAGTTAGAAACTGTGCTTCCTTTATAGGGTGTGAAGGGGACAATAGGTAGATCCCCTATAGGAGAGCCCATATCCAAGTTCTGCAAGTTTGGGCTTTTTGGGTCGATCTCTTCTTTGGACTTCTTTTCTTCCTCCTCTTTCCTCTTTGCTTCTACTTCTTGCTCCTTCTTTCTTCTGTCTTCTTCTTCCAGCTTCGCATTGGTTTCCAGCCTAATTCTTTCTTCCTCTTCTTTCCTTTTCACCTCTGCTTCAGCTTTGGCTGCTTGGATTTTCAAATTCTCTTCTTCTCTTAATTTATCTTCTCGGGTCTTCTTTGCATGTTCCGAGAGCCTCAGTTCTTCTTCAGAGAGAGCCTGGGAGCTTGAGATGGCTCCTCCTTTGCTTACCTGACAGATCTGCAGCTCGGCCATATTATTGATTCCCCTATATGGTTCTTCCCGAGGATCATAAAAATTGGCATATTCACAGGGAGTAGAGTGCTCTTTGCAATGCTACGGGACTTTGCCTTGTCGATCGTTCCTGTGCAAAATCTTTTCTCCAAAGTGCAAGCTTTTCAATTCTGCAACAAACTCCTTTACAGTTGTGATTCCTGTGAACTTGTAGGCTCCAATATAAAAGGGTAAGGGGGGAAAGGTGTCCTTCTTGGATTTGTACAAGGTGTTACCCATTCCATCAATGAAGACTTGCCTGACCATTTCCTTATGGACTATGTAATCTGTGGCATACTTCGGAAGAATATAGGGTGCTATAGAACCTCCACACATTCTTATGTAGGTACCTTTCGGAGAAAAATAGAAATCGCCATACTTTTAGAAGGCCTCCATGGCGTTCTTCGACAAACAATTTCGTTCTTCATGGAAAATCATTTCATAAAGCAGCATGATAAACTCCTCACATATGAGCTTTTAGTCTCTCTTATAATTCTGCGCCCAAAAGGTTTTATAGGCAAGGAATATTGGACCTTCAGCCGGACTCCACATGCATCCCAACTTGGGAAAAAGACATTTTGCGACAATACAATCTATGAGATACGAAGCCATATAGAATTCTGCCTTTCTTTCCCCTAGCCCTTCTTTAGCCATTGTTACTGTCGATGTCAGGATGTTTGAGAGAATGTCAGCCCAATTGAAGATCGTGCCTTTGAAAGAAACAAAATGTATGATAGGGACCCACTGCAGCATGAACATTGTCCCATCAAGTCTCCCGAAGATCCTGCTTAGCATGAGAGCAATTAGACTGAATGGAGGCCTTAAATTCTGGACTTCGTATTCCTCACTGTCTTTTCTTCTGAATTGCTTACCTGAAATTAACATCCTCCTTGCCATATCTAAATTATCCATATTGATCTCCTGCAACCATGCATCATCTAGTCACTGCCGTGCTTTGGGTAGTTTGTAAGTTGTTGCAATGTAGGATGGGTGAAATGAGGCGAAGGCATTACCCATGTTGTCTGCTATGACTCTGGTCTCATCGTTGGCGTGCTGCAGCACCCATCCGATCACCTCTGAACATGGGAATAGTTATGGATGTGAGGATGCTTTGGATATACATGAATTCCTGATATTTTGATATAAGCTTTCCTCTTCAAGGAGAGCTTCAGGAAATTCTAGATCCCTTATCATACGATAGATATCACCCCAATTTACTTTCGGAGCCACGTTTGTAGTGCATCTGGTGTCCTGAAATGTTGTCTCCAGTCTGGAATTTTCCTCGATTGCTTTCATCCTTCTCTTGCCACCTTTGGCCATAATGGGAATCCTGTACAGTAATTGACATGAATAAGCATGCATGACATAGTGTTTTACAAAACTAAACTGATACCTGTGGATGGTCTTAAAAAGAATGCAAAAAACTTATGAAAACGTTAATCAGGTTATACTTGTGGTTTTTTGGGTTGGTCATGAAAACTGATGGGTACAAGATCAAGGTTGGTCTGGGTGCTCAATTCCTTAGGATACCGACCGGTGCACGGGCATGGAATGAGTCAAAACATAAGCCGAGACGTCTATTCATTAGGTGTGAAGAGGCAGATAGGTCAAGCAATTCATGAATAGACGCATCTTTTAAAATGCGAGAGAGTCTCGAGACCGTCTATGCTTAAGCTTAGGGTCACTTATCAAACGTCTCTTAGGTTGGGGGAAAACTGTTATCCGGGATCAAGAAGAACAAGCACAAACTAAATGACTGGACAGAGTTACCACATTAAAAGGACCGACAGCATGATATTCTGCGTTAGGCGCACAAAGGGTCGATAAGAGTTCCGGGAAAATGCCATGGCTTGGAAACGAATCAAACTGAAAAATGAAACATCCTTTAAAAGGCATGCATGTTCTAAACAGGTTTGCTAGTGTACTTACCTGGAATCGACGGGCATGGTGTCGTTAAGTGGTCTGTAAAACTATGCTTTCCGCTCGACAGTGGACGCACCTTGATTGTTCGAGCAGAATGTTTGAGTGGCAAAAAACCAATGAAATGGCGAAGGGGTTTTGCCCCTATATATATGGGTTGGTACATGTGAAACCTTAATGCAGTTGGTGCAGGCCATTAAACGGGACATTAAGCCTGCGTACGGCCGAGTTACATCAAATAATTTTTTTTTTTTAAATGTAACCGTCAAAAGTGGAAATCTTGCGCCAACGCTTCCGACTTACGCGGGAAGAAAAGCAAAACGATCTGCCATTGCAGGAGAGTTGTGTGAGTGCTTCCGTGAATGGGTAATGTATCATGGCAGATTTAAAAGAGAGCTTCTGCTTCTATGGGAAAGTTATCCAAATCCTTCCAAAAAACGCCAAGGTTTGTTGATGCGGAGACAATGGACGAGTCTTTCCAAAAGAAAAAGTTGTTGCACTTCTGGTGCTTGCAGAAGAGTTACACAAAAGCTTTCGCTACAGCGGAAGGTCTTGACAAGTTGGTTCCGCCGTGGGAAAGTTTGGCTTAAGTGTTCCATCCCTCAGAAGACTTAAGTTAACTTTTCCGCTTCGGAAGACTTGGATTTTTACTTCCGCGGTTTCGGAAGACTTGGGTAAACTCTTCTGCTATTTCAGCAAAGTTAGCTCAAAGTTTCCGCCATTATGGGCCAAAAGGCTGAGTTTGTTTGGTCAAAAGACATAACTCAAAAATTTCTAAGGAAAGTTTAGGATTGAGGAACTTCTTAACAGGATGCTAAAACATTGTGAAACTTTCTAAGGAAAACATACCCAAGAAAAAGGAGAGGGGCCCCAATGATTTTTCAAAAATAATATGGGGGGGATTGTACCAACAACAATACCCTACCATGCAATGTATGCGACGGGTCCTAGGGTGGCACCATGCCCTAAGGGTGTGTTTCAATAACTTGTAATGTGAACAAAGCTTTAGGATCTTTATGATGATCCAAAGATGAACTTTATAATTGACTTAAAGTAATGGGCGGAGTCAAACCATGCCCTATGGTTGCTCATGACCTTAGTGGATATTCATAAGCTATGAATATGTTTCGTAATTGATTATATGGGATCGTATGAGACCTTTGGTTATATGCTATCGGTGATCGTTATACATTGATAATATTTATATGTTGAAGCTTTTAACGTTGATTCGTATGGGTTGGCAGGTGGAATGATGGACCTACAAAAGCCTGCATACGAATCGAGGGTGTATTAAATGGTTTGGTTTTCAATTAATGTGCCTGGCCGCCGTGTTAAGGATAATGTTACGTGTAAGTTGTGATAGCTGACTCGTCGTGTGAAAGGGTTTGGAATGTTGATTTGTAACGACCTCATGCCCTGCTATCAACCGATATGGCAACTCTGTGGTTTAGGAGGTAAATGAGCAATTTAATGCTACTCCTGCCACCTTCCAACATGGCTTGATGAGGATGGATCTCCATCGTTGATCGTTGTGTATTGGGATGAGCTGAGCCCTAGCGTAAATTATGGATTTTGTAACGTTTCTTGTCATTGTTCGGTGGTAGGGTTTGGGAGGTGAGGCCAAACGGCCGAGAGGCACTTAGGGTTTGTTGTTTTTCTATCCTTCCCCGGGCTCGATCCTGAGACCGGTATTAGTCCTCAAACTGTATGTGAGAGCCGTTAATGGAGGTCAAGTTAGGAGTTAAATGGTGTGGCCATCCACAGGTTGGATGAGTGCGTCAGTTGGGTGTTGGAGTAGCTTACAAGTTTGGGTTTCTCCATTGGGTTGTAAGTCTTCGAGAGTTATCACACAGGGTGGTCTTCGACCTGGGTGCATCTCCTTCACAGTGGATGGATGCTAGCTACGTCGAAATCTCTGTCACAACTCAGGTAATGTAATGTTGCAAAGGTTTTCATACTATTCTTTGGTGCATGCATTTCTACCTCATGATCCGATGCTTAATTTAATGTATGGTTGTTGGCAGGTAACCCTCGGTGAATGACAGGGTGCCAGAATAGTTGAAGGGGAAAAGAGCTAAGCGAACCCATCGGTAAGCTTCGGTGGTATCCCTCCTTAGTGGTTCTCCTAGAATCAGACTTGATGAGCAAGTGCTGGTAACATGCCTTCGCGGCAATGGCTTTGTCTTGTCTGCAGCATTTGGGCAACCTTCAGTTTTAAGTTTTGTTGATAGAGTAGGTGATGTGAATGTTTAAAATATGTGGCCGGCCATTCCTGGGCTCAGTGAGTTTAGCAGGGTTGAACCCTCGTGTTTGTAAATAGTCTTACATCTTTACGTTTTATGTCTTATTGTTTTGGTACTTCTGGGTTGATAAGAAAAAGATACATCGACTGTAATTTTTGCTTCGGCATTGCTGTGTGTATAAATGGCATGGGGTTTCAAGAGGAACCTTCGGCAAAAGAAAGTGGCGACCGTAGGGTGCAACCACTATTAATTTAAATGGAACGATTA
The DNA here is from genome assembly GCA_027924585.1 of Larix kaempferi. Classification (NCBI taxonomy): domain Eukaryota; kingdom Viridiplantae; phylum Streptophyta; class Pinopsida; order Pinales; family Pinaceae; genus Larix; species Larix kaempferi. The sequence continues at coordinate 5,783,585 of BSBM01000833.1, read as the reverse complement.
CTGTTTAGGATTTAATGTTTTGTTTGGTGAATTGAACTTCTCGTTTTTGTATCTAAATCTAAGAAGCCTGTTTAAGATATTTTAGGTTTCATGTCAGTGTATGGTGTTTTCAATCTACTCATTCTTGAACTCTGATTCAAGGAACGAAAGGCATGTTTGTTTAATTAAAAAGTGGTTGTAAGCCGAGAATAGAAAGGAAATGGTTTTGTTTGAAAGCATAAGTGATAATATTAAACCCTAGTTGTTGATGTGAATGAAATCTACCTATCTATATTGATGTTTTTTTTAAAAGAAAAAGAATAACAACTCTTGATTCTTCAGTTAAAAAGTCTATGGTAATGAAACCTTCGATTGGCAATTATTTAAATGTTTATAATTAATAGTGTGATGAGACAGGTCAACCCTAGCTGGGTGTAGAGATACTGTAACTTAATCTGTCAATTTAATAAAGCTATGTTTGTCCTAGATGTTAATAACTTGGTATTTTGCGATGTAAGTTCTATCACATGCAATTGATAATTCAGGAAAAAAAGAACAAAGAAAATAATAGTGCAATCGTCAGATAATTTGATTTCTTATGAATATACAGTTTTTTTATTCTAACTATATATTCCTGTATTCGTCCATTTTGGGCCTCTGATGAAAAAATAACACAGTACTTTCTTTCTTTCTATACAATATAATATAGTGACGACAATATTTATATAAGATCAATCAGATTCTAAAAACAATAAGAAGATAGAAAAAAAAGGAATATGGTTAAACCGAATGCATGGTATTGTTTTTATTTGAAATAATTAGTAAAGATAAGTGCCCTAGTTGTTAACATAATGTTCACCTCCAGAAATCAGAAAAGGACCTACTGCTATAATTGGTTTTTGTTAAGTTGTTTCAGCATACATAATTGAACAGTAAAACAATACATGCATGGATCTAATCTACAGCTGCTAAAATATAAGATGCATGATAACACAGTCTGTGCATGGATGGTCTTTTGGTTTAGATATTTAGATGCATGCTAGGTTTCATTTTTTAGCTGGGCAGATTTAATGCTACATCTCTGAACTGGAGTACGATGCAGCTCCACGCATGGGGAAAAATGCAGAGGAGTCATTTTATCAGTTCAGTAAATCTAAATTAATTAGGATTTGACATTTTCTACTATTGATTAATAATTACAATACTAAGCCATTTTCTGAGAGCATTCATATGATTTGAAAAGAAAACACAGCAGAATAGAACCTGACTGTAATGGGAGGAACAAAGCACTCAAGAAACCTGTTCCACCCAACCTGCTCCCAAACATCCAAGATTTTCGCCTTAGGACCCCCGATCCTATCCACTGATCCACCAGGAGGAAGAAGGTTCTGCAACTTAGGACTTTTGCTTGAAGCAGCAAGAAAATTTATATATCCAGCCTTACAAGCTTAGTAATCAATGGGATCAGCACTAGCACCTCTAGTCTGTCCTTCTCATAACAATTGCAGACTTATACTTGCACTCTCCACAGTCTCCCTATTCGAATCTCTAAGCCATCACCTGATGAGCATGAGGAATGTTTCTGCAAAAAACATTGTAAGAGCTGCCTGCTCAATTCAAATTGCCCTTTATAGGCTGCCTAGGTCTTTTGAAATTAACTGGTCATTAGTGAGATGCTTGCTCACCTCTCTCCACCTGGAGAGGGAAATGCCACAAAATTAGGGGGAGTTGTCCCATACCAACAGCTAATGGTAGAGTGCAAATGCTGCCATTTGTCCCAATCCTTCTAGCAGCTTCCATTCCTCCTAGTGGGCCAGTGGATACTCTCTTGACAGCTTTCTTGAGTGTTTGTCTCCCATTTTCATTTATTAAATAATAATAATGAGTCATTACATTCATTTTTGACCTACTTGGTCATAATTAAAAACTTGTAATTATAATTTAACACAAAGTATTTTTTTGCAAAAAGGATAATAGTAGAGAATAATTATTCTAAAAAATCGGGTAGGTGACATATTCCCATGTTCAAAAGTAATATGATGGATATTACCCCACGTGGATGTCAACTCAAGAATCATAGCTGGGGAAAATGGAGAAGGATTCGCTTCATTTCAACTAGCTCATATTAGCACATCCTATAAGTTACCACCACCAAAAATGATGATGACAGAAGATTGGATAAAAGGGGTCAACATAGACCATTTGGAATATGCCAAGAAGATGTTGATACCCAGAAAACAACTAAGGCAAAGAGTGACTGGAGAGCACGATGTCCAAAATTTGAAAACACCTTTTAGAGTTATAACGATGATGTTAAGTAGAATATTTGGAAGGGTGAATGAAAATATATACAAACTTAGTTGGGTGCCTATTATGTATCATGTCGCTTCCTATGGTACTATCTTCAATTGGGCGACGCAGAAAAGGGAAGAATTCTTCATGTCCTCTTATCTCACTGGTTTCATATTGATAAGAAACCCGTTCCACAAGTTGGGGTGTTATTAGGTCCCAACTGACACCCCTCTCTATGTTTCCTACCAAATAATGTGGGCTCACAAATATACAAGATTCTATAAGCTTCTATGTGAGGACCTCATAATTCTTCTATATAGGCTAATATTTAACGAGGAACCAAATTGTTTGTCGGATAATGCAATGACAGTAATCAGTGAATATGTGGATTACTACTTTACCCCATAATGAACAGATATCTGAATGTATGGAGGAACTAAAGCTCCTTCTCTGATGCCAAGGTATGCCACAGATTATGTAGTGCATAACGAGGCTATGAGGCGGGTTTTTATCAGCAAAGTTGGCATTTTCTGAAGGAAAATAAGAAGGCTTCTTACCCTCCACTCCCCTTCACCATCGTGGCATACAAATTCTCTAAGGTTAAAGGAGCATAGGTTTTCATAAAGGACTTGGAGGCATTCCATTTTGGGGAGAAGGTGTTCATTAGAAATGACAAACTGCAGAAAGCAACCAAGCATTGTGCATCGTGTAAGATTCATTTTAAATACACAGACCACTTCTTGAAGGATGAAGAAGTATATCGAACGGAAAACAATGTGGCATATTTAAATAAAATATTTGGCTGAAAATATGGAGCAAGTTCTAGTCAAGACAAAGAGACTACAAAAGAATTGGATCAACAGAAGGCCAGAGAAGAAGTTGTAGCAATCAAAGAAGAAAGAAGAAAACAAGAGGAAGAAATAAAACAGAAACATGAAGCAGAAAGAAGGAAAAAATAGGAAGAAGCTAAGAAGAAAGAAGAAGAGGAAAAGGCAGTAGAACAAGAATCTCAAAAGAAAGAGGAAGAACAAAGGGCAGCAGCAGAAGCAGTCGAGTTGGAAAAGCAGAGAAAAGAAGAACAAGAGGCAATAGATAAAGAAGTTGAATTAGAGAAACAAAAGGAGGAAGAAGCTAGGATCAATAAAGATGTGGAAGATACAAGGATCCAAGAAGAAGATCATAGTTTATGAGACATGGACATAGATCCACCTGATGATTTAGGAATCCCACTTATAGGAGGAAATCTTCCATTTGTTGAGCTCGGGCTCACACCATTCACTCCTTCTAAGAAGCCTTTTGTAGAAAAAATGGACACTATCGTCTTTGACCCAAAGAGGAAGACGATCCTGAGAAGAACCGAAAAGAGGTTGAAAATGGGTGTACAACTAGATATAGTAACTATACAAGAAAGTACCCTGGTAGAAGGCACCCACAAAGATCCTAAGTTCACAACTTCAGTGAATATAGCAGTTGCCCAAGCCAATGTTGATAATGTTGACAAGTTGATGAATGATCTGGAGCTAAGCAAATTGAAAATGTTGAAATTAAATGATAATTTGGTGCAAGCCAGAAGTGAAGGAATTGAAATGAAGGGAAAATGGGAGACCATAGAATCTGAAAATTAAAAGTTATTGTTGGACTATCAATAAATGGAGAATGAAAAATATTCATTAAATGTGCAACATGTGATCTTGGAAGGGGAACAAGATGATTTATGTTCTCGAATTAATGAGTTGGAAGATAATGAAATTAAATTAAATCAGCAGGTGGAATCCTTAATTGTAGAAAAGGGATCTTTACACTCCCAAGTGGATGAAATGATGGTTGAAAAGGAATCTTTGCAATCTGAGGCTGATGAATGGATGAATGAAAGGAAAACTCTAATAGAGCAAGTCAAAGTTGCTCAAAATCAGAAGCAAGATATGACACCATTCTATGAACATGCATGTAAAGCACAAGAACAAATTTGTCATTCGCAAGATTTGGTAATAGAGGAGATTTATAAACTGGAAAAAAAAAATGATAGACATGATGAAGGAAATTTTTGCAGACGCTCTCACTGTAAAACAGAAAGTGATAAGTACATTTAATAAGGTAAAGAAGTTAATTATCTGGAAAGGAAAAAATCCAAACTTGCCTGATCACTTGCTGAATAAAACAGCTGATGAACTCAAATTAGATATATCGCTTTTAGACAGTTGCCAGGAAAGTGCAAGTGGAAGTACCAAAGACCGTCTCGGAGTGTGAAGGAATTTACCAAGATATATGTTAGGTGCACGAAAAGTGCCATATCTCAATTGCTCAAGACATGTACGATTTTCCTACCAAAGACCAACATTTAACAGAATTAAAAGACAACTTAAAGGAAGACTTGGAGTGCATCAGTAAATTGGACATGCTTAATAAAGATCTCAAATAGCATATAGGGAAAGCATCCGTGAATGCTTATTTTCTGGAAGAAATTTATAAAGCAGCCACTAAAGGATTAGTAAATGTGGGGAAAGAATTATCTATTCGTGAGGTCTCTTTAAAATTATTGGAGCCTCACCAATGTAATGTAATATTTTATGAAATTGATTTGTGGTACAATTATATTTCTAGTTTAGAGGACCCACCGTCAGAATAATGTAATTTGTAAATAATAATCTATTTTTGGTTGAGCAAACACAAAAGACAAAAATTTAGCAATCCAATATTTTGAGGGTAGGTGAAATGATTGGTCATGTAAAGAAAAATTCTTTTGTAAGATAAATAGAGGGGAGAAGGGATTAGAAGGGGATTTTTTTGGTGTAATAAAAGCTAGAGACATATTGTATGAAACTGTTTTTCTGCTAATGAGAAGGGACTATTTACTGGGCAAAGCTTACATGGGATTTCCATGGAATGTTATGGATAACGGATCAGAACTATTTCTTCTTGTGAGATATTTCTTACTTTATTGGACTGTTCTAATGGTAATGAATGATTTTGATGGTTTATGTAAATGTACGTGTAATTAAGAGTAATAAACAGAGCTTCAATTTAATCAAACCTATCTTTGTGTATTTTTCTGTTGATATTGTAAATGCTTTATTTCAATGGTTATCTGTTGAATTCGTACAAACTTTCTCAAATATTACTCTTTTTTAAATTTTGCTCCTTGCAAGGATAGGTTAGTTAAATTAGAATAATGTTAGCTGATTGATAAGGTAGAAGTGATAAGACGAGAGGTAAGAACCTGTGCATCACTTGTAAGGATCCTACCTATCAATTATAGATATGCATCGTTTAGATTAGGGCATTTGCATATTCATAATTTAATTACAAAAAAAAATCAACCGGTGGATCGGGCCGCAACCGGTAAAGCTTTTAAAACATATCTACGGTAGTCGAATCGTTAATTGGATGGATTCCCTATTCCAAGCAGTGATGACCTAATTGGGATTATTCATTAGGGAGAATATCTACTATCGATGCTAGGATTTTCCGGGAATCAATACACGGGTATATCTTGTGTTTATTGTGTGTATGTTCTTTTATTTGCTTGTTTCTTTCATTTCATTTTTAGTTCATTTCAATTTATTTCAGCATTAAGTAACCACATTAAATTGACAATATAAAGTGAAACACTCTATAATAAGAGGTTGTAGAATATTAAAAGATTTGTTGTGATGAATTGTTTCAGTGGAATATCCCATGATATTTTACACACTATATGCATTGGTATTAATATGGTTGTACTTGTTGTTTTCCTTCTCTTATAGTTTTATGATTGTCTCTTTGGCTAACCAGCTCTAGTTGAGCGTTAGATGTTGTTTTGAGTATGTTAGAAGAAATAAGTGGGATTTTTAAGAAGGCATACTTTATAATTGGGTATGACACCTAGCCAATACTTTGAGAAAACCAATTGAAGATATCCACAAGCAACTCAAAGTTCTCCAAAAATTCAACAAAATTTATGAGCTTACCATTAATAATGATAAGACCGAGATTATGTTAATTAAATATGGGAGAATTTATCATTTGATTCTATATGGTTATAATACTCTTGAAGAGGTGCAATCTTACAAGTACTTAAGTATCGATTTCATTTGCCACATAAGAGAACCATTGGTGGCTGGAAAACTATATTACAATCTTGAAAGAAAATGTTGATATCTAGAATTAGGATAAGAGAATTTTCATTTTCAACACTTTATTTGTCTTTCTTATACTTTACAAGTGTGAAGTTTAGGCCTACAACATCCCTCGTGAGACTTGAAATAAAATTAAGCAAATCCAAAAGTGAATCATAACCTATAATTTTAAAATTGAATGCAACACTTCTTATCGTATTCTATTTTAATTAACATTGGTTGTACTTTCATCGACTCTAAACCATGCTTATATATTTAGAATATAAACATAAATTGCTCAAATTAAGTATATATAAAGTCTCGGTGCTTTCTTGCAATGAGAGTAGTAGCCATTATGGACTTCAAAGAGACTGGGATAAAGATTTTAAGGCTTGGCATAACTAATTGAACATAAAAATGGAATATCAAATTAAAATATTGAGAATATTACATTTTTTACTATAATGGTTACAATTTTGTATTACAATGAGTTGCAACCAAACTGTACAACAATGGAAATAAAAAATGATATAGATATACCACAAGTCAAAGTCAAAGAACATACTAATACCCCTCCAAAATTTTCCTTCTCTACCTACTCTAACCTAGTAAAATAATCCTTGGAAAATATACTATCTTACAAAGTAATATAACAATACTATGACCCAACAAAACATAGGACTATTTAAAAAGAAGAAAACCCAAATATTCAGTCCCACCTAAGAGTCCATGGTTAATTCCTCAATGCTCTCGCCAACTTCCATTTGAACCACATAATTCCCAATGCCAAATGGGGATTGTTTTCTCCATAGCAAAGTGATTTTCTTGTATGTCTACATTACATGCTTCGGAGAAATCACTAGATACAAGGTCCCCATATTCTGTGATCAAAGGGAAAGGAGGGAATACCACTTCTTGCAGATGCTCTAAATAGGATATGATCCTATTAACCATTATGTTTAGTGACCCCAGCTTGAGATCCATTTCCAAATACTACTAATGAGAGATAACCATAAATGTGGAGAATTCTCTCTTACTAAGTTCAAATAATTGTGTTTCCATTTCCATAGAACAAGAGTATCTTACTTGATTGTCCACCTTCATCATGCACTCCAATTCCTCTTGCCAACAACTGCATTTTATAGTGAACTTAACCACAATACTTTGTTCCTCAACCATATATTTATCATGTCTTTTCAAGTCAATTTGAACTTCCTTTTGGTCACACAAAACACAACAATGATTATTATTATGGAAATGGCTCATGTTTGTAGTGTGAGGACTACATTAAGGCAAAGGAGAAACTACTACAGTTCCAAACAATATCGACCCATAGCTTTGGATCGCACCTATTCCTTCTTGTAGAGATTAGATATCAAATCCATGGTTGAAGTGCATCAATAGATGACTAGCATCCCTTCTTAATATCCCACATGCATGCACCCACCTAAACATATTACAATCCATGACTACAAGTGTCATCAATGAAGGAATGTTGAATGGCACAGTCCGAGATATTAAGTCCTACATGCTCCTAAAAAACTTATTGATAAAATTTGTCTTTGGTGAATGTTTCATCGTAAATGCATAAATCATGGGAGGGGTATAAAGGTATGCACACCCCCATTATCACTAGCATCCTCCTCTTAACTATGCACCCCGATTGTCTTGTAGGTAAACCACCTTGTTATGGTTATGCAACACCTAGAAGTAGGAGACCTTTGCAAACCAGTGGCTCAATTGTAAATTCATTTGAATGATGCATGCAATCTTAATATTTCTTTAGAGGCATTATTTCACTAGGGATCTAATCATGATGGTAGAGTCACTAATTACAATGATTTTAGTCACTCTTCTCCTTTGATAAGAACTAACCTTGATAAACCATCAAATATGATGCTTTGTTGTTTATCGACATTCCCATCTCCCCAACAAATTCCATGTTTATTAGTCTTGTATGAATAAACCCCCCCCCCACCCACCTCCTACCCATAGAAATATTACATCTTACATCCCTATAAAGTTAAGATAAGACTTGGAGTGGCAATGAAATCATTATTAAGAGAAAGTTGAAATACTACAGTGTTTTTAAAAAATCCAATTTAGGTCATCAAAGCTATTTTTCCAACAACATGAACTAAAAGACCAAGATGAATAGCGACGAATCAATACCAATGTTCATGTCATTCATAGTGAAACTAGTTGTTGGACTAACCCAAAAACTCCTTAGGACAAACCTGTAAATTTATAATGCAAAGAGGGTTGAGGATGAACATCATTTTATTTAACTTGGTCCACCCTTAATTTTGCTGAGAGGTGTTTTCTTTAGCTCAGTATAAGGGAGAAGTGTAATTTTTTGCTCAACATGGAGATGACACATGGCACTTTAATAAAATAGTAAAATATTAAGTAAATAAAAATTTCACAATGTTGGCCCTAACCTAAAGTTCAAAATCAAAGATATATACATTCCAATTAATTAAACCAAAAAAATAATGAAAAATTGATACTTATTTCACTGCAATCTGGGAGGAAAGATTATAAACGATCTATAGAAGTTTAAATATGGACATGCATGCAAGTTCTGTAAAGATCATCTAGGATCTACATGTGAGCCAAGGAATATAAAATTTGGAATGGCAATCAATTACTTTTTAAGCATACCAACATTGATCCAAATCCCTCTGGATCTACCATGCATTAAAGGGGATCAAACCCCTAATTTTGAAAATCTTTCCTCAAGCTTTTGCACTCTAAAAAGTGTTTGCACCTTGAAGTATTTGATCCCTCTCGGTGCATGATACATCCAAAGTTCAGATGTATCTACATTGATTTTATTTTAACTTGCCCCACCCTTTATAATATAAGACAACTTTAATCAATTGGATCACTCACTCATTATTTAAGACGTCTTACTTTTGTAAATCATAATGATCTTGGCATTTTCAATTCCAACATATTCAAAGATTAAAAAATAAAAAATAAAACATATAAATAAAAATTTACTTTAAATCCCTTTATTTGTCCAATAAACCTTATTGCTATGGAGAAATTCCAATTTATAAAGATCACCTATTAGCAAGAGTTATACCTCTTACACTAATCGATATTCCCAATGAAGTGGAATTCAAACTTCCAAATATATATATATATGCACTTACTTTTATCCCACACCATAAAAATAAAAATCAACACTATATATATATATAACCTAAAATGTTCTTGTCGTCGACTATTTATCATAATATTCTAAATCATAAAAAGAGCTTAAAGGTATTGAAAGCTTGCATGTGATTATTATGTCGTTGGTTGTATCGCCAGTTGAAGTCGAAGGAGGCAAATGTTGTCAAACACAAATAAACTACACATGCCCATGTTATACTCGTAAAAAAAAGTGTAATTAATAAATAATTATATTTCTATGTTACTTGGTATAAAGAAACAATAGTTGACCTAATTATTGGTTTTTTATTCTTATTTTAAGGACAACCACAAGGTAAACGATATACTAAAGCCAAGTGACCACATGTTCATGTTAATGGAAGCATATAAAAATATTTCTAGGCAAATCTTCCATATCTCCATAGGTATTTTAAAAATTAGGTAAAAACATTATTAATGAGTCCAATTTAAAAAATTAGGTAAAAACATTATTAATGAGTCCAATTTAAGTTTAAAGGTCTATTTAAACACATTAATATTATTAATATGGTTATTGCTAGTAATTAAAAAATTAATATAAAAACTTTTGATAATTCAAACACATTAATATTATTAATATGGTTATTGCTAGTAATTAAAAAAATTAATATAAAAACTTTTAATAATTCAAACACATTAAGATTATTAATATGATTATTGCTAGTAATTAAAAAAATTAATATGAAAACTTTTGATAATGAGTAATTGAGATAAAAAAATTTAACCCGAAAGTTTTAAATTAAAATTCAGGTAGATACTTAAAAAAAATTATAACCTATGAGAAGAATTTTCAATGTTAGCCAAACATAATGCATCCATCAAAAGCTAAACAAACTTACACACCAATATTAAATTCAATCAACACAAAATTGATTGAGAATACTATGAAAAACATACTCTTCCAGTTGAAATGCAGCATAACTGTATCACATAGCAGGATGATAGTACAGTTAATGCCAGCCCTAGCCCTTGTGATTGCTGACATTTTGTAGGACCTATGTACGCTGCTTTTCAATTGCACAAACCGCAAGGACCAAATAATTTACAATTCACAGCTTATGATCTGTCACAAACAAGAAAAAGTTCACATTCACCTACAGATCTGCAGGAGAGTATATAGAAGTCAGGATGAAGCCCACTACTGATAACAATGTTGCTTCAGCGACATGGTGATGTCTGTTGAAGGCATATTGGTAACCACAAAGATCAAGATATATACAATACTGACCACCCTTGCACATGAATCATCCAAGACTGGACCTGTCAAAACATGTGACAGTGACACCCACAGTCACACTCTCCTATGCTTTAATCATTCGGTTTCCTTTAGAGATCTATAGCAGCGTTCTGCGAGATCTGCCGTAACTCTTTTGTTGGTAATTAAGGATGAACTTCCAACCATAACCTTGCACTCATCCTCCATAAGAACCTTATTAAGCTTCAGCCGAACACCCAGAATCTGCAATCAGAGGCATTGAGCAGCTTTTAGTCCACTGCCAATGGAGTATTAATTTAGGTATTTTCAACATCACAAATAATTTTATAGAGCAGCAATGCAGATTAATGCAACAGCAATAAATCAAAAGCCCGCCCGTTCCTGATCTATACATGTTCATGACGCTAGTGTTAGTTTTTTAAGATTTATTGAGTGTACGTTGAAAAGCTCAGACTTGGCAGCACAATGTTATGGAGTTTCACTGTTGGAAAAGCTCAGACTTTGCTCCAGACTTTGCTCCATGATCGTTGGATGGAAGGAATCAGTAATCCAGATAACCTCAGTAGGGTTTACATGGCCTTGGGAGATGGTTTAACTCAAAAGTTACAGCATCTACCTAGAGAAAAATACATCTATTATGACTATCAATTTACCAATGTCCCTTATACACACAAGCCAAAGCTAAATAGACAACTCTATTCCATATCAATAATGTTTTCACACAAAGTATCAATATCATCATCAGATAACACGCCAGCAAAGGTGTAGACAGACTGACTGGCGATAGAGTGTACTGTTAAGACATTTTTTACAAAATCACAAGTTTAAACTTTGACTTACTCATGCCCATGCTTATGACTTATTCATGCCCATACTTATAAGCTGTGTGGATGTACCTAAAAATATATGCTATGTGACTGCACCTAAAAATATATAATGATAGTAGAAAAATATATATATATCAGCACATCACACACCCGGGGCACCTCAAACTACCTGACTGACTGTTATCCCACCAAGTGATAGAGCACCAGAGTAAAATATATGCTTGCAAGGTCTTGGATGAATGCTTATCAGTATCAGCAGTCATTATTGCAAAAACAATAAGAGGAAGGCTGATAGAAGACTAATGCCTCTGGCGATCAATGCCAGTGAGAACTTGGGTGAGACCTTAAGGCAGTACAAAATAAAAATCAATCTTAAGGCAGTACAAAATAAAAATCAATTATGTAAACGATAAGAGGAACACCTACAACGATCTGCAAGGACTTCTGCAACAACAATAAAGTATGCCTATCAGGATCTACAATAAAGTATGCCTATCAGGATCTACAGGAAGATTCACTGTTACAAATGAAAAGTGCATAACAGAAATGCCCCTCAGGATCAGCAGGCACAACAACAACAAGAATCCTAACAGCCTCAACAAGGATTATTGCAAAACAATAAGAGGAATGTATATATGAACAGAGCAGGGCTGCTACCACACTACTTACCATCAATGTAACTGGACTGTTTGCAGTGAATAATGGCTCCTTGAATAGCGCTTTCTACCTCCATCAATGTGCTCTCACTACTGTAGTTAGGAAGCTTCTGCTGCATTTGAGAAGGTTGTTGCTTCCCCTTACCCAAATGCTTCTGAACCATCTTCAAGTTATCAGAGAAATGTGAGAATGACATCTGTCTCTGGCTTCTCTCTGAACCCGGACTTCTACCATTTTTCACTTCATTTCTTTCTCCGGATTTCTCCAGATCTCCGAATCTCATTTTCTCATTATACCTCTGTGAAATCTTAACATAAAGAGGTTTAATCTTCTTCACATACTTTTGAACAATCTCCTTGGTTCGCTTCTTTTCTCTATCCATATTCTTACACTGTCCTTCTCCATCATCAGAATCCTCTGATTTCTTCTGAAACACATGATTGTTGTCATCTCTCTTAGAACACTTAGAATTATCTCTAGTGAAAAGAGACACCAGCGGTACTTCCACCACTTTTAATTTCAGAGTAAGCAATCTATTATGCTTGGGCACGGGAGAATCCATTGCATTACCATGTTCAGCACCAGGAGACTGCAAATCTGTGCCAGGTTTAGCCGACTTTCTGAATCCCAACAAAGATATCTTCAACTTAGTAGCGGTTTTGAGCAACTTGGGGAGCTGGATCTTGACACCAGGAACGTTACAAGATTGCGGAAAGGGAATATCCTTATCAATATCATCCAGAGGTGGTGAAGGAAGTTGGAGGGGAAGCAGCTGGTCTTGGCAAGACAAGTTATCTGCAAGAGAAATGCACTGGTTTGGGTTTGGGGGATTTGCGCTACAAAGAGACAAGTCCAACTCAAATTCATCTTCGCTAGCATCATCGTCTGAGCTTAAAATTGGGGTTGTGTCTGCTGGGGAGAAGGGCAATGAAATATCAATGTCAAAATATTGGGCATCGTCTGCACAAGTAGGATATTCATGCCGATCAACAGAACTATCATCTGAATAAGCATCGTCTGGGCTTTCTGAATGGTTTTTGGAGACACTCATACAGTAATCCTCCATTGGATCTGGATTGAAGCTCTGAAAAGCTATGAGAACACCCCTAAACTTATGGAGTATCTAAGATCTTAAAGACAGCGCAAGGAGTCATCCGGAGTGACATGACTTATATCGAACATGACTTATATCGAGAGGGCCAGTGCGCGGGAAGCAAGGGATGCATTCCTTCATTATTTGTTGGTTTTATTTAGATACTGATCCCAGCCATAATGTGAGTGAGCACTGATTCACTTCTGGATAATGGAGATTTGGATTGCGTTCCACGTTTTGTGAACTTTTTCCATTCAAACTCAAAGGGTGTTTTGGTGTTGACATCTGGTCGAGCACTAAAATAAAATTCCACGTTCAATCTAATCATCGCTGTCACAGATATGATCTAACAAAGTTACTAAGGGAAGAAGAAAATGGTAAAAGCAACTTAACATTTTGTGTTTGATTTAGTTTATCTGTTTGTTAAGGATAGGATGGTTTATTGGTAGGATAGATGGATTTCATTCTATTCATCTAGATTGAATTCTGTTAAAACATTTACTGACTTAAATGTTCAATTGATAGTTTGCTCGACCTACCATCCAAGATATGTAGCGACTGAGGAGAGTAATCTTAACTCTTGAATCTCTGATTACCTCGAGTCCACTAATAAACATGAGATACGTGAATTTGCTCTTAACAAGTGTAGAGTTAACAGAGATAATTTAGTCTCTCATGGTGCCAAAAGTTTTTATGGGTGAGTTATGAACAAATTATTAGCAGGCTAATAAACATGAGATACGTGAATTCGCTCTTAACAAGTGTAGAGTTTACAGAGATAATTTAGTCTCTCATGGAGCCAAAAGTTTTTATGTGTAGCGTTCCAAGGTTGTTGGAGAAAGGACATTTTCTTGAGACTTTCATGCAGTGACGTAAGCCCCATAAATTCCCCTGCACACATCTGTACTCGGCATATCATCGAAAGAAAGAGCGTGGAAATCTAGAGTCACGGGAATGGTGGTAGACTTTTGTACCTTTGACCACCCGGGAAATTGGAACCCTCGATTTTGAAGTTGCAGTTTTCAAAGAAATCTTGATATTATAAATTGCGACTTACTTAAATTGCTAAAATCGTATCTATATATATATAGTATGTGTGTATATATATCCGTGCAATATATATATATCCCGGGAGACAAGGACCATAGTACATTACAAAGATCAAATTGTTTATACGGCATTGCATTACGCTGATTAAAAATGTAGATGATTATTATTCTGCTTAAATAATAAGGAAAATAAATATATGGATGATTAGTGTTAATCTTAAATATCAGGCATTTGCGTTGCTCATTGAAGGACATTAGCTTGAGCACATGTTAACATTAAATGGACCATGTGTTTTGAGAAGCAAAGGATTGACATGAGTACGTGGCTATATTATATTATTAAAAAAAAGGAGTAGAGGTTATAGAAATTGATTGTTTACGTTAAATTTCATCTAATTTTGAAGAGTGTGCAACAATAAATGCACCATGTGTTCTAAGACGTGAGGCATGGGTGTGGGGTTGAATTTCCTATTTTTTAATCCGGTCATTTAATGGGACGAATAGACCCTTAAAACCATGTTGAAAATGGTTAGAGTTTTATTAAGATGAAGTAGACAAGTGTGGAGCATCAAGTCCCTTATATGGGTGTGGGAGTTAAATTTTGTATGTTTGTATTCCATCTCGAGCGCGGTATGCAAGGACACGATCCAAACAATAAAACTACATTAGCTTACTGTAGGGGAGGCAAAGTTACGTTAAAGATGGCAAGGCATTGAAGTCAATAAATTAAGAAAGATATGCAAATTTAAACCATGTTTTTCAACTTGTGATTTTAAGTTTTTCTTTTTTCACACAGTAAAAATAGCTATACTTTATTTATGAAGTATATGAAGGTAAGTTATATTGAGAGTCAACACCCCAAAAGAAGATACAAACTCTCAGCCCACCAAAGACAAAAAATCCTATTATCAGCCACAACCAAAGAGATAGCACCCTAAACAAACGTAAGAGTATATCGGTTGCCCCCGACTAGAAGGAAAAAGAAACCAGAAAAGCAACAGACCCTGTACCATCTAAGAGGCCGAGATACCAAAGAAAAGACAAAGAGAGGACCAAAGAAAAAAGGAAGCACCTCAAAAAGAAAATAGATCGAACTAGCCTGAGTCCCTTAGGATATCGTCAGCCCAAAACTCAAAAAATAGTTTTCCTTCCTTTGCATAAAGGGCTCTTTTCGAGAGAGCATTTGCATGCGTATTATCAAGACGAGAGATATGGATAAACTGTGTTCGATGCAGATCATGCAAAAAATATCTAACCTTTTCCAGCCATGGGGAGAGAGCGATGACATTTAACGGGCCAATCCGATTGATCCAGTTAATAACAACCTGAGAGTCACCCGCAATATGGGGAAAGACCAGATTCTTGAGTTTTGAAAAATATAGAAGAATCCAGAGGGCGCGAACTTTATTTAATCTATTCAGGGTATACTTTTGATAAAGTCTTTCCTTGGTTGCTTGCATTCCAAAAAAACTTTAATTAGTATTTGAGCAAGAAAGCCACAAGCATGGGCTACATTGAGGTATAATTTAACAACAAACGAAGTTCTTTAGCATAAGGGATCGTAAAATTGTGATTAGGTATAAATATAGGTGAGTATATTTTCTTTTTTTATATGCATTGCATTAATGAAAAGGGAATACATTGTGGAGAGACTTTAAGGCTTTACAAAACTAAATCGAAAAATTATTGTGTGCATAAGCACATATACATCAATGCTTATAAGAGAAAGATAGCGAAAACAAAAAATAGTGCTTTATTCACTATTCCAAGATGGCTCCATAAGCATAAAAAACATAATAAACACTCAAGAAGCAACTAGAGGTATGTCCAACAAAACTCTGAAAGAGCTTAAACAACTAAAACAGTAGCTAGGTCAAATCCCTAGCCTCATACCCTTGTCAGCACCACCTAACAAAAAATGCTTTGTAGAAAACTGAAACTCCATGCTGGAGAGCTTCATGCACCACTCACCTCACCTTGCATATCGGCCGTGCCGCAAAGAGTACTGAGCCATAGCCAAAAACCTTGTTGCAATCGTAGGAAAAAATTCCCACCATAACCAAGTCGTCTTCGAACCACACTGGTGTCCAACCATTTCCACTGTCGATGAAAAAGTGGTCCACTGTCCATGCTACCACCACTGTTGAATAAAAAACCCCCCAAAAATCTCTTGTTGCCACCAACAAAGGAAATCCCTAGTTGTTCGTAGAGGAGAAGAGAAGCAAAATGGGTGGCTAGAATAAGAACCCTAACTGCCTATATAAGAAAATAGATCTTCTTAATCAACTCTCAAAATTGGGGAGTTAAGATATTGGATATGTATATGATCTTTTCATTGAATTTTTTTATTATCAAGGTGAGCATATTCTCTGGGAAGCAAATTTATTTGGAATGTATTTTATGTTTTTCCTTATTGTACTGAGAGAAAGGAGACATATTTTCATGTACAATGTATAATATAAAGTTCTAAAAACAAATATGTTTTCATTCATTTTAATGGAGGCCATGTACAATGTATAATATAAAGTTTTATTAAAAACGAAAATTCCATTTAGTTAGAATATTTTAATAAAGGGTAATTAAAGTTGTTAAACAATAACGGCGACATAGCCAAACACCAAATATTAGTGTATGATTTTTTATTATTTGTGGGACAAGGGACCTCCTCTATGTGATTTAATTACTTAGTCTTCGAAAGTGCATATACCCTACCCTCTCTAGATTCAAACCTATAACCTTTACAAATGAAACACATGTTCTTAATCATTAAACCAACTGAAACCATGCAAATAAGTTTGATTCACTTATCATACATGTCAACAAACTCATAATATCTATACATCTTTAGAAAGATACATACATAGATGTATTTTATTAAAAAATCCTCCTCATACTCAAAGCTTGTCTAAATATCTTTTCTTCTTCGAATTTGTCAATAACTTAGGATCATGCCATGAGGTCATCACCTATGGCCTTTCCGTTTACAATGAGATGAAGGGGTCTATCACATCCCATTCCATCATCAAATTCATAAACAAGTAAAATGAAAGAGAATACTTATCTTGAAAACAAGTTGTCCCAAGCAACTGGCTATGCAAATACAACATTCCACCCAGCCATAGGCCAACTATGCTTATCAATCTCTCCGCATAGTTTCCACCCCCGAGCTGGGCATGATTTCTACAAGGGAAAAGGGAACAACATACTCACACATAGACAAGTATATAACACATCTCATACAAGCGCCCAATCCACAGCTGGGTTTATTAGGCTGTTGAGGCAGTAGAAAGGAAGGAATTGCTAAGCTAGTGAGCTCAACCACAGAGCTATTGGTACTTCTACAAGATATAGCTAGCTTGGAACCCATAATACCTACACACCCAACACAAGGAAATATTCCCTTCGCTTCTACACAGTCCC
This sequence comes from Larix kaempferi, assembly GCA_027924585.1. NCBI lineage: Eukaryota > Viridiplantae > Streptophyta > Pinopsida > Pinales > Pinaceae > Larix > Larix kaempferi. Next base: position 5,765,757 of record BSBM01000833.1, on the reverse strand, counting down.
TCAATCCATACCTTCCCCTGACTAGTTCTCTTCAGGGTGTGCAAAGAAAAGTAGCCAAAGCCCTTTGATCTTTGGTGAGGTTACACTCTTCACTAGGTTTATCAATCCAATTCTAATCCTCTTCTACTCCTAGTTTATTACTCACAAATTCAATCCAATATAGATGTTGCATCCAACCCCAACCCACAGCAATCTCAAGGTAAGTTCCTGGGCATGTGCAAGCTAATGAGGGTCACTTTTGGTGCGTCAAATGCAATAGAAAACTGAGAAATCAGGAATCCCTCAACTTACTTGATTTTTTTTATATTCTTACACAAGATATCTTGCATCGAGTAAAAAAGATGAAACGTAGGAAATTGAGTCACGTTTCCGAATATATAAGTTTTAAATATTGAAAATTTACATAACTATGTCAAATTTCATGTTTTCTAACAGTCACTTTTTATTTTTTGGCAAATGATAAGGTATATGTTTTTGTGGGTGCATCCTTTCAATGCCTAAATGACGGTTTCAGGATACAAAAATTGGTAGACATGTATAGAACCCGTAGCACTAGTGCAGCGCTATTTTTCCAAAATTAAATGTTTAATTTTTATTTATTTTTAATTATGTAAGTGATCAAACCTTGAGAACGGTATGTCAAATGTGGGTGCAGCCTTTGAAGGTCTTAATGTAGTTATTTTGAAGGTCTTAGAAGATGTAGAGGTCGATGTCCTCTAGTGCAACATAAAAGTTTTTTTTTTAATGGTTGTGAAATGAAAAAGTTACGGAATAAAAACTAACAATATGTTTTTTGACCAATGGAGTGATGACACAAGAAAATTAGGAAATAAATAGAAAATCTCAATATTTTTAAAAAAAAATTACATATTTGGAATATGCATAAAAAATTCTATCTATGCCTAAAATTTCATCAATAATGGTCAGGTATGTCATGCTGTAGAGAGCGGTGAAAAATAGGAATACTCAGAAAAATGTTGAAAACTTCAAATTAGCTATGGTCTAAAAATTCCCTAGCACAGGTTTGGTGAGTCCGAACTAGCCACATAGGATAGTAGCTGACATGCGGGCGCGGGAGGAGTGGGTGAGTAGGCTCTCAGGAACGCGCACGCACGCATTATGTTTAAATTCAAATAACGCATGCGTGTTTTATTTAAATTCAAAATTTAGTGTTTTAGCGCTCAATGTTATAAGCAACACGCTAGCGTTATGTGGATACATACGTGCTAGCATTATGTGGATACATAACGCGCTAGCGTTATGTATGTGCAAAAATATTAGCCAAATGCTTTTATCCTCCCGCATTCTGCGTTTTCTCCTCCTACCTTCCCTATTTTTATGTTTACCAGATATTTTACACAAACAAAATGATAAAGCAAACAAATTAATAGGAACAGTCTTTGAAATGGCTTGATGACTCGTTTCAATGGACACGTATTATCTAAATATCATAGCCATAGACAACAACTAATTCAAACAGTCAATTCGCTACAACTAAGATCAAACTTTAGATAATATAGTTTCTATAGTGGTAAGCGGTGCTATTGCAATCTAGGTAAATATCATACAAATATTTCAAACAAATTTATGGGCATAAGCATTAGGGATAATTTTAAGGACCCATACTTATTTAAAAGTGTATAAACCTTGGCGAATCTTACCAATTCTTAAAATGTCAACTATAAAATATTTGGTGATATTTTTCTAAAATTATTTCAATTTCTAACGATTTTATATAGTTTATATAATAATTTGGTGATTTTTAGAGTGAAAAAAGTTTACCCCATCAAAATTGGGCGAAATGGGGCTTCAAAAAATGAAAATTGGCGAATCTTTTTTTGGAAAAAAACATGTAAAAATAGCCCATGGGCTAAATTTCGCCCCTAAAATTATCCTTGATAAGCATTCCAGAAAAGATGGCGAAGTTTCAAAACGATCGGTTGTACCAATAAAACTAGGGGCACCAAACTAAGGCTCAAACTGTGTTTATGGACACTTATCGATCAAAGGATGTCTGAGTGTAAATGCAAATGCAGCAGCCCCTCTGGGAATCCTTCTTCTTCACCAACCTTCTCTTGGACTCAAGTGGCCTCAATGCCCAACCACCGAACAGTTGCACGAGCTGTAGTTAAGAAACAATGGTCGAAATAGAGCAATTATAAATTATTTGATCAACAAAGCAAGTCACCCAATTTGAAGAGTTGTTAATTTGAAGAAACAAGATGGCACAAAACAAGCATGAAGGAGTTTCTTAACTGGTAGTGGTCGTTGATCAGATGAAGAAGGAGTTTGATGAATGGACAATGCATAACTCCGATTCGTGAGGACCAGGCCACCATCTTCGAGGGCAATTAGGGATCCTACAAGATCTCGTGAGCAACATGTCAATTCAGATGGATTCCCGGCCATATAAGGATGGTTATCCACATACTGCATTGAAATGAAGATGGACAGCAGCATCATCATCCTCTTCTTCATCATCACCATCATCATCATCATCATCATCCTCATCATCCTCGTCGTCATATTCATCATCATCTTCATCTTCATCATCATCCTCATCACCATCTTCATCTTCATCATGATTGATGATTGTTCATCATCATCATCATCGCCATCCTCTTCTTTATCATCACCATCATCATCCTCATCACCATCTTCATTATGATTGGATATTGATCATCATCATCATCATCATCATCCTCTTCTTTATCATAACCATCATCATCATCACCATCATCATCATCATCATCATCTTCAACACCATCATCTTCATCATCCTCATCGTCATATTCATCATCATCTTAATCATCACCATCCTCTTCTTTATCATCACCATCATCATCGTCGTCGTCGTCATCATCATCATTATCATCATCATCATCATCATCATCATCATCATCGTCATCGTCATCGTCATCTCCATCATCATCTTCATCATCATCATCATCATCCTCACCACCATCTTCATCATGATTGATGATTGATCATCATCATCCTCTTCTTTATGATCACCATCATCATCATCATCATCATCACCATCTTCATCTTCATCATGATTGATGATTGATCATCATCAGCAGCAGCAACATCACCATCCTCTTCTTTATCATCACCATCAACATCCTCATCACCATCTTCATCATGATTGGGTATTGATCATCATCATCATCATCATCCTCTTCTTTATCATCACCATCATCATCATCATCATCATCATCATCATCATCATCTTCATCTTCATCACCATCATCTTC